>CM064963.1:76615357-76651155 GCA_032847665.1 Solanum chilense
GGATCGGAGTGTCACGTACCGACACAAGAGGAAGAAAGATAATGAATCTTGAAAGATGTTAATATACTCAACATAATGAACTTAATTCCCAAATGAGTATGGTATTGAGGCTTGAGCCCTCATGGATGAACTTGATAGTACTTATTGATGATTATAGTACTTGTTGTTGCTACATGTTGAGTTTTATAGTTGATTTATGATATTATTGATATATATTTGTTTTCTATTTTGAGTTGGCCGATGATACTTACTCAGTACCCGTGGTTTGTACTGACCCCTACTTTTATGTTTTCTTCTTTGTTATTTGTGGAGTGCAGCAAACGTTCCGTCATCTTCAACTCAGCAGTAATTCGAGCCAGTCTTCGTCACACCGGATCTTCAGGGTGAGCTAATGCTTCTAGCTTGGACTGGATCTTCTTCTTCAAGTCTTGATGCCTTGAACTTCCGGCATGGACTAGCTTTTATGTATTTTAGTTTCTTAGACATTTTTAGTTTAGTAATTTGAGGATAGATGTTCTTGTGATGATGACTTCCAGATTTTGGGGATATTAATAATAGTTAATGATTTGATTTTAATAATGAGTTTAAGTCTTCCGCATTACTTTTGTTGATATTATATTGAAATGTTTAAGGTTTAGATTGGTTGGTTCGCTGACATAGGAGGGTAAATGTGGGTGCCAGTCGCGGCCCCGGTTTTGGGTCGTGACACTGGTGTTCATACTTTACTTGTTGACAATTTGGACATTTGGAAACAAAATCCACAATGTCACGCTTCATTCTACTCCACCAAAAGTGTTGTTTTAGGTCGCGGTACATCTTGGTTGCACCAGGATGTATAGAATATCCGGAACTATGAGCCTCTGTAAGAATAGTGTGGATCAAGTCATCAACACGAGGCACACATACCCTTCCCTTAATTCTCAAAACACCTTCCTCATCAATTATAGCCTCTTTAGCCTCTCCTCTTAACACCATATCCCGAATTCGGCTTAGTTTCACGTCATCAAACTGTTTTCCCTTGATCTTGTCAAGAAAAGAAGATCTCGCCTCCACACAAGCTAAAAATCCTCCCTTCTCATTTACTTCTAGCCTCATAAAGTCATTAGCCAGGTTTTGGATTCTCTAGCCAATGGGCATCTAGAAACTTGCAAATGAGCTAGACTTCCCATGCTTCCTGCCTTTCTACTTAAGGCGTCTGCCACAACATTAGCCTTTCCCGGATGTTACAGAATAGTGATATCGTAGTCCTTCAGTAGTTCCATCCATCTCCTCTGTCTCAAATTCAAATCCTTCTGAGTGAAGACATACTGTAGGCTACGATGGTCGGTATAGACTTCACATTTAACCCCATACAAATAGTGTCTCCCTTGCTTTAGTGCAAATACTACCGCGGTCAACTCCAAATCATGGGTCGGATAGTTACGTTCATGCACCTTTAATTGCCTCGAAGCATAAGCAATCACATTCTTCTCTTGCATTAGCACTGCACCCAACCCAGAATAGGATGCATCACAATAAACAATGAAGTTCTTACCCTCTACTGGCAAGGTAAGGATTGGTGCAGTAGTCAACAAGGTCTTGAGTTTCTGAAAGCTTTCCTCACATTCATCCGACCATACAAATGGAACATTCTGCTTAGTCAAGTTCGTCAATTGGGAAGCAATAGAAGAGAATCCCTTGACAAATCGGCAGTAGTAACTAGCTAAACCCACAAAACTCCTTATTTCTGACACGTTTGTAGGTCTCACCCAATTCTTCACTGTTTCAATCTTAGATGGATCCACCATCACTCCATCTTTAGAAACTATGTGTCCCAAGAAGGACACTGAATCTAGCCAAAACTCACACTTGGAGAATTTGGCATAAAGCTTCTTCTTCCTCAACAACTCTAATACCATTCTTAAATGCTCCTCATGTTCCTTTTTACTCTTTGAGTATATCAGTATATCATCAATAAATACGATCACAAAGAGATCCAGATATGGCTTAAAAATCCCGTTCATCAAGCTCATGAAAGCAGCAGGGCATTCGTAAGACCAAAAGACATTACCACAAATTCGTAGTGCCCATATCTAGTTCGAAAAGCAGTCTTTGGCACATCCGTTGCCCGTATTTTCAATTGATGATAACCGGATCTCAAGTCAATTTTAGAGAAGACACAAGCACCTTGTAACTGATCGAACAAGTCATCAATGCGAGGAATGGGATACTTGTTCTTAATAGTTGCCTTGTTCAACTGCCGGTAGTCTATGCACATCCAAAAACTCCCATCCTTCTTCTTCACAAATAACACCGGAGCACCCCAAGGAGATGCACTTGGTCTAATGAAGCCTTTGCTCAACAACTCTTGAAGTTGGGCCTTTAACTCTCTTAACTCCGCGGGAGCCATTCTATAAGGGGGTATAGAAATGGGGCAAGTACCCGGTTCCAAATCGATGCAAAAATCAATATCTCTATCCGGTGGCATACCAGGAAGATCTGCAGGGAACACATCCAGAAACTCACGGACTACCGAAACCGACTCAATTGAAGGTACTTGGGTAGTGTTATCCCTGAGATGTGCCAAGAAAGCTAAACACCCCTTACTAACCATTCTCTTAGCACGAAGAAAGGAGATGATACGAACCGGAGTGGAAGTGTAGTCGCCCTCCCACACTAACTGATCTGTCCCAGGCTTGGCTAACGTCACAGTTTTAGCATTACAATCCAAGATTCCAAAATTTTGAGAAAGCCAAGTCATACCCAGAATTACATCGAAGTCAACCATTTCTAAGATAACCAAATCTACATAAGTGTTGCTCCCCACAAAAGTCACCAAGCAAGACCTATATACTTTTTCAACTATCACAGACTCACCCACCGGAGTAGACACACGAATAGGTATGTCAAGCAATTCACAAGGTAAATTAAGACCAATAGCAAATGAAGAAGATACATAAGAAAATGTGGATCCGGGATCAAACTATACAGAAGCCATGCAATCACAAACCAAAAGATTACCTGTGATGACAGCATCAGATGTCTCCGCTTCAGATCTCCCAGGGAAAGCGTAACAATGGGCCCCATTACTTGTCTGTCCGTTGCCCCTACCATGTTGTGTTGTAGTGGCTCCAGTTTGCCCATCACCCCGGCCGTTTTGGTGACCACCATTACCTCGACCACCACGTCCTCCAGAATAACGGCCTCTACCATGACCACCTCTACCCCTAGCTATTGGGGTTCTGTAACTCTGTTTTGGACAATACCTCTTAATGTGTCCAGTCTCCCCACATCCATAACATTCTCTGGATTCAAGCATAGGTCTCTCAGAGAAGTGTTGACCGGTCTGAGGTGGACCCCCACCTACAGTCTGTAGTGAAGACTGAATTGGTCGGATCGAGTAACCTCCTGAGCCTTGCCCTCTAGAGTAAGAACCATTAAACTCACCTCCCTTTCGAAACCTTTTTGATGTCGATGTCGTGGTGAAGTCATCTGGCTTCACTCCTTCCACCTCTATCACGAAGTCTACCACTTCTTGGAAGGATTTTGCCGTGGCCGCTACCTGTAAGGCCGAAATCCGCAATTCTGACCTCAACCCTTTCACAAAACGGCGAATCCGCTCTTGTGGACTGAAACAAAGTTGGGTGGCATACCTGGATAATGCACGGAACTTAGCCTCATATGCATTAACCGTCATCCTACGTTGCTCTAGGCTCAAGAACTCGTCTCTTTTCCTATCCCTCAAGGTCCGGGGGATATACTTCTCCACAAACAAGCTAGAGGATGATGCTCAAGTCATAGGCGGTGCCTCTGTTGGTTGACACTCAACATGTGACCGCCACCACATTTTGGCGTTCCCTTGAAACTGATAACTCACGAACTCAACACCAAACCATTCTACGATACCCATCTTGTGTAGTAGCTCATGACAGTCAACCAGAAAATCGTAAGCATCCTCAGATTCAGCACCCTTGAAGACTGGAGGTTTCAATTTCAAGAACTTACTGAAAAGTTCGTGCTGATCATTTGTCATTATAGGCACTGTAGTCAGACGAGGAAACGTGCCTATTTCCAATGAGGCATCCATGCGGGGAGCCACAGTAGCCGCATGTTGTACCTCCGGAACCTGAGGTGCTGGTGCAGAAAACACTGGAGGTGTCTGGCCTTGATCAGATAACCCGCTAAGATAAGCAAGAACCTGATTGATCATCTCTGGGGTAGGTTGGGGTGGCAGTTCCTCGTTCTGCACTTGTTCATTCTCCCCTTCCTCACCCTCTCTTATCACTTCCTCAGTCGGTGGGGGAGTCACCGCCCTAGTACCAGATGGGCTAGGTGCTTGTCCTCTTCCTCTAGAGGACGTCCTCCCACGACCTCTACCACGGCCTCTTGCCACTGTTCCTCTCCGAGCTACAGCCCCAGGGGCTGGCTCAGACGCATCCTGTCTTGCTGGTGTTGGTGTTGGCGCAGTCGTTGCTCTAGTTCTAACCATCTGCAAAATAGAGTGAAGATGGTCAGATAACAATTTGTATCACCTAGATACCAATTGGATCCAAGTAATAGCACGAAAGAAAGAAAGAAAGAATGGAATTTTCCTAAAGTCTTATAGCCTCTCAAAGAAAATTAAAGGCGTCCCCCTACCGTTCCTTAAGACTCTACTAGACTCGTTCTTGTGTGATGAGACCAACGAACCTAATGCTCTGATACCAAGTTTGTCACGACTCAAAACCGAGCCGCGACTGGCACCCACACTTATCCTACTATGTGAGCGAACCAACCAATCTAAACCCCAACATTTTAATACAATATCAACCAAAGTAATGCGGAAGACTTAAACTCATTAATGAAAAACAATTCAATAACTTCTAAAAACTCAACATCTATTATTCCCCAAAATCTGGAAGTCATCATCACAAGAACATCTACTGATCAAATTACTAAACTAACAGTATCTAAGAAAGCAAAAACAAGTAAAGAGCTAGTCCATGCCGGAAGTTCAAGGCATCAAGACTTGATGAAGAAGATCCAGTCCAAGCTAGAAGCATTAGCTCACCCTGAATTTCCGATGTAGTGAAGACTGGCTAGAGTTGCAGTTGATTTGAAGACAACGGCACGTTTGCTGCACTCCACAAATAACAAAGAAAGAAACATACAAGTAGGGGTCAGTACAAACACAAGTACTGAGTAGGTATCATCGGCCAACTCAAAATAGAAAACAGTATATATCAGATAACATCATAAAATCAACTACAATACTCAATCTGTAGCAATATCAATTATCATAACCCTTGGTCACAACACCAAGCACATCAATGAGGACTCACGTCTCCCCATCATACTCATTTGGGAAATTAGGTTCATTAGATTGAGTATATTAACATATTTCAAGATTCATTACCTTTATTCCTCTCGTGTCGGTACGTGACACTCCGCTCCATATACTATCCTAGTGTCGGAACGTGACACTCCGATCCATATTATATCCTGGTGCCGGAACGTGGCACTCCGATCCTCATTTTATCCTGGTACCGGAACGTGGCACCCGATCCATATTCTATCCTGGTGTCGGAACGTGACACTCCGATCCATATTCTATCCTGGTGTTGGAACGTGACACTCCGATCCTCATTCTATCCTGGTATCGCAACGTGGCACCCGATCCATATTCTATCCTGGTGTCGGAACGTGACACTCCGATCCTCATATACTATCCTGGTACCGGAACATGGCACCCGATCCTCTATTTCTATCCTTGTACCGAAACGTGGCACCCGATCCCCTAATCTCACTACTTTCGTTCATCAAGCCTTCTTTTATTCCAAGGCATCATCATTAACAAGTAGATTAGGGTTTCCTCAATATTTAGGATTCATTAGCTTCATCATGCTTATTTTATCAAAATCACATAATCACATTCATGCAAGCATACAATTAAGCATATAGAAGGGTTTACAATACTACCAACACATATCATTCGCTATTAAGAGTTTACTACGAATAGCATAAAAACCATAACCTACCTCCACCGAAGATTAGTGATCAAGCAAGCAAATTCCCCAAAGCTTTGTTTCCTCTTCGTTTCTCCTCTCTCGATCGATCCTCTCTCTCTCTCTCTCTTTGTTCTTTCTATTTTTCTTATTCCAAACCCTCTTTCTTTTACCCTAATTAGTATATAATTAAGTGTAAAAGATGACAATAGTAACCCACTAATTAACTCAAGGTTACCTCGTTTAACCCCTAAGTAATTTGACTTATTAACATTAACCCACTAACTTTATGATTAAAGCAGGAATAGTCAAAATCGTCCTTTAAAACATTTAAAGAAATCCGACCCAGACTGGGATTACGCAACCTGTGACGGCCCGTCGTGCCTGCGACGGTCCGTCCTGCAGGTCGTCGCAAAGTTCAGAGACTCAATTTCCACTAAAGAATCTGTGACGGTCCGTCGTGCCCACGACGGTCCGTCCTGCAAGTCCGTCACGAAGTTCAGAGAGTCGATTTCAGCACCCAAATCTCTAATTTCTAAGTGTTTTGGAACGAGACATCCTCGACGGTCCGTCGTGCCCATGACGGTCCGTCGTGGGGTCCGTCGCATCAGCCAGTTTTTCCAGAAATAAAATCTGCTGCTCAAAACGACTAAACAGGTCGTTACATAATCGTTGTATACACTTATAATAATACAATTCGTTTTTCTATGTTTGCTATGGAGCGTAATTATACAAACTTTGCTATATCATAAAAATTTTTATTTATGTGAAAGTTGCACTTCTTTTAATGTATGCCTATAATTTAGGAGCATTTTTAAAGTAAAATATAAATTTATAAAAATGGTAAACATATTTATCCAGATAAACCAAAAAAAATTGTTCATGCTTTTATTATTTTATAGATTATAGATAGACTTTTGCAGTTACAACTTTACCAAACAGTAATTTTTTAATAATTTTTAAATAGTTAAATAACCTCAACCGATAAGAATAAACTTATTATTCAATTTTCAAATTTGATTTTTTAAAAGAGCTAATAGATGTTAAAAAAAGTTTCTTAGGGATTGCAATTTTATTTTTATGTTAAGATTTTTATATTTTTAATTAATTTTAATAATTTATAAATTCTTTTTTATGGTGCTGATATGTGACACTTTTCACTTTTTCAATATATAGATAGATTATTACAATTTAAATTAATTTTAATAATTCATAAATTATTTTTTCTATGCTGGCACATAATCATTTTTACCTCTCCTATTATTTAAATTAATTTTAATAATTCACATAATCATTTTTACCTCTCCTATATATATATATATATATATATATATATATATATATATATATATATATATAATTTTTTTAAAATAATAACTACCCACTAAACTCACTCCTTAAAAATCTCCATTAATTAACGTGCATGATTATTATTTTTTGAATTTTAAACTAATAATTTGAAATTAAAAATCTCAAATCTAATATTTATTTTAAATTTGAAAGTATTAAAGACTAATAACACCTCTTAAAATTTTTTAATAACGAATGTATCATCATTTTTATTTTTAAAATTATTTTTAAATTTGGTTTTGAATTATATAATTGTTAAAGTTTTGTGGTGCTTACACATGACAATTTTTACTTTAGAAAATATACATAGATAGATATGATATAAAAATTGTAATTGCAATACTATAATATTCCTAGTATTTTTCCTATCTAGTATTTTATATACAACTAAATACTCTAATTATATAATATTGGATTTTTCTGATCATGCTTAAATATACTAAAGAAAAAATTGTGCAGTATTTCCAAAAATTCATAACTAAACAACTGATTTTCATTTAAAAAAATTAATTTTATAAATTTTAAACCACCTTCTCTAATTATTTGGCTTTATTTAAATGTTTTGAATAATATATTTGTTATTTTTTTAATCTGTATATTACCTATATGAGGAAATGGGGATGTGGGACTTTTTTTTAAAATTTAGATAGCAGAAATTTCTAATAAAATAATATATAAATTGAATGTTAAAAATATGTAAAATTTTAAATTGTGTTATAAAACTATAGAATAAGAAGAAGAAACTAGAGAGAAAAGAAGAGAAGACTTGTTATTTCTCTTGATGAATGAATTTACAATGAAGAGGAGCACTCTATTTATAGGAGAAATCTAACTTGGTCCCCAAGTATGACTCTTTCACCATATACTAAAAAGGATTCCACATGATAGACATTCACTGTAATATAAATACTTTATAACACTCCCCCTGAATGTCTAATTCATAGATGATGTGCCTCGTTAAAAACCTTACTAAAAAAAACTTAAACAAAAAAAAACTCTAGTAAAGGAAAAGAGTACACATATCTATTAATACGCATGTAGGCTGCCTCATTAAAAACCTTACAAGGAAAATCCAGTGGGACAAAACCTCGTAAGGGAAAAAGAGTACAGCGCGTATTAACTCCCCCTAATGAGAACATCAATTCAGAGACTTGAATCTTCGCATTCCAAGCTTGTGCACCATCTTCTTGAAAGTTGCAGTTGGTAGAGACTTGGTGAATAGATCAGCCACATTGTCACTTGAACGAATCTGTTGCACATTTATATCACCATTCTTTTGAAGTTCATGTGTATAGAAAAGCTTCGGTGAAATGTGTTTTGTTCTATCTCCTTTTATGAATCCTCCCTTAAGTTGTGTAATGCATGCTGCATTATCTTCATATAAAGTGGTGGCTACTTTATCACAATCCAAACCACATTTCTCTCGAATGAGATGTATCATAGACCTTAACCACACACATTCTCTACTTGCTTCATGAATAGCTATTATTTCAGCATGATTAGATGAAGTGGCTACGATGAACTGCTTTGTAGATCTCAAAGATATGGCAGTCCCCCCCACATATAAACATGTAGCCTGTTTGGGATCGAGCTTTGTGTGGATAAGATAAATATTCTGCATCAGCATAACCAACAAGATTTGGGCTACAATCAACAAAATAAAATAAGCCCATATCAGTTGTCCTTTTAAGATATCGCAAAATGTGTTTGATCCCATTCCAATGTCTCCTAGTAGGAGCAGAACTATACCTTGCTAACAACTTAACAACAAAAGCTATATCAGGCCTCGTAGTATTAGCAAGATACATTAGTGCACCAATTTCACTAAGATATGGTACTTCAGAACCAAGAATCTCTTCATCCTTTTCTTGAGGTCGGAATGGATCCTTATTCACATCAAGTGAACGAACAACCATCAGAGTACTTAATGGATATGTTTCATTAATACAGAATCTTTTCAACACTTTTTTTGTGTAGGCAGATTGATGAACAAAAATGCCATTTGTCAAATGCTCAATTTGCAAACCAAGACATAATTTTGTCCTTCCCAGATCTTTCATCTCAAATTCATTCTTCAAATAATCAATTGCCTTTTAAAGCTCTATTGGAGTTCCAATAAGATTTATGTCATCAACATAAATAGCAAGTACAACAAATTCTGATATTGTTTTCTTTATAAAGACACATGGACAAATTGCATCATTTGTATAACCTTTCTTAATTAAATACTCACTAAGACGGTTATACCACATACGCCCAGATTGCTTCAAACCATATAATGATCTTTGCAATTTAATTGAATACATTTCTCGAGATTTTGAATTACATGATTTAGGCATCGCAAATCCTTCAGGAATTTTCATGTATATATCATTATCAAGTGATCCATAAAGGTAGGCTGTAACCACATCCATCAAATGCATTTGTTGCTCATGGACTGTGAAACTAATGAGATAACATAATGTTATTGCATCCATAACGCGTGGTATGTCTCTTCATAGTTGACGCTAGACCTTTGAGAAAATCCTTGTGCCACAAGGCGTGCTTAATACCTTTGTATTTCATTTTTCTCATTTCTTTTTCGCACAAAAATACCAATAGATTTAATACCATTAGGTGTTTGAACTATAGGTCCTAAACTTCACGCTTGGCAAGTGAATTCAACTCTGATTGAATTTCTTCTTGCCATTTTAGTTAATCATTTCGTTGTCGACATTCTATAACAGATTGAGGTTCATGATCCTCATTATCTTGCATGATATTTGTTGCAACATTATATGCAAAGACATAATCAACCACTATTTCTGATCGATTCATATTAGTTTCAACATCTCTTAAATTTATGGATAGTTCATTATTTCCTTGAGTTTCAAGTTCATTGATTCTTTCATGAATATCAGACTAATTCAAATTTTGAACTTCCATATGAGATTCTTTCATAGTGTCATCTTGACATTTAATCTTTCTTTTTCTAGGATTTTGATCCTTAGACCCCAATGGTCTACCACACTTTAGGTGTTTTTTTTACTCATTAGCTATGAAACTAGTGGATGGTCCTTTAGGGACATCAATTCGAATTGGGACATTTTCTGCAGGAATATGTGATTTAGTAATCCTTTTCAAATCTGTAAATGCGTCTGGCATTAGATTTGCAATTTGCTGCAGATGAATAATCTTTTGTACTTCTTGTTCGCAAGTAGAATAATATGGATCAAGATGAGACAATGATAAATTTGTCCATAAAATTTCTCATTTTATTTTACTATTCTCTCCCCCTAATTTTGATAAAACTGTCTCATCAAATCGACAATCTACAAATCTAGCAGTAAACATGTCTCCAGTCAATGGTTCAAGATAGCGGATAATGGAGGGTGAATCAAACCCAACATATATTCCTAACCTTCTTTGAGAGCCCATCTTAGTGTCGTTTGGTGGTGCTACAGGCACATGTACAACACTTCCAAAAATTCTTAGATGGAATATATTAGGTTCTTGACCCATAACCAATTGCAATGGAGAAACCTTATGATAACTTGTTGGTCTGAGACGAATAAGTGTTGCAGCATGCAAAATTGCATGTCCCCACACAGAAGTGGGCAACTTAGTTTTCATAAGCAATGGTCTTACTATTAATTGCAAACGTTTAATTAATGACTCTACGAGACTATTCTGAGTATGAACATGAGCAACGGAGTGTTCAACTCTTATATCAATTGCTAAACAATAATCATTAAATGATTGGGATGAAAACTCTGCAGCATTATCAAGACGAATGTACTTAATCTGATTATCAGGAAAGTGTGCCCTTAACCTTATTATTTGTGCCAATAATTTTGCAAATGCCAAGTTACGAGATGACAACAGGCACACATGAGACCATCTAGAAGAAACATCTATTAGAACCACAAAGTATCTAAATGACCCACTAGGTGGTTGAATATGTCAACAAATATGCCCATGTATACGTTCCAAGAACGTAGGGGACTCAATCTTAACTTTCATTGGTGATGGTCTCACAATTAACTTGCCTTGATAACAAACAATACAAGAAAATTCACCATTTAAAAGAACTTTTAGGTCTTTTAGTGGATGTCCATTCAAATTTTCTATAATTCGTCTCACCATTATTGACCCTAGATGTCCTAGACTATCATGCCAAAGTACAAATGTATTGGAATCAGTAAACTTCTTATTTACTATAAAATGTGCCTTAATTGCACTAATTTTTTGTCCAATACAAGCTAGAAGATAAAGCAGGGAACTTTTCTATAACACATATTTTCCCAGAGACATTCTTGGTGATACCAAGATATTCAAGATTTATTTCATCCATTGATTGGATATGATAACCATTTTCACGGATATCTTTAAAACTCAACAAGTTTCTCTTAGATTTTGGAGAAAAAATAACATTATTAATGATGAGTTTAGTTCCCTTGGGCAAAATTACAATGGCTCTTCCAAAACCCTCAATCATATTAGTACTACCAAAAATTGTAGTAACATTTATTTTACCCATACTTAATGAGAAAAATATATCTTTTTTTTGAATATCGTATGTGTTCTACCAGAATCAATCAAACAAATATCTTCATATTTTGATAATATGTTCTTAGAATTATCCATATCTTTATTAATTCTTCAAATCTAACCTTCACTTTTGAGAAATTAGAGTCTCGTGCTGATAACGTGTTATAAAACTATAGAATAAGAAGAAGAAACAGTAGAGAAAAGAAGAGAAGACTTGTTATATCTCTTGAAATACTCTATTTATAGGAGAAATCTAACTTGGTCCCCAAGTAGGACTCTTTTACCATATCCTAAAAAGGACTCCACATGATAGACATTCACTATAATACAAATACTTTATAACAAATTGGTTAATAATTTTTCTAAGGGTAACTTTTTATTTTTAATGTTAAAGAAAATATTTAAATTTACAGCCACAAGATCTTTGATAACATGAAAAGTCCTAGCAACCTATAAAATAGTAGACATGTAAAATTTTATTCGTCAATTATAATAATTAGTGGAAAAAAAAACAGATGAATATTCTTTTATCTTTTAATTCATATATTAATGTCACGACCCAAAACCGGGCCGCGACTGGCACCCACACTTACCCTCCTTTGTGAGCGAACCAACTAATACAAAACCCAACATTTCAATGTAATAACAGAATATAATGCGAAAGACTTAACTCATTAATAAAAATCAATTCAATAACTTCTAAAAACTCAATAACTATTATTATTATCCCCAAAATCTGGAAGCCATCATCACAAGAACATCTATGATCAAATTACTAAACTAAGAGTATTCTAAGAAGCTAAAACAAATAAAAGCTAGTCCATGCCGGAACATCAAGGCATCAAGACATGAAGAAGAAGATCCAATCCAAGCTAGAAGCATTAGCTCACCTTGAAATCCGGTGTAATGAAGACTGGCTAGAATTACTGTTGAGTTGAAGGCGACGGCACGTTTGCTGCACTCCACAAATAACAAAGAAAGAAACATACAAGTAGGGGTCAGTACAAAACACAAGTACTGAGTAGATATCCTCGGCCAACTCAAAATAGAAAACAGTATATATCAGTTCATATCATAAATCAACTACAATACTCAACATGTAGCAACAACAAGTACTATAATCATCAATAAGTACCACCAAGTTCATCCATGAGGACTCAAGCCTCAATACCATACTCATTTGGGAATTAGGTTCATGAAATTGAGTATATTTATCATCTTTCAAGATTCATTATCTTTCTTCCTCTTGTGTCGGTACGTGACACTCCGATCCCCTACTACTATGTGTCGGTACGTGACACTCCGATCCCTTACTTCTACGTGTTGGTTCGTGACACCCGATCCCCTAATACTATGTGTCGAAACGTGACACTCTGATCCCCTAAAACTACGTGTCGGTTCGTGACACCCGATCCCTTAAAACTATGTGTCGGAACGTGACACTCCGATCCCCTAAAACTACGTGTCGGTTCGTGACACCCGATCCCTTAATACTATGTGTCGGAACGTGACACTCCGATCCATTAATCTCATTCTATCAATTCATCAAACCTTCTCTTATACCAAGGCATCATAAATCTCATTACTTTAGTTCATCAAGCCTTCTTTTATACCAAGGCATCATCATTAACAAAGTGAATTAGGGTTTCTTCAAGATTTAGGATTCAATAGCTTCATCATGCTTATTTTATCAAAATCATAAAATCACATTCGTGCAAGCATACAATTAAGCACATAGAAGGGTTTGCAATACCACCAAATACATATCATTCGCTATTAAGAGTTTACTACGAATAGCATAAACCATAACCTACCTCCACCGAAGAATTGAATTCAAGCAAGCTAATCCTCAAAATCCTTGCTTTCCTCTTCGTTCCTCTCTCTCTCTCTCTCTCTTGATCGATTCTCCCTCTTTTTGTTCTTTCTATTTTTCTTATTCAAACCCTCTTTCTTTTACCCTAATTAGCATATAATTAAGTATAAAAGATGACAATAGTAACCCACTAATTAACTAAAGGCTACTTCTTTTATCCCCCAAGAATTTGAGTTACTAATATTAACCCACGAAATTTATAATTATAGTAGGAATAGTCCAAAACTCCCCTTTAAAACTTAACCAGAAATCCGACCCAGACTGGGATTACGCAACCTGTGACGGCCCGTCGTGCCTGCAACGGTCCGTCCTGCAGGTCGTCGCAAAGTTCAGAGACTCAATTTCCTCGAAGAGTCTGTGACGGTCCGTCGTACCCACGACGGTCCGTTCGGCAAGTCTGTCACGAATTTCAGAGAGTCGATTTCAGTACCCAAATTTCAGAATTTTAAGTGTTTTGGAACGAGACATCCTCGACGGTCCGTCATGCCCATGACGGTCCGTCGTGGGGTCCGTCGCATCAGCTAGTTTTTCCAGAAATAAAATCTGCTGCTCAAAACGACTAAACAGGTCGTTACAATAGATACCAATTTATGCATCGTTCGTCCTCGAACGATCACAAGAAAAGAAACAAGGGCAAAAGGGAGTACCTGAATCTGTAAACAGATGTGGGTATTTTTCTCGCATATCAGCCTCCTTCTTCCAAGTGGCCTCTTCAACTGGTCGATTCTTCCATTGAACTTTGATGGATGCAATTTCTCTCGACCTCAACTTGCGAACTTCTCTATCTAAAATAGCAACAGGTTCCTCCTCATATGTCAAATTCTCATCAATCAGAACCGAATCCCAACGAATGATGTAGTTTCCATCCCCATGGTATCTTGTCAACATGGACACATGAAATACTGGATGCACTCCAGATAGCCCTGGAGGCAAGGCTAATTCATAAGCCACCTCTCCTACTCGCTTAAGTACTTCAAATGGTCCAATATACCTTGGGCTTAGCTTACCTCTTTTACCAAACCGCATCACCCCTTTCATGGGTGAAACCTTCAGCAAGACTTGCTCACCCTCCATAAACTCCAAGTCTCTAACCTTTCGATCTACATATTCCTTTTGCCTACTTTGCGCTGCTAAAAGCTTCTCTTGAATAGATTTTACTCTCTCCAACGAATCCCTCAAAAGGTCAGTACCCAAAGGTCTAACCTCAAATGCATCAAACCAACCAATGGGAGACCTACATCTCCTCCCATACAACGCTTCAAATGGAGCCATGTCAATGCTGGAGTAATAGCTATTATTGTATGAAAACTCCGCTAAGGGTAAGAAGTTATCCCAATGACCACCAAATTCTATCACACATGCACGAAGCATATCCTCCAACACTTGAATCGTTCGCTCAGACTGACCATCAGTCTGAGGGTGAAACGCAGTACTAAGGTCCAACCTAGTACCTAATTCCGCATGCAATGTTCTCCAAAACTTAGAAGTAAACTGCGTACCTCTATCTGATATGATGGAAAGTGGAACTCTATGCAATCGAACGATTTCTGAGATGTAGATTTTGGCTAACTTCTCTGCATTGTAGGTCACCTTGACCGGAATGAAGTGAGCGGACTTAGTTAATCTGTCCACAATTACCCAAATGGAATCAAACTTACCCAATGTCTTTGGAAGACCAACCACGAAGTCCATTGCAATTCTCTCCCACTTCCATTCAGGAATGGGCATTCTCTGAAGTGTTTCTCCGGGCCTGTGGTGTTCATACTTTACTTGTTGACAATTTGGACATTTGGCAACAAAATCCACAATGTCACGCTTCATTCTACTCCACCAAAAGTGTTGTTTTAGGTCGCGGTACATCTTGGTTGCACCAGGATATATAGAGTATCCGGAACTATGAGCCTCTGTAAGAATAGTGTGGATCAAGTCATCAACACGGGGCACACATACCCTTCCCTTAATCCTCAAAACACCTTCCTCATCAATTATTGCTTCTTTGGCCTCTCCTCGCAACACCATATCCCGAATTCGGCTTAGTTTCTCATCATCAAACTGCTTTCCTTGATCTTGTAAAGAAAAGAAGATCTCGCCTCCACACAAGCCAAAAATCCTCCCTTCTCATTTACTTTTACCCTCATAAAGTCATTAGCCAAGTTTTGGATTTCTCTAGCTAACGGGCGTCTAGAAATTTGCAAATGAGCTAGACTTCCCATGCTTCCTGCTTTTCTACTTAAGGCGTCTGCCACAACATTAGCCTTTCCCGGATGATACAGAATAGTGATATCGTAGTCCTTCAGTAGTTCCATCCATCTCCTCTGTCTCAAATTCAAATCCTTCTGAGTGAAGACATACAGTAGGCTACGATGGTCCGTATAGACTTCACATTTAACCCCATACAAATAGTGTCTCCATTGCTTTAGTGCAAATACTACCGCGGCCAACTCCAAATCATGGGTCGGGTAGTTACGTTCATGCACCTTTAATTGCCTCGAAGCATAAGCAATCACATTCTTCTCTTGCATTAGCACTGCACCCAACCCAGAATAGGATGCATCACAATAAACAATGAAGTTCTTACCCTCTACTGGCAAGGTAAGAATTGGTGCAGTAGTCAACAAGGTCTTGAGTTTCTGAAAGCTTTCCTCACACTCATCCGACCATACAAATGGAACATTCTGCTTAGTCAAGTTCGTTAATTGGGAAGCAATAGAAGAGAACCCCTAGACAAATCGGCGGTAGTAGCTAGCTAAACCAACAAAACTCCTTATTTCTGACACGTTTGTAGGTCTCACCCAATTCTTCACTGTCTCAATCTTAGATGGATCTACCATCACTCCATCCTTAGAAACTACGTGTCCCAAGAAGGACACGGAATCTAACCAAAACTCACACTTGGAGAATTTGGCATAAAGCTTCTTCTTCCTCAACAACTCTAATACCATTCTCAAATGCTCCTCATATTCCTTCTTACTCTTTAAGTATATCAGTATATCATCAATAAATACGATCACAAAGAGATCAAGATATGGCTTAAAAATCCAGTTCATCAAGCTCATGAAAGTAGCAGGGGCATTCGTAAGACCAAAAGACATTACCACAAATTCGTAGTGCCCATACCTAGTTCGAAAAACAGTCTTTGGCACATCCGTTGCCCGTATTTTCAATTGATGATAACCGGATCTCAAGTCAATTTTAGAGAAGACACAAGCACCTTGTAACTGATCGAACAAGTCATCAATGCGAGGAATGGGATATTTGTTCTTAATAGTTGCCTTGTTAAACTGCCGGTAGTCTATGCACATCCGAAAACTCCCATCCTTCTTCACAAATAACACCGGAGCACCCAAAGGAGATGCACTTGGTCTAATGAAGCCTTTGCTCAACAACTCTTGAAGTTGGGCCTTTAACTCTCTTAACTCCGCGGGAGCCATTCTATAAGGGGGAATAGAAATAGGGCGAGTACCCGGTTCCAAATCGATGCAAAAATCAATATCTCTATCCGGTGGCATACCAGGAAGATCTGCAGGGAACACATCCAGAAACTCACGGACTACCGAAACCGACTCAGTTGGAGGTACTGGGGTAGTGTCATCCCTGAGATGTGCCAAGAAAGCTAAACACCCCTTACTAACCATTCTCTTAGCACGAAGAAAGGAGATGATACGAACCGGAGTGGAAGTGTAGTCGCCCTCCCACACTAACTGATCTGTCCCAGGCTTGGCTAACGTCACAGTTTTAGCATTACAATCCAAGATTCCAAAATTTTGAGAAAGCCAAGTCATACCCAAAATTACATCGAAGTCAACCATTTCTAAGATAACCAAATCTACATAAGTGTTGCTCCCCACAAAAGTCACCAAGCAAGACCTATATACTTTTTCAACTATCACAAACTCACCCACCGGAGTAGACACACGAATAGGTATGTCAAGCAATTCACAAGGTAAATTAAGACTAGTAGCAAATGAAGAAGATAAATAAGAAAATGTGGATTCGGGATCAAACAATACAGAAGCCAGGCAATCACAAACCAAAAGATTACCTGTGATGACAACATCAGATGTCTTCGCTTCAGATCTCCCAGGGAAAGCGTAACAATGGGCCCTATCGCCTGTCTGCCCGTTGCCCCTACCATGTTGTGCTGTAGTGGCCCTGGTTTGCCCATCACCCCGGCCATTTTGGTGACCACCATTACCTCAACCACCACGTCCTCCAGAATAACGGCCTCTACCATGACCACCTCTACCTCTAGCAATTGGGGGTCTATAACTCTATTTTGGACAATTCCCCCTAATATGTCCAGTCTCCCCACATCCATAACACTCTCTGGAGTCAAGCATAGGTCTCTCAGAGAAGTGTTGACCGGTCTGAGGTGGACCCCCAACTACAATCTGTAGTGAAGACTGAATTGGTCGGACTGAGTAACCTCCTGAACCCTGTCCTCTAGAGTAAGAACCATTAAACTCACCTCCCTTTTGAAACCTTTTTGATGTATATGTCATGGTGAAGTCATCTGGCTTCACTCCTTCCACCTCTATCATGAAGTCTACCACTTCTTGAAAGGATTTTGCCGTAGCCGCTACCTGTAAGGCAGAAATCCGCAATTCTGACCTCAACCCCTTTACAAAACGGCGAATCCGCTCTTGTGGACTGAAACAAAGTTGGGTGGCATACCTGGATAATGCACGAAACTCAGCCTCATATGCAGTAACCGACATCCTACCTTGCTCTAGGCTCAAAAACTCATCTCTTTTCCTATCCCTCAAAGTCCGGGGGATATACTTCTCCATAAACAAGCTAGAGAATGATGCCCAAGTCATAGGTGGTGCCTCTGTTGGTTGACACTCAACATGTGACCGCCACCACATTTTGGCGTTTCCTTGAAAATGATAACTCACGAACTCAACACCAAACCGTTCTACTATACCCATCTTGTGTAGTAGCTCATGACAATCAACCAGAAAATCGTAAGCATCCTCAGATTCAACACCCTTGAAGACTGGAGGTTTCAATTTCAAGAACTTACTGAAAAGTTTATGCTGATCGTTTGTCATTATAGGCCCTGTAGTCAGACGAGGAAACGTGCCTATTTCCAATGAGGCATCCATGCGGGGAGCCACAGTAGCTGCATGTTGTACCTCCGGAACCTGAGGTGCTGGTGCAGAAAACACTGGAGGTGTCTGGCCTTGATCAGATAACCCACTAAGATAAGCAAGAACCTGATTGATCATCTCTGGGGTAGGTTGGGGTGGCAGTTCCTCGTTCTGCACTTGTTCATTCTCCCCTTCCTCACCCTCTCTTATCACTTCGTCAGTCGGTGGAGGAGTCACCGCCCTAGTACCAGATGGGCTAGGTGCTTGTCCTCTTCCTCTAAAGGACGTCCTCCCACGGCCTCTCGCCACTACTCCTCTCCGAGCTACAGCCCCAGTGGATGGCTCAGACACTTCTTGTCTTGCCGGTGTTGGTGTTGGTGCAGTCGTTGTTCTAGTTCTAACCATCTGCGAAATAGAGTGAAGATGGTCAGATACCAATTTGTATCACCTAGATACCAATTGGATCCAAGTAATAGCACGAAAGAAATAATGAAAGAATGGAATTTTTTTCCTAAAGTCTTATAGACTCCCAAAGAAAAGTAAAGGCGTCCCCCTACCGTTCCTTAAGACTCTACTAGACTCGTTCTTGTGTGATGAGACCAACGAACCTAATGCTCTGATACCAAGTTTGTCACGACCCAAAACCGGGCCGCGACTGGCACCCACACTTACCCTCCTTTATGAGCGAACCAACTAATACAAAACCCAACATTTCAATCTAATAATAGAATATAATGCGGAAGACTTAACTCATTAATAAAAATCAATTCAATAACTTCTAAAAACTCAATAACTATTATTATTATCCCCAAAATCTGGAAGTCATCATCACAAGAACATCTATGATCAAATTACTAAACTAAGAGTATTCTAAGAAGCTAAAACAAATAAAAGCTAGTCCATGCCGGAACTTCAAGGCATCAAGACATGAAGAAGAAGATCCAGTCCAAGCTAGAAGCATTAGCTCACCCTAAAATTCGGTGTAATGAAGACTGGCTAGAATTACTTTTGAGTTGAAGGTGACGGCACGTTTGCTGCACTCCACAAATAACAAAGAAAGAAACATACAAGTAGGGGTCAGTACAAAACACAAGTACTGAGTAGATATCATCGGCCAACTCAAAATAGAAAAGAGTATATATCAGATCATATCATAAATCAATTACAATACTCAACATGTAGCAACAACAAGTACTATAATCATCAATAAGTACCACCAAGTTCATCCATGAGGACTCAAGCCTCAATACCATACTCATTTGGGAATTAGGTTCATTAAATTGAGTATATTTATCATCTTTCAAGATTTATTATATTTCTTCCTCTTGTGTCGGTACGTGACACTCCGATCCCCTACTACTATGTGTCGGTACGTGACACTCTGATCCCCTACTTCTACGTGTCGGTTCGTGACACCCGATCCCCTAATACTATGTGTCGGAACGTGACACTACGATCCCCTAAAACTATGTGTCGGTTCATGACACCCGATCCCTTAATACTATGTGTCGGAACGTGACACTCCGATCCCCTAAAACTACGTGTCGATTCGTGACACCCGATCCCTTAATACTATGTGTCGGAACGTGACACTCCGATCCACTAATCTCATTCTATCAATTCATCAAGCCTTCTCTTATACCAAGGCATCATCAATCTCATTACTTTAGTTCATCAAGCCTTCTTTTATACCAAGGCATCATCATTAACAAAGTGAATTAGGGTTTCTTCAAGATTTAGGATTCAATAGCTTCATCATGCTTATTTTATCAAAATCATAAAATCACATTCGTGCAAGCATACAATTAAGCACATAGAAGGGTTTACAATACAACCAATACATATCATTCACTATTAAGAGTTTACTACGAATAACATAAACCATAACCTACCTCCACCGAAGAATTGAATTCAAGCAAGCTAATCCTCAAAATCCTTGCTTTCCTCTTCGTTGCTCTCTCTCTCTCTTGATCGATTCTCCCTCTCTTTGTTCTTTCTATTTTTCTTATTCAAACCCTCTTTCTTTTACCCTAATTAGCATATAATTAAGTATAAAAGATGACAATAGTAACCCACTAATTAACTCAAGGTTACTTCTTTTATCCCCCAAGAATTTGAGTTACTAATATTAACCCACGAAATTTATAATTATAGTAGGAATAGTCCAAAAAGCCCCTTTAAAACTTAACCAGAAATCCGACCCAGACTGGGATTACGCAACCTGTGACGGCCCGTCGTGCCTGCGACGGTCCGTCCTGCAGGTCGTCGCAAAGTTCAGAGACTCAATTTCCTCGAAGAGTCTGTGACGGTCCGTCGTGCCCACGATGGTCCGTCCTGCAATCCGTCACGAAGTTCAGAGAGTCGATTTCAGTACCCAAATTTTAGAATTTTAAGTGTTTTGGAACGAGACATCCTCGACGGTCCATCATGCCCATGACGGTCCGTCGTGGGGTCCGTCGCATCTGCCAGTTTTTCCAGAAATAAAATCTGCTGCTCAAAACGACTAAACAAGTCGTTACAATTAAATAGACTGCAATTATTCAAAACTAATAAATAATATTACAATAAAAAAATTAAAAAAAATTGAAGCACTAAGAGGAATTGTTTACTAAATGTACCTTCTATTATTCAACCTGTATTATAAGGTTAGCCTCAAATTTCTTTAACTTCAGCGAACTTCAGAACAACAACAAGTCACACAAACTCAGTCGATTGACCCTTTGATTCGTTTGAGATAAAAAATATGCAGAGCAGGAAAAAATTTAGTGTTTGAGAAAAAAGAAAAATGACTAATTCAAGTCAAGTAAATGCTGGAACAGTAAGTGCTGCAACAACATCGGTTGCACATAATCGTTCAAATACTGCCTTAGCGCCGGCTGAGAAACCTGCAAAGTTTTTTGGAGTCGACTTGAAGAGATGACAGTAGAAGATGTTCTTCTATCTCACTAAGTTGAGTCTGCAGAAGTTCATTAATGAGAATGTTCCTGTTATGTCAGATGAAACTGCGCCTGATGAACGATTCTTGGTAACAGAAGCATGGACACACTCAGATTTTTTGTGTTAAAATTATATTTGAGTGTCCTGCAAGATGATCTTTACAATTTGTACAGCAATGTCAAAACCTCAAAAGGACTCTGGGATGCTTTAGAAAATAAGTACAAAACAGAAGATGCCGGAATGAAGAAATTCATTGTGGCAAAATTTCTGGACTATAAGATGAAGACAGTAAGACCTTCGTCACCCAAGTTTAAGAACTGCAGGTCATAACCCATGATCTCCTTGCTGAAGGATTGATTGTGAATTATGCCTTTCAAGTCGCTGCAATTATTGAAAAGTTACCTCCATTGTGGAAGGACTTAAAAAACTACTTGAAACATAAGCACAAGGAGATGACTGTTGAAGATCTCATAGTAAGGTTGGGAATCGAAGAGGATAATAAGGCTGCACAAAGATGTCACGTGGTAATTTAGCAATATCTGGAGTAAATTTTGTTGAAGAAGATTCCATAAAATTATAGAAAAGAAAGAAAGCATCTGGTCCAAAAAGCAATCATCCTAAGAAGAAATTCAATGGAAACTGCTTCAACTCTGGTAAACATGGTCATAGGGCTACTGAATGCCAGGGTCCTAAGAAGGACAAAAAAAACAAGGATCAAGCAAACTCGGCTGAATCCAAAGAAGAAATGGACGATCTCTGTGCAATGCTTTCAGAATGTAACTTGATTGGAAATCTAAGAAATATGGTAGATAGATTCTGGTGCCTCATGCCATTTTTGTGCCAACAAAGAATTATTTTCATCATATACTCCAGTACCTACAGATGAGAAATTATTTATGGCAAACTCCGCTGTTGCAAAGGTGGAAGGAACTGGCAAAGTCCTATTAAAGATGACATCAGACAAGATGGTGACTTTGAATAGGGTCTCATATGTTCCAAAATTGAGAAAGAATTTAGTTTCAATTCCAATTCTGACAAAGAATGAATTCAAGTGTGTATTTGTTTCTGATAAAGTAGTAGTAATCAAGAATGATATGTATGTAGGAAAAGGCTACCTTAGTGATGGCCTTTTCAAACTCAATGTAATTGCAGTTGATATGAATAAAGATTTTGCTTCTTCTTACTTGCTTGAGTCTAAATGTTTATGGCATGAACGTTTGGGACACATTAATAACAAAACCTTGCGAAAACTGATTAACTTAAATATTTTGCCAAAATTTGAGTGCAATAAATCAAAATGTCAAATTTGCGTTGAATCTAAGTATGCTAAGCATCCTTATAAATCTGTTGAAAGGAATTTAAATCCTTTAGAATCGATTCACACTGATATTTGTGACATGAATTCAACACCATCACGTGGTGGGAAAAAGTATTTCATAACTTTTTATTGACGATTGCACTAGATATTGTTATGTCTATTTGCTAAATGGTAAGGATGAAGCAATAGATACATTTAGGCAATATAAAACTTTAGTTGAAAATCAGTTAGATAAAAAGATCAAAATGATCAGAAGTGATAGAGGTGGAGAATATGAATCTCCATTTGCAGATATATGTTTAGAAAATGGAATAATCCATCAAACTACTTCTCCCTACACTCCAATGATGAATGCGTTACTTATAAGTTCAGGTTTACCACAACACTTGTGGGGGTAAGCTATCCTTACTGCAAATCAAATACTTAACAGAGTGCTTCACTCAAAGACAATTGTAATGCCATATGAGAAATGGAAAGGTAGAAAACTCAACTTGAAATATTTCAAATTGTGGGGGTGTCTAGCCAAAGTCCAAGTTCCTATTCCTTAGAGGGTAAAAATAGGGCCTAAGACTATGGAATGTGTATTCATTGGATATGCCAAAAATAGTAAGGCATGTCGATTTTTGGTTCATAAGTCCGAACATCCGGATATTCATGATAATACAGTATGGAATCAGATAGTGCTGAATTTTTTGAACATATCTATCCGTATAAAAATAGACTTGAGTCATCTAGTGGGGGTCTAAATAACCCAGAGAAGAAACAAAAGAGAATGAACCCAATGAAGAAAGTCCAAGACGCAGTAAACGTCAAAGGACATCTACTTCATTTGGATATGATTTTGTAACATTTCTTCTTGAAAGTGAGCCTCAAACATTCAAGGAAGTAATGTTGTCTAGCGACTCAACCTCTTGGAAGGAGGCTGTTAATAGTGAAATTAAATCAATCTTAAGCAATCATACTTGGGAGTTGGTTGATCTTCCCCCAGGGAACAAACCTTTGGGTTCAAAATGGGTCTAAAAGGAAGATTAAAAGTGATGAAACTATTGACAAATATAAAATCTACAAAGCGTATGCTCGCTAGTAAGTTTGATATGAAAGATTTAGGAGTTGCTGATGTGATATTAGGAATTAAAGTTCCTAACGGTCTAGCATTGTCTCAAACTCATTATATTCAAAAGATACTTGAAAAATTTAAATTTTTGAATTTTAAAAGGGCAAAGACTCCAATTGATGTAAACCTTCATCTTGCAAAGAATAAAGGTGAAAGTCAGTCTCAATTGGACTATGCTAGCGTATTGGAAAGCTTAATGTATGTCATGAACTGTACACGACCATACATAGCTTGCGCTATCGGTAAACTGAGTCGATACACAAGTAATCCTAATCAAAGTCATTGTTTGGCAATGAGAAGAGTTTTGGGATACTTAGATGACACTCAAAACTATGCTTTACATTACAACAAATATTCAGCCGTTCTTGAGGGATATAGTGATGCAAATTGGATTACTGGGTCACCTATGTAAGTGTGAAGTGTAAGCCGCTTCAAGGAGAATCCGGTAAAGGCCAGTTCTTTAAACACTTACTATCCAAGATGTGTTCATGGATGAAACGAACAAAACAATGAGAACTAAGAACAGTTCAAGGGTTGATTGTGTGACATATGTTGTCTAGGTATACACCAAAACTGGACGGTTCAAAGATATCAAATCTACAGATTGATCGACTATATCCGATATATGTTCACTTCGGAAAGTTTAAAGGGAAACCTACTTATCCAGATGCGATTAACCTTTACCGACAAGAAACACAAGTTTTTTCATGCATATGTTTTGACAATAGCCTTCCCCATTCATGTGGGGGATTGTTGGGTTTAGCAAGTGTGAATGGGAAATGAAAAGAGAGGATATGAAAAGTGAGGGAACTATTTTAGAGGGAACTATGTGTGAAATTTCTCTAAATGTGTGAAAGTTCTCTAAACGAATCTATTGGAGAATGTTGACTCTTATTTCTCTAAATGTGAAGATGCATGCCATACTTGGGATTGTATTATGTGTTACTTCCTTGTTGTGACTTATTGAATGTGAAAGTGCCTTGCCTATGGTGACTTCAAAAGAGTACTTAGTGGGAGTAGAATGCTACTTGGACATCACACAAGTATGACTTAGAATTGTCTTAGTTGATGGTACTAAAGAACTAATATGTCTAATGTAATGTTTGTGTCTCTTATGTGTGAATAATGTGTGAAGATGGAAAGGTCGAATTGTAAGTTCATTTTTGGTGACCTTAAGCTGGTACCTTAGTATAGATAGTGGTATGAGACGTTATGCATACATTGCACTAGGTATACATAGTGTTACTTGAGGTGAGGGTTCAATGTGAAGGCAATTTCATGTATGTTGATTGTGCCTCTATTGTGATGAAATGACTGGTATGTTGGTTATTACATATATTATGCCTCTATTTTGATTTTTCACGAAGTTTTATTAAAATGGCATAAAAGCATGACTTTAAAATAAAATGTCTGATTTAAGCATGGTTTTGCATGACTATAAGGACTATAATACTTAGTACTTAATTATGCTAACCTATTCTTCTTCTACGTTTTACTACAAAGTGTAAGTTCCGGCAAGTGATTGCATTCTCTAGTGAAGCTTGGATTAGAGTTCTCCAAGACATGTTGGGTATGTCCCATAGATTGAGGACAAGTGTTTAGAAGTTCCTTTCATTTTCATGTAATAGACTATTCTAGATTTCTATTGTAAAAAGTTGTGTCCCTACTATTCTTCAGGATTGTGTCTAAGATGACCATGTGAGATATAGACTTCCACTAGCGTTTAAATGTCTTTAATATTTTGAATCATATGGTTTTAAATAAAAAGTTTTAATCCTGTACTATTTTTATTATCTATGCAATGAATGAGCTACGAGGCTTGTATATGACCCCTTCAGGGTCGAGTACGCTGTGTCGCATCCGGTGAATAGGCCTAGATCGGGATAGTCTTACTAGCTTCTAACGTAGGTTTATGAAAAATGTTGCTTCTATTGCTATGAATTTGCCCATATTGACTATAAAGGATGTACCATCCATTTGAGTGGTTAGATAAGTGTGATGAGAGCATTTAAAAGTTCAAGAATCTTTTGACTACAATGCATATCTTGATATCTTGGTGGAAGGTAAGGATTTCATTATTTATTGTGATTATTAATATTCAGGATTTGATGTTTGTGTTGATCATGAACATCAATGTTATAGCCTATGCTTCCAGACAACTGAACGTCCATGAGAAGAACTACCCCACCCATAATTTAGAGTTGGCAGCGATAGCGTTTGCTTTTAAGATCTAGTGGCATTATCTTTATGGAGCAAAGTGTGAGGTAACAAATGATCATCATAGTCTACAAAATGTGTTCACTCTACAAAATTTGAATCTAAGAAAAATGAGATGGATGTAATTGCTTAAGGATTATGATGTGATCCTTCAGTATGATCCAAGGAAGGTCAATGTGGTGGCAGACACATGAAATTGGAAAATTGTTAGCATGGATAATTTGACTTGCTTGGAAGTGTCTAAGTGACCCTTGGCTAGAGAGATTCAGGCCTTTGAGTCTAAGTTCATGTAGTTGAGCATTTTTTAGAAGGGTGGGGTGTTAGTATTGAGGGTATGCTCACCTTTATGGAGAAAATTAAGGCTAAGAAGTATGAGGATAAGGATTTGATTAAGCTCAGAAAGAAGGTGTTGTCTGGGAGACCTAAGATGCCACTTTCAATATAAGAGGTGTACTAATTTTAGAGGAATGATTTGTGTTGCTCGAGTTGGTCACTTGATCCAGAATATTTTGGTACAATCTCATAGTTTGCGGTACTATATTCATCAAGATGTCACCAAGATTGTAATGAACTAGTCTATTATTTTTGAAAAGTTTCATAAATTTATAACGTTGCCCTCCCAATATTGACCCGGATTCTTCTATGATTGAGTATTAAAAGTTGATTTTAAACTTTGAGTTAAATACTAACGATTTGGTATGTTTTGAGTTTGAAAGGTTAAGTTGTTAAAAAAGTAATTTTCGGTGACTTTTAGAGTTTCGAGTATCATAATGAGATTCCATCAATTCCATCAGTTTAGAATGTGAAATCTTTTCCATGAATGATTTTTGTTTCTATTTTTAAGTCATTTTGAGCATTTGAGGTTCTAAGCTGTGAAATTATGAAATTTTAGTCTTTATGTTGACTTTGGTCAACAATTCAGGGTACATATGCTCTAATCTGAATTTTGAGAGTTTTATTGGATTCGAGGGATGATTTTAGGACTAGTTGAGGACGTGGTTAATTTTTTGAGAGGTCCCGAGCATGTTTTAGCCTTTTAGGCATAACTTAGCTTCTGTGATATTTATAGATGTACGGTCAAGGAGACTTGGGCTTCGTGTTTTGGCGATTTCATTAAGTCCAGAACGTCGAGTATAACTTGTAGGCACATAATTTTTGACCGAACTTAAAGTTTTACACCATTTATTAATCGAATATTTCTTTTATATTTAAATTAAATATTTTGATTTTATCATATTTCAGTAAGTATATCGTAAAAGTATTTTAAAACCAACCAAAAGTCAGAATCGCCAGAGATGTCACACCACTTTTTGTGCTCCAGCGGAAGAGTTTTTTCAATTTTAACTGACGTTATTGATTATGTATTATTTTAATTGTTCAGGGTCTCCACATGGGAATTATTTATGGTGTTCCAAGTCACCATTTTATTTAATCCCTAATCAAAAGCAAATGACTCTTTGTTTGGTTTGCGAATTAGAAATTCAGGTAACGAATTCTGTTGACTGAGGGGAAGGTATTAGGTATCCCTTGAGTCCCGTGTTTCTAGTACGGTCGTTTTTATTAACTCTTGCTTAATTTTATTGGTTTGGGATAAATTGTGTCTAAGGCCATGTTTTTTTTTTTACAAAAATAATTATTGTTATTTTTATCATTAAACTTTTATTATTATTAATCCGAAAGTATAACTGCATTCTCGTTCTTGATATTTGGAGACATAACTATCTTCTCCTCTTGAACTCATCACACCTATTAATTTAAATTAATGAAAGTTAAATATTCAAATAATTTAATTTGACCAAGGTGCACAACCACGTCCTTGAGTTTTTTGTAGTGTCTCAAAAAGATGGGTAACCACATTCTAATTGATACAACTACTTTTAAAATGTATATAAAAGTTTGTTTGACGTTAAAAGTAATTATTTTCCTTTATAAATCCAAACCAATTTATTCAAAGAAAATGATTATTATTACCTCCGACTAAATATGTGTAAGGCCCAACAAGTAAATTTAAATAGTAAACAAAAAATGGTATGATTTATGATATAAGCTCCTTTAGATTAAATTTTTGAAATGTTATCACCTATAGAAATTGTATAGCAATAGTAATTCAATTAATGATTCAACCTATCTTAAGCCAAAAATTGTTATCTTAAATAAACAAAACTCAATATACTAACTCTAAATCCTTAATTAATTATCAATATTCAATGAGATTCTACATGACATTAACTAAAAACTTATTCAAATCATTAAAATTGTACAACAATAAATAACAACAAATATTTTCAATTCCGAATTTATTTCAATCAAATTATGAATGAAGATTCTATAAAAATGTATCATAACATTACATCACATAAAAGTATCATAATATTACATCACATTCCATAGATAAAGTAAAGAGATAAGATAATGTTTAACATTAAGTAAAACAAATGTGTACCGCAAAGTCTTGACTGAAACTCGATTAAAAAATCCACTAATCTTTTGTTTGGTGTGTAGTGTTAGATTTTGATAGCGTGAGGCTAGAAAAAAAAAGTGGAGATTTTTCTAGCCTCACACTATCAAAATCCAATACCACACACCACATAAAAGATCAGTGGATTTTTTAATCGAGCTTCAGTCAAGATTTTGCGGTACACATTCTTTTTACTTAAGGTTTAACATTATCTTGTCTCTTTACTTTATCTATGGAATGTGATGTAATATTATGATACATTTTTTATATAGTCTTGTTTCATTCATAATTTGATTGAAATATATTTGGAATAAAATATATTTTTTGTTATTTATTGTTGTACAATTTTGATTCTTTAAATAAGTTTCTAGTTAATGTCATGTAGATTTTCACTGAATATGAAAAATTAATTAAGGATTTAGAGTTAGTATATTGAGTTTTTTTTATATAAAATAATAATTTTGGATTAAGATATGTTGGATATTAATTGAATTACTATTGTTATACAATTTATTTTTGTGTTAACATTTCTAAAATTTAATCTAAAGGAGCTTATATCATGAATCATATCAATTTTAATTTACTATTTAAATTTACTTGTTGGACCTTATAGAAATTTTGCCGGAGTTAGTAATAATTATTTTCTTTGAATAAGTTGATTTGTATTTTTAAAGGAAAGTAATTATTTTTAACATTATACAAACTTTTATATACCTTTTAAAAATATTTGTCTCAATTAAGAATGTGGTTACACATCTTTTTGAGACACCTAAAGAAACTCAAGGATGTGGTTGCGTACAATGGTCAAATTAAATTATTTTAATAATTATCTTTCATTAATTTAAATTTATAGGCGTAAATTGAGATTATTCGGTGTGATGAACTCAAGGGGAAGACCATTATGTCTCCAAATATCAAGATCGAGAATGCAGTTATACGTTCAATTTAAGACTAATAAAAATTCAACAGCACAAAAAATAATTTTAGAAAAAAACCATGGCATTAGAGACAATTTATCCCAAAACCAATAAAAATAATTAAAAGTTAATAAAAGCGACCGTGCTATAACCACGGGACTCGAGGGATGCCTAATACCTTCACCTCAGTCAACAGAATTTTTTACCTGAAATTCTGATTCGAAGACCAAACAAAGAGTCATTTCCTTTTGATTAGGGATTAAACAAAAAGGTGACTTGGAATACCATAACTCGATTCTAAGTGACGACTCCGAATAATAAAAATAATTCCTAATCAATAACATCACTTGAAATTCAAAAATCCCTTCCGCCGGAGCGCAAAAAGGGGCGTGACATCTCTGGAGACTGTCTTTTGGTAGTTTTCAAATATTTTTACAATAAACATACTGAAATATAATAAAATAAAAGTATTTAATTTAAATATAAAAGAAATATTCAACTACTAAAATGGTGTAAAACTTTAAGTTCGGAAAAAAATTACGTGTGTACAGTTTGCCCCTATTTAATTGGAAACACTAAGAATTTTCAAACAAAGAAGTTGATAACGTGAAAAATATTGACAAAAATGATATTTGAAGGAAAAAAGTGTACGGCAGAGTCTTAATTTTAGAGATCGTACATAACTCAGGTTATAAGGCAAGATGAGGTGATGAGTTGAAAGTTGAGTGAGGTTCAATCGAGGCTCCAGGTCGCGGTTCCTACTCTTAAATAAAAAATAAAAACTAATATTCAAAAGGAAAATAAATGTATAAACTCCTATCTATGCAACTTTTCTTGAGCTTCACTTGAGTCGAGACTTTCAAATATCACCTTGATTTTTGGGTGAGTATCTTGATCTTAAATTAGATTGATGCTTAGCTTTCCGCTTAGAGTGAGATTTTTACACTCTTCAAAATGATGATTTGAAAATGTTCTTGAATGACTGCATGTTTTCTTGATCAAAAGTTGTATAGAAATGGATGTCTAGAAGTCAGGTTGCAACATGCATTGAAGAAGTTGATTCTGGTTGTCTTAGGGAGTGATCATTTTGAAAAGAGTTAAACTTTGTTCTTGAAATTCAAACCCATGTTTCACGTGAAGAAGCCTGAAAACCATCACAAAGAAAATAAATTAAGGGGTGGCTTGCAGTTCGCCCAAATGGGGCATTTGGACTTTAAGGAGGGTGCGGAGCACCCCGGACGCGCCCCGATCGATGTTTTGTCACGACCCAAAACCGAGTCGCGACTGGCACCCACACTAAACTTACTATGTGAGCGAACAAACCAATCTAAACCCCAACATTTCAAACATAATTAACAAAATACAATGCGGAAGACTTAAACTCATTAATGAAAAACAATTCAATAACTTCTAAAAACTCAACATCTATTATTCCCCAAAATCTGGAAGTCATCATCACAAGAACATCTAATGATCAAATTACTAAACTAAGAGTATCTAAGAAAGCAAAAACAAGTAAAGAGCTAGTCCATGCCGGAAGTTCAAGGCATCAAGACTTGAAGAAGAAGATCCAGTCCAAGCTAGAAGCATTAGCTCACCCTGTTTCCGATGTAGTGAAGACTGGCTAGAGTTGCGGTTGATTTGTAGACGACGGCACGTTTTCTGCACTACACAAATAACAAAGAAAGAAACATATAAGTAGGGGTCAGTACAAACACAAGTACTGAGTAGGTATCATCGGCCAACTCAAAATAGAAAACAGTATATATCAGATAACATCATAAAATCAACTACAATACTCAATATGTAGCAATATCAATTATCATAACCCTTGGTCACAACACCAAGCACATCAATGAGGACTCACGTCTCCCCATCATACTCATTTGGGAAATTAGGTTCATTAGATTGAGTATATTAACATATTTCAAGATTCATTACCTTTATTCCTCTCGTGTCGGTACGTGACACTCCGCTCCATATACTATCCTGGTGTCGGAACGTGACACTCCGATCCATATTCTATCCTGGTGCCGGAACGTGGCACTCCGATCCTCATTCTATCCTGGTACCGGAACGTGGCACCCGATCCATATTCTATCCTGGTGTCGGAACGTGACACTCCGATCCTCATTCTATCCTGGTACCGGAACGTGGCACCCGATCCTCTATTTCTATCGTGGTACCGGAACGTGGCACCCGATCCTCTATTTCTATCCTGGTACCGGAACGTGGCACCCGATCCTCTATTTCTATCCTGGTACCGGAACGTGGCACCCGATCCCCAATCTCACTACTTTCGTTCATCAAGCCTTCTTTTATACCAAGGCATCATCATTAACAAAGTAGATTAGGGTTTCTTTCAAGATTTAGGATTCAATAGCTTCATCATGCTTATTTTATCACAATTATATAATCACATTCATTGCAAGCATACAATTAAGCATATAGACGAGTTTACAATGCTACACAATACATATCATTCGCTATTAAGAGTTTACTACGAATAGTATAAAAACCATAACCTACCTCCACCGAAGATTAGTGATCGAGCAAGCAAATTCCCCAAAGCTTTGTTTCCTCTTCGTTTCTCCTCTATCGATCGATCCTCTCTCTCTCTCTCTTTGTTCTTTCTATTTTTCTTATTCCAAACCCTCTTTCTTTTACCCTAATTAGTATATAATTAAGTTTAAAAGATGACCATAGTAATCCACTAATTCACTAAAGGTTACCTCTTTTAACCCCCAAGAAATTGAGTTATTAATATTAACCCACGAAATTTATAATTATAGTAGGAATATTCCAAAACGCCCCTTTAAAACTTAACCAGAAATCCGACCCAGACTGGGATTACGCAACCTGTGACGGCCCGTCGTGCCTGCGACGGTCCGTCTTGCAGGTCGTCGCAAAGTTCAGAGACTCAATTTCTACTAAAGAATCTTTGACGGTCCGTCCTGCCATTCCGTCACGAAGTTCAGAGAGTCGATTTCAGCACCCAAATTTCTAATTTCTAAGTGTTTTGAAACGAGACACCCTCGACGGTTCGTCGCGCCCATGAAGGTCCGTCATGGGGTCCGTCGTCTCAGCCAGTTTTTCCAGTATTAAAATCTGCTGCTCAAAACGACTAAACAGGTCGTTACAATAGATACCAATTTACCCATCGTTCGTCCTCGAACGATCACAAGAAGGAAAAACAAGGGCGATAAGGAGTACCTGAATCTGTAAACAGGTGTGGGTATCTTTCTTGCATATCAGCCTCCTTCTCCCAAGTGGCCTCTTCAACTGGTCGATTCTTCCATTGAACTTTGATGGATGCAATCTCCCTTGACCTCAACTTGCGGACTTCTCTATCTAAAATAGCAACAGGTTCCTCCTCATAAGACAAATTCTCATCAAGCAAAACTGAATCCCAACGGATAATGTAGTTTCCATCCCCATGGTATCTTTTCAACATAGACACATGAAATACCGGATGCACTCCGGACAGTCCTGGAGTCAAGGCTAATTTCTTAAGCCACCTCCCCTACTCGCTTAAGTACTTTAAAGGGTCCAATATACCTTGGACTAAGCTTACCTCTTTTTCCAAACCGCATCACCCCTTTCATGGGCGAAACCTTCAACAAGACTTGTTCACCCTCCATGAACTCCAAGTCTCTAACCTTTCGGTCTGCATACTCCTTTTGCCTACTTTGCGCCGCTAGAAGCTTTTCTTGAATAGATTTCACCTTCTCCATTGAATCCCTCAACAGATCAGTACCCCAAGGTCTAACCTCAAATGCATCAAACCAACCAATGGGAGACCTACATCTCCTCCCATACAATGCTTCAAATGGAGCCATGTCAATGCTGGAGTGATATCTATTATTATATGAAAACTCCACTAAGGGTAAGAAGTTATCCCAATGACCACCAAATTCTATCACACATGCACGAAGCATATCCTCCAACACTTGAATCGTTCGCTCAGACTGACCATCAGTCTGAGGGTGAAACGCAGTACTAAGGTCCAACCTAGTACCTAATTCCGCATGCAATGTTCTCCAAAACTTAGAAGTAAACTGCGTACCTCTATCTGATATGATGGAAAGTGGAACTCCATGCAATCGAACGATTTCTGAGATGTAGATTTTGGCTAACTTCTCTGCATTGTAGGTCACCTTGACCGGAATGAAGTGAGCGGACTTAGTTAATCTGTCCACAATTACCCAAATGGAATCAAACTTACCCAATGTCTATGGAAGACCAACCACGAAGTCCATTGCGATTCTCTCCCACTTCCATTCAGGAATGGGCATTCTCTGAAGTGTTCCTCCGGGCCTCTGGTGTTCATACTTTACTTGTTGACAATTTGGACATTTGGCAACAAAATCCACAATGTCACGCTTCATTCTACTCCACCATGAGTGTTGTTTTAGGTCGCGGTACATCTTGGTTGCACCAGGATGCATAGAGTATCCGGAACTATGAGCCTCTATAAGAATAGTGTGGATCAAGTCATCAACACGGGGCACACATACCCTTCCCTTAATCCTCAAAACACGTTCGTCATCAATTATTGCTTCCTTAGCCTCTCCTCGCAACACCATATCCCAGATTCGACTTAGTTTCTCATCATCAAATTGTTTTCCCTTGATCTTGTCAAGAAAAGAAGATCTCGCCTCCACACAAGCCAAAAATCCTCCTTTCTCATTTACTTCTAGCCTCATAAGGTCATTATCCAAGTTTTGGATTTCTCTAGCCAAGGGCCGTCTAGAAACTTGCAAGTGAGCTAGACTTCCCATGATTCCTGCCTTTCTACTTAAAGCATCTGCCACAACATTAGCTTTTCCCCGATGATACAGAATAGTGATATCATAGTCCTTCAGTAGTTCCATCCATCACCTCTGTCTCAAATTCAAATCTTTCTGAGTAAAGACATACTATAGGCTACTATGATCCGTATAGACTTCACACTTAACCCCATACAAGTAGTGCCTCCATTGCTTTAGTGCAAATACTACCGCGGCCAACTCCAAATCATGGGTCGGATAGTTACGTTGATGCACCTTTAATTGCCTCGAAGCATAAGCAATCACATTCTTCTCTTGCATTAGCACTACACCCAAACCAGAATAGGATGCATCACAATAAACGATGAAGTTCTTACCCTCTACTGGCAAGGTAAGAATTGGTGCAGTAGTCAACAAGGTCTTGAGTTTCTGAAAGCTTTCCTCACACTCATCCGACCATACAAATGGAACATTCTGCTTAGTCAAGTTCGTTAATTGGGAAGTAATAGAAGAGAATCCCTTGACAAATCGGCGGTAGTAGCTAGCTAAACCAACAAAGCTCTTTATTTCTGACACGTTAATAGGTCTTACCCAATTCTTCACTGTCTCAATCTTAGATGGATCCACCATCACTCCATCCTTAGAAACCACGTGTCCCAAGAAGGACACTGAATCTAGACAAAACTCTGTCACGACCCAAAACCGGGACGCGACTGGCACCCACACTACCCTCCTGTGTGAGCGAACCAACCAATCTAAACTAAAACAAAATAATAAAATACAACGCGGAAGACTTAATTCAATAACGAAAAAAATGAATACTTAAATACGATACATATCCCCAAAATCCGGAAGTCATCATCACAAGAACATCTAAAGTCAATTTACGAAACTAAGAGTATTCTAAGAAACTAAACAAATGAAAGCTAGTCCATGCCGGAACTTCAAGGCATCAAGACGAGAAGAAGAAGATCCAGTCCAAGCTAGAAGCATAGCTCACCCTGAGATCCGGTGCAGTGAAGACTGGCTAGAATCGCTGTCGAGTCGAAGACGACGGAACGGTTGCTGCACTCCACAAATACAAGAAAGAAACAAACAAGTAGGAGTCAGTACAACCACACGTACTGAGTAGGTATCATCGGCCAACTCAGAATAGAAAACAGTATATATCAGTTAATCTCACAAATCAACTATAATACTCAACATGTAGTAACAACACATACTACAATCATCAATAATATCACCAAGTTCATCCAGGA
>CM064963.1:76651255-76957255 GCA_032847665.1 Solanum chilense
CTGTTAAATGTTTTAAGGGGCGTTTTGGACTATTCATGCTTATAATTATAAAGTTAGTGGGTTAATGTTAATAATTCAATTTCTTGGGGGTTAAAGGGGACAACCTTGAAATAAATAGTGGGTTACTTTTACCATCTTTATACTTAATTATATACTAATTAGGGTAAAAGAAAAAGTGTTTGAATAAGAAAAATAGAAAGAACAAAGAGAGGGAGAAACGAACGATCAAGAGAGAGAGAAAATGAAGAAGAACGCAGCTTTGGGAAAGTAGATTGCTTGATCACAATTCTTCGGTGGAGATAGGTTATAGTTTATACTATCTTATAGTAAACTCTTAATAGCGAATGATATGTATTGGGTAGTATTATAAAGTCTTCTATATGCTTAATTGTGTGCTTGCATGATATGATTACCTAATTGTGATGAATTAGCATGATGAGACTGTTGAATCTTAAATCCTAAATTTACTTTGTTAATGATGATGCCTTGGCATAAAAGAAGGCTTGATGAACTAAAGTAATGAGATTAGAGGATCGGGTGTAACGTTCCGACACCAGGATAGTAATAGAGGATCGGGTGTCACGTTCCGACACCAGGATAGTAATAGAGGATCGGGTGTCACGTTCCGACACCAGGATACTATATGGATCGGAGTGTCACGTTCCGACACTAGGATATTATATGGATCGGAGTGTCACGTTCTGACACCAGGATAGTATATGGATCAGAGTGTCACGTTCCGACACCAGGATAGTATATGGATCGGAGTGTCACGTTCCGACACCAAGATAGTATATGGATCGGAGTGTCACGTTCCGACACCAGGATAGTATATGGATCGGGTGTCACGTTCCGACACCAGGATAGTAGTAGAGGAGCGGAGTGTCACGTACTGACACAAGAGGAATACAGATAATGAATCTTGAATTATGATAATATACTAAATTTTAAAGAATTAATTACCAAATGAGTATGATGGGGAGGCTTGAGTCCTCATTGATGTGCTTGGTGGGGTAACCAAGGGTTATGGTAATTGTTATTGTCGCCTGTTAAGAATATTAGTTGATTTTATGTTATTATCAGACATATATTGCTTTCTATTTTGAGTTGGCCGATGATACCTACTCAGTACTTGTGCCTTGTACTGACCCTTACTTGTATTTGTTTTTCTTTGTTAATTGTGGAGTGCAGCAAACGTGCCATCGTCTTCAACTCAACCCAACTCTAGCCAGTCTTCATCAAGCCAGATTTCAGGGTGAGCTATTGCTTCTAGCTTGGACTGGATCTTCCTCTTCATGTCTTGATGCCTTGAAATTCCGGCATGGAATAGCTTTTTACTTATTTTAGCTTCTTAGATACTCTTAGATTTAGTAATTTGAGTATAGATGTTCTTGTGGTGATGACTTCCAGATTTTGGGAATAATAAGTATTGAGTTTTAGAAGTATTTAATCGATTTTCATTAATGTGTTTTAAGTCTTCCGCATTATATTCTGTTCATTATGTTGAAATGTTGGGGTTTAGATTGGTTGGTTCGCTCACATAGTAGGATAAGTGTGGGTGCCACTCGCGGCTCATTTTGGGTCGTGACAGTGGATTATTTAAGCTCATTTGGAAAAGAATTACTGCAGATATAATTCTTTAGAGGCTAAGATATCCCTATAAATTTGTAAGGGGGGATGCATAACTCACACTACGTGGCACCGCAAAAACCAAATGTTCCGTAATATTTCTTCAGTCATTTCTAAAGATGTTTCCAAAGTGTCTTCTTGTAATCATATCTCCATCTAGTTTACTTCTTAACTTGGAAGAAAGTTATTGAAATTTGAACTATCTATGATTACATGCCGACACAATGGGAACAACTGCAGAAATTACTAAAGGAACACTGTAGTGATTCGGGTTTTTCTTATTCCGGGTTGGAGTGAGATAATGCATCCTCCCTTACTCTCGAAAAGGGGATCTCTAAGCTTCGCAAAATTTTTATCTCAAGCAATATGGTTCCACGTGAATTTATAATTTCCACGAAGATTAGCATACATTGTTGCTTTGGAACTTTGGGGAACTAAATCCCACACTATTTCTTCTACGTAAACAGGAGTTGTGAGCTGCGAAAGAATAAGAAACTTTGAAGCCATCAATATCCAATAGTGATGGCGGCTCTCCAAAATATTTTCTTCAGTACCTCTTTCAGGTTCTTTAAGAATGCAGATGACACATACGTTCTTGAATTAATTAAATGTAAACTAGAAAAAATTGGATAGTAGAGTTTATAAAATATTTGGAAAGAAAAGTTATTGAAATGACAAAACTCATATTTATAAATGGATAGAAGATGTACTTCCTCTCCAAATGGACATATGAACAAGTTGAACAAATGAGTGCAATTTGTTCATCTATAACACGATGGTGGTTCCCCAGCTGACAATCACTTAGTTGTACGCTCTGCATCGATGAAACCAATTTACTCGTAAAGATAATATGTCATTCCAAAACACATATATCTATTTCAACAAAATAATATTCAATTCTCGTTTTCCATTCTTCTTTCTTTAGGGGTAGAAGTTCCTTGTATTCAAATCCGAATATCAAAGGTAGTGTTTCTTTGACAAAACATTTTCCTTCTCTTCCAGAGAAGTGAGTTTATTATGATCATCAGTATTTTTATTCAATCAAGAATAAACTTCAGAAATTCAAACTATTCAAGAATCTTCTTCTAATTATTCGAAGATCAGTAGTTCAAGATTTATTTATTTGTTTTGAATATTTTTTGTTTTCCTTCCATAACTAACATTCGTAGAATTGCAACTTTGACTTAACATGTTATATATATATATATATATATATATATATATATATATATATATATATATATATATATATATATATATATATATATATATATATATATATATATATATATATATATATATATATATATATATCATAAAGAAATTATTCACAATATATATATATATATATATATATATATATCATAAAGAAATTATTCACAATAAAAACAAGAATGGACTCTATTTACAAATATTAACATGAATAAAGAAAACTTTTTTTCTGCCAGAAAAACAAGAATCAAAAGTGTTGGAATTCACGAATCTATAAAAACGAAGTAATAAAGACTGATGAGTTTGAATAAACTGAACATAAATTAAATTATATATAGAATGAATATAGAAACAAAATAAAAGAAATGTAATTTTAGATGAGCCTTTTTTATGTGAGAGAAAAACGAGAAAAGAGCGGGAACATAAAAAAAAAATGTGTAAAGTTTGTGCCAAAAGTGACATAGTAGAAGAGATTAAACAAAGTCGTCAAGGAAAACATTAATTATGCAACATATTAATGAGGAAAGATAAAAATAAGCTGACTCCGTTGAAAACGTAGGTATTGACAAGGGAAACTACACATTTTCAAATTTCAACAGCATGGATACTATAGGAAAGGATTATAAACAGTGATAAATAAAACTGGCCATATTTGAGAGTATCACCGACATGGAAATAATGGGAATTAGAAGGTAACAACACAATTTCTCACATAAAAAATCATTTACAAAACATTACGAGAATAACAAAATGCAAAGAGTTGTCTAGCCTAGGCTACTTCAATCACCAAAAACCAATACAATAAAATTGAGAATCTGGATCATATGGGAGTGCTTAAACCTTGAAGGAACCTTCACCACTAGTTTGAGGAGGTGAATTAGAGATACCCATGCACTTCGATCAAGCACCAAATGTAAAAATAGAAGCAGCAGGATCAAATGGGAGAAAAGGAAGAAAGCAAAGTTGTGCGCAAACCTAGATATTTGGTATTCTTCCAAAAGACAAGATCCAAAAAAAATGCACAAGAGGAAAACCCTACATACCAGAGAAAACAACTACAATATGAAGAGAGGCAAATTTAAACGAGAAGAAAAAACATAAAGAAGTCAATAGAATGAAAGACACTTAGGGTGTGTTTGGTACGAAGGAAAATGTTTTCCATGGAAAATGTTTTCCTAGAAAATGTTTTCCTGGAAAACAAGTAGATTTTGGACTTATTTTCTCATGTTTGGTTGGTGTGTAGAAAATATTTTTCGAAAATGATTTTTAGTGTTTGATTTATGAATGAAAAATATTTTTGAGGAAATTTTTTTATTTTTACTAGAATACAATTGAAAATACTTTTTATAAATATTTTTTTTTGGGTGGTGGTGATAAGGGGTGGCAGTAGTAGTGGTGGTGGTGGGGGGGGGGGGTGCCCCCCCCCCCACCAGCCCCCCAGACCCACCCCACCCCCCAGAGGGGGAGGAGGTAGGAATGAAAAAATAAAAATTTGAAGTTGATAGTATTTTTATAAAATAAAATTAATTTTTTGGGGTTGGTAGGGGTGGGTAGGGGGCTGGCCGGGGGGCGGGGGGAGGGAGGGAGAGGTAGGAGCTTAAAAATAAAAATTTGGAGTTGAAAATATTTTTAAAAAGTAAAATTAATTTTTTGGGGAGGGGGTGGTGTTGGGGGCGGGGGTAGAGGGGGAGGGTAGTCAGAGATGGGTCAAAAAATAAAATTTTGAAGTTGAAAATATTTTTTTTAAAATTATGTTTTTCCAAAAAAAAATGTAATTTAAAATTGGAGGAGAGCTTTGGAAAATGTTTTCCTTAATTTTTGAAGGGAAGTCATTTTCCTTAATTTTGAGGAAAATGAGTTGATTTGGAAAATATTTTCCAAAACTTTTGCCCTAACCAAACATGAGAAAATTGGAAAACATTTTCCAGAAAATGTTTTCCTTCATACCAAACACACTCTTACTCTTGTTAGTTGAGAAAATGAAGACATGAACACATGGCCTTGAATGGTGATGATCCATAGCTTGAAAAAGTGGAGCTTCTTGTTGATCCAAAGTGGGAACATTTTTTCAGGTTTTGGTGGAGTTACGCTCAAAGAAAGAGGCGGATTAGGAATGTGGAACCCTAGCATTAAAGAGAAATTATTAGGAGTTTTTCTCGGGTCATCTGAATGGGCTACTCTTTTATTTGTTTTGTTGTATAATTTATCTAGGTTAAGCCCTGATAAGTATTGTAATGCTTTTGAGTTTTATTTTAATAATAGCCCTTTTTTTTTTTTTAAATGAAGTATGCATTTTGTGACATATTAGAACCATCCAACTGTGCCACATAAATTCACACTCAAAAATTAGAAATTTGAATTTCAAAATTTGGATGTAACATAAATAGGATGGGGAAAAAATAGTATGCGTACATTCTTTTATTATAAAAAAAATGCATGCATGGGTAAAAATATTATTTTCTTTCTCTTTGATTTAATTAGTGTATAAATTGTTTTCTATTGTGGGACCTACTTAATTAGCTACGACCTTTAATTTTAATTCATATACTTTAGTTTTATATTTATTAGTTTGAATTTCGATGTTCTTTGTATAAAATTTTGAATTACTTTGAGTAAAAAAATTAACGAACGATAAAGAAAAATACTTCAATTATGGACATTTCAATGGGCCCATAAATCATGTTTTATGGAAAAAAGAATGAGATGATTAAATACCATTGATAATAATAGTTAAAGGTTTTGTTAACAACCTAAAGAAAGTACGGTAACGACAAAATTATTTCAAAAGAAAATATCTTCTCAACTTAGTGACAAGGGGTGTTTGAATTTACTTAGAACTTGTTATAAAGGTGAATGAGTTAATATAGTGAGTGGTAGACCATGTATCAATTTTACTTCGGAACTTCTTTATTGTCAAGTTCGGCCATCGGATTTTCCTGATACAATTTATATCTTCTGTATGTCTGATACAATTTATATCTTTTATATCATTTGTGAGTTATTCCATTAAAAATTTATTTATGTCGTTCACACCCAATGAATAGTGGGGCGGTTGACGAATAATGTGAAACTCGACCAAAACACAATTATTCAAAACTTTATTACAAAGTATGATATTATGTGTTTGGTATTTGAGTTACTGATAAATTTTGATTTTAGTACTTGTGATATATACCTCAGTAAGTTTGATCGTTGACTAATCAAAATGTTCATTTATAGGAAACATTTTATATTTGGACTACTTTTAGATGTAATATCATGAAATATTGAAATAATAATACTATTAAAGCACATGTTAATTATTATATTTAGTTGATTATTATTTGACATATTCTTCATCTAGTAGTCTACGACTGCTATATCTCTTCAAGTAGTCTAGCATGTTTAGCACTGCTCTTTACGAGGAGTTAGTTTAGGCAATCAGTTAGTTCATTGTTGTATATAAGGCACGTTAATTGTTCATTGAAAGACAGGTCGATCTTTTGCTTTTATATGGTATCAAGATCCCTAATATACTTTAAAGAGTAAGATTTATTCTTTTTCTTTTTCTCTTCCACCCACCCTCCACGAATGGGAGACGCTACTCGTGTTGTTAATGTTGATTACAATGTCAGCGCAATGATCGTTCAATTTAACCATGCATCCCAATTGCCTATAAAATTACATGGCAGTCACAATTTTGCAATGTGGAAGGCACAATTCTCCATGCTTATGCATGGTCATGATAGCTATGGTCATCTCAATGGGTCTACTCCTTCCCCATCTAACACTATCACAAATGGCACAACCCCTACTGCAAATCCTGCATATTCTCTTTGGTTTCGACAAGACCAACTCATTCAAAACACACTTATGCATCTGTCTATCCTAGAATTGCTATAACGATTGCCGATGCTAACTCAGCTAAGACAGTCTGGGATGCCCTGCACACCTCTTATGCAGATAAATCTCCCAAAAAAGAATTTTCAGTCTGCATGATCGACTTATGTGTCTGAACAAAGACTCTCAACCAGTCATCGAGCATTTGCACAATGTTCTCTCTATTGCTGATGAACTCTCTAATGTTGGTGCCCCCTTCACCAACTCTGAACTTATAGTAAAGATTCTTAGTGGTCTGGGTGCAGAGTTTCATGGTATTTCTGCTGCAATTTGTACTCATGACTCTCCTATAACATATGAAGAACTTTACGAAAAGCTTCAAAACCATGAACTTTTTCTTCGAGGTAAGTAGTCCAAAAGCGTTCCAATCCAGATTACTGCTGCTACTGCCACATCCAACCAATCTGGTAATTCAAATTATCGCAACAACCGTCCCCCCAAAAATAACAAAGGTAGCAACCAACAACGGCGGTCCAACAATTGCTTCATTTCATCCAATCAGAGGAGATCTTCGACCAGCAACAACTCTTATATAGTGTATGTTTCCAGCTGTGCAACAAACCTGGCCATGTTGCAAACGTTTATCGTTCGCAGTCTCACAATCATTTTGAGGCCAAGGCCAACTATGAGTTCTGCTTGAACACGTCTGAAAATCCTTGGGTTCACGACTCGGGAGCATCTCATCACATCGCTCCCATACCCTAAAACCTGTAGGCATACAATGGCATGGATCAAGTCTCTATGGGCGATGATAACAAAATCTCCATAACTCACACTGGTTCGACTAATTTAAATGCATCAAATAAATTTTTCAAACTCTCTAACACTCTCTGTGCTCCAAGCATTAAACACAATTTACTCCCAGTCTCTAAATTTTGTCAAGATAACTTAACGTCTGCTGAATTCTTTCCTTTTCATTTTTCTGTGAAGGACTTTGAAACGCGGAGTCCGTTGATGCACGGTCAGAGTAGAGATGGTCTCTATGAGTGGCCGGACATAACCTCAATCTGTCCTCCTAAAGCTCATTTGACTTCCTATACAACACCCAGTTTCACTTGGCATCGTCGGTTGGGTCATCCACATTCATGAGTTTTACATTTTACTTTGAATAAATTCTCTCTACCTTGATCTCCAGACAAAGTTTCAGTTTGTAATTCTTGTTCTTCGAATAAGGCTCATCGCCATCCTTTTCAACAGTTCATTTTATCATGTACCCATGCATTCCAAACTATCTTTAGTGATTTATGGGGTCATTCTACAGTTTAATAGATTGACGATAAATTATATTACTGTAGTTTTGTGGATCATTAAAAACGAAGTTACTAACATTTTTCAAAAATTTCAAGCATTAATTGAACGTCATTTTAATACGAAAGTTCTTTGTACTTATACAAATTGTCGTGGCGAATATAAAAGTCTTGATTCATACCTAAAATCTCTGGGTATTGAACATCTTGTATCTCCTCCATACACCCCTCAAAGAGTTTCTCTTGCTGAACGCCGTCACATGAATATTATTGAGAAGGCCATAACCTTACTTCATGAAGCATCACTTTCATCGGCTCTTTGGTCCTTTGCCGGTCAACATGCGACTTATCTCATAAATCGTTTGCCTACCCCACATTTACAAAATAAATCACTATTTCAACTTTTCTTTGGTGAAGAACCAGATTAGAATTCTTAAAAAATCTTTGGGTGTCTCTGATATACCTGGCTTAAACCTTATTCCAAATGTAAATTAGAGCATCGATCAACACCCTGTGTATATTTATGATTCTATTTTATTCATCATTGTCATCAATGTTTTGATCCAAAGTCTTCTAAAATCGATTTATCTCATGACGTGAATATTTTTGAATATAGTTTTCCTTACCAAAATATTTTTTCAAATGATTCTGCAACTTGTAAAACACTTGCGTGGGAAGGTTCAAATGCAGCAAACCAAGCACCATTCACTATTTTTTCTCCTCCTCTTAGCCACGACTTACTGAGTTCCATACTTATCCCAAAGGCAGGTACCACCAATGCTCACCAAGACACCATCTCCTTTGCTTGTGCTCCAACAGAATCTGCATCTCCAGGTAACTCTTCTACTTCTTTAACACCCTTCGTTGCCCCTCCTGATAACATTGATCCCCCAATACCTCAATCATCCACTTTCCCAAATGTGTACAGCCGCAGAAACAGAACAGTGTCATCTGCTGACCAAGCCCATCCCATTGCCTCAATTCCCCTACAACCTTCTCTTGAACCTGTTCAAGTCACAACCTCTGCAACCTTCCCTTCCTCCAACAACTCGTGTTTTGAGCAGCTCCCAGCACAACATTTACAAAACAAAAAATATCCTTAAATTTCTGGCTCACTTATCTCCCACAATCACCCCTACCAGCTTCAAACACGCTAGTAAACACCCAAAGTGGCAGAGATTAATGAAAAGTGAATTTGATGCATTAATGAACAATCAGACATGGGAATTGGTACCACATGACCCCACACAAAACATTCTTTCTTGCAAATGGTTATATATGTTAAAAAGGAAAGTTGATGGGACAATCGACCGCTACAAGGCTTGACTTATGGCAAAGGGGTTTACACAACGTCCTGGAGTTAACTACCATGACACATTTAGTCCGGTTGTCAAACCAACTACTCTGCGCTTGGTGCTCTCAATTGTTGTTCATCAAAATTGGCCCCTCCGCCAACTTGATGTCAACAACGTGTTCTTGCAGTGTCGTGTAGAAGAAGAAGTGTACATGGCCAATCTCCGGGTTTTGCAGACGAACAATTCACCTCCCATATGTATCGTCTAAAGATTGACATCTATGGACTCAAACAAGCACCTCGGGCATGGTACAATGAACTCAAGATGATCGTTCAGCATCTTGGATTTGTTAAGTTAGAGTCTGAAGCTTCACTTTTCATGAGCATTTTAAAGATAATAAACTGATGTAGAAGCTAAATCATGATAAAATGAAATCATAAAGAATACACATATACTATAAACTATGAGTTAAATATAGAGAAGATATTAACTCAATACTAATCTTAAACTAACAATGTATGAAATAATCCACTAAATGACTAAAAATGTTGGGACAGGCCCCAGCTAAGTCTAGAAAAATTGAAACTAAAGAATGAAAAATAATGAAAATAAACTCATGACTATTGTCCTCGAAGAATGAGGACTTACAACTGATTATGATAAAATGGAGATCGGAAATCAATTTAAGCCTACTATGGATAATAAGAAACTAACCTACATCATGAGAAGATGTAGCGCACGTATACGTCAGTACTTGAAAGGTACTGAGCATGTAGGATAGAGTAAAATTAAAATAAAACATAACTAAACAAAGCAGTAAAGCAATGATATAATTTGAACATGATATAGATTCTCAATGATGAGATAACTAAATTGAGTGACCAATATATAACATGTTTAAACTGAATATTGGATATATAGATAAATAGTCAATGCAATGGAATCCAACTGAACTATTGGAGCTACTAATAACCTTTGATAAAATCACATGAACTAAATGTGGAGTACGATGTATACGCCCCATCGAGAGGACCCAATATACCCTACCAGGGGTATAAAGGCATGCTGCTGTGATCACTAAACTGATTCCCACAGAGGGGACTTACAACCAACTTGGCTAGTAGTTTTGGAACTATTTGGGTACGCTAAACCCTAATCCAACTCCGTATTATGCTACTCCCAATGAATTCAGTGGTTAAATAATTATGATTAAGTTTTTCTAAATACTGGATACCTCAAATCGGATATGCAAACTGAGATTGCAACAATTAATCTGGTAATGATGCATTAATAACTAAGGCAAGTATATTTGATGTAACTGAAATATCTGACCTGACATTTGTTATTCAAGAACTAAAGAAATACATAGCTAGTGTTCAGAAATTCATGCAATAAATTGATTATTAACATACTAATCTGATTTGGATCATTCTAATTGCTAAGAACCCAATAATTGTATTGTTCAAGAAACCCTAAGTCTAGTCATGATTTGGAAATCAAGAAACTGACTAAAAACTAGGGATGTAATGGGTTAAAGGAACCCACTTGTGAAATCCCTTGTACTTGGTGATTGAATTCCAAGGAACTGCTGGAACCTTGCTGCATTCTTGAACTAGGGTTGTTGACCTTTTTCTCCTCTCTTGCTTCTAATTTTCTAAGTTTTGATTAAAGATTTTGACTTAGGTAAGTTTTATTTATGTTTCTAGGCTTAAACTAACTAAAACCTCATGATTTAGGGTTTAAACGACGTAACTTAGCGGTTTAAAGAACTAGGAAAAGACCAAAAGACTCCTGAAATAATTAATATCACAACAATTAACAGATAAGACTGACGGGCAGTCGTTCAGTTGACGTCTATTGTTTAAGTCTACTCGACATGGCTTCACTAAACTGCGCATCTTTTTACTTAGAGGTCGAATTTTAAAAAATTTAGTGGCCTTGTAACGACCCATTTGGTCATTTTGAGTGTTAAAGCCTTGTGTTTCATAAAATATTTTTTCGATGTATTCTAATTGGATTTTTGGACTAGTCATAATTATAATTATGAAATTAGTAGGGTAGTTCTAATAATTTATTTAGTTTGTGGTTAAAGAAAAATAACATTAAAATTAATAGGGGTCACTTTTATCACTTTAATAATTGATTATATAATAACTAGGGTTAAAAATAATAATAATCTGGAAAAACAAATTGAGAAGAAGGCTTATTTGTGCAGCGCCTACAAGGATCAACTGTGTGTCCTCGCCTTGGTAAGCTTCTTTAATAATTGTTACCGTGCAGATTTTTGTTGGAGAAATATATTACTTTTATTGAAGTGAAACGGTTAAAGATGTATTGGGTTGTTATGATGGTTAAATGTATCACGTTATTGGCCGTAGATTTAAATTTTTATGTTAAACGATTTCCTGTCAAACATTACGATGAGTATTGATAGGAAATATGATACTATATATTAAGATTATATGATAATTTGGGGACAAAACAAAATATATCAAAGGCGTATCAGAATTTGCTCATAAGTGCTTATTTTCTTGTGGTAAAGCTAATATAGGTTGATTGCTTCTACTAAAATTGGTGTTATGTTAGAATTAATGAATATTAAACCTTGTTATTATTATTATTATTATTTTATTATGCATATAGTTTCTCATGCCTTATCATTATTCCAGTGATTATGCAATCATTGTATAATGATTATGGTTAAAGATTGGTCAATGATTATGGCTAATGATTGGATGGAGTTATACATGTAATTGCAAATCTTTGGAATAGGCTAGTGTGCCACTGTAGTACGCACTGTTTTAAGTTTCAAATTTATTAATTCTTAGCTTTATCATATTATTGATGAAATTTTATTATATATTGAGATAGGTAATTAAATATAAAGTATATTATATTAATTTAGTATCATTAAGGTTAAGTATATCGGAGGAATTAATGCGTATCCTTAGGTTTGAACTTTAGAAAATTAATTATAGAATTAGGCGAGTTGTTGAGTCTAAGGATAGACATATGTTAATATGAGTGTTTATAGAATCTTCACTTACAAATTATGTATATATATTTGATAGATTTAAAAGGTTCAGAAGCATTGAGGAAAGGGAAAGTGTTGAGAAGTAGCTTGCTTGACTTCAATTCTTCGGTGGAGGTAGGTTATGGTTTACTTCTATGTGATAGATAAACTCTAAATAGCGATCGATATGTATTGAGTGATATTGTAAAGTCTCCTACGTACTTGATTGTGTGGTTGTATGTTTTGATTGTGTGGTTTGTGGTTGGCCTAAAATTATGAGACTGTGAATTTCTAATCTTGAACACTCTCTATTAAAATGACTCCTCGAATAAAGAAGGCTTGATGAAATAAAACAATGAGATAATTGGATCGGAGTGTCAAGTTCCGACACGGTATTATGGGATCGGAGTGTCACGTTCCGACACGATATATGGGATCGGAGTGTCACGTTCCGACACAATAACATTAAAGGAAAGGAATCTTGAAGTAACTAAATGTACTTATTCTCAAAAAACCTATTTTCCAAATGAGTATGGTGTGGAGGCATGAGTCCTCATAGGTGTGCTTGATGTTGTGATTGATGGTTTACCTATTATGGTGTTGTTTTCAATGGTTCATGTGTTTGTTGCTTGCCACCTATTAAGTATTGTAGGTTATTTTATGTTATTATTCAATGTATATTGGTTTCTATTTTGAGTTGGTCGATGATACCTACTCAGTACGTGTTCCTTGTACTGACCCCTACTTGTATTTCTTCTTTGTTCTTTTGTGGAGCGCAGCAAGTGTACCATCGACTTCGACTCGCCCTCAACTCTAGTCAGTCTCTAGAACATCAGAGTTCAGGGTGAGCTATTATTTCTAGCTCGTGCTGGATTCTCTCATTCACGTCTTGATGTCTTTGAATTTCGGACATGGACCATCTTTTTACTTATTTTGGTTTCTTAAATACTCTTAGACTTGGTAATTTGAGGATAGATGTTCTTGATGTGATGACTTCCAGATTTTGGGGATAAGAAGTGTTAAACTTTAGAAGCTTATTTAATTAGTTACATTAATATGTTTTGGATCTTCCGCATTATTTTTGTTAGTCATAGTTCAACTATTGGTCAATGTTGGGGTTTAGATTTGTTGGTTCGCTCAACTAGTAGGTTAAGTGTGGGTGCCACTCACGACTCGTTTTGGGTCGTGACACCTTGTAAATAGTATTCAATTATCTATGATAATAAAGGTAATAGGACACCTAATTCATTTTAGTCTAAGAATTATGACCATTTGAAAATGACTTAGTTAGAAATGTCCCCCTAACTAACTGTTAACCATCATATATAGTTACACCTACGGAGGACAGATCGAATGACGGTCCATGATGGTTGTCCGTAGTTCATGTTAAAGGCTGGGTAACAGAAGTGTTGATCCACGGTCTATGGTCTGACTTACGGACTGTAGGTTTGTCCATGTGTCGATACTTTGTCGATTTTCTAAGCTTAGTTTTGGGAGGGGCTATAGTTGTGAATCACGGACAAACAGTATGAGCCATAGACCAGACTATGGTCCATAGATGGTGACCGTAGATTGCACCTCCAAAATTCAGAAAAGTTGATTTATAGTCTGTTTTGGATACGAGGTGTTAAATTATCTCCCTCTTGGGAACATTCAACCTCAAATGATGACTAAACTATATGAAATAGAGGGAGAGAGCTGAAATCCCTACCACTAAGCACTGAGAACTGAGTTTTTGACTGAATTGAGTTCCATAAACATGCTATTACGTTGAAAATGCAAGTAGAATCTGAATAACTCTAAGGGTGAATTCACGCATAAATGACTTAAAAACTGAAGAAGAATTATTACCTTAAATTTGTGTGGAATCGGAAGGACAGAGGTGAGAATACATCGATTTTATGAATGCTTCTCCTTCCAAAGTAGCTTTCTCTACGAACTAACTTCTCCACAAAATCTTGACTGAAGTGACTTCTTTATTTCTAAACCTTCTAACCTGACGGTCAAGAATCTTGACTGGTGCACACTCATAAAAAAGACTATCTTTCATTGCCACACTCTCTAATATTAGTACAGATATCACGCACACACTTTTTCAAGAGAGAGATGTGGAAGACTGGATGGATTGTTGCTAGTTCTGCTGGAAACTCTAACTCATATGCCACCTTGCCAACCCTTTTCAAAATCTTGTAAGGGCATACATATCTAGGACTGAGCTTCCCTTTGTTGCCAAATCTCATAACCCTCTTCATAGGTGACACTTCTAAGAAAATCCAATCATCAATTTGGGACTCTAGTTTCCTTCTTCTTACATCTGCATAATATTTTGACAACTCTGGTATTGTCTTAAGTCTATCTCTATAGAGTTACACTTTCTCCATAGCATAAATGACTGAATCTGGTCCTATTACATCTCTTTCTCCTATTTCATACCAACCAATAGGAGATCTACATCTACGCCCATATAGTGACTCATAAGGGGCAATCTGAATGCAGGAATGAAAGCTATTGTTGTACGATCACCTAATAAGAGAAAGGCGATCATACAAACTACCCTTGAAATCTATCCCACAAGCTCTCAACATATCCTCTAGGGTCAGAATGGTACGCTCTTCCTGTTCATCCGTCTACTGATGAAATGTTGTGTTAAGGTTAACCTAAGTACCAAGACCCTTCTTAAATGACTTCTAGAAATAAGAGGTACACCTCCAAATTTCATTAATATAAAGCTTGGCATAGTCCTCCATCTGTAACGACCTGTTTAGTCGTTTTGAGCAGCAGATTTTATTTCTAGAAAAACTGTCTTGGTTGATGGATCCCACGACGGACCGTAATGGGCACGACGGACCGTCGAGGGGGTTTCGTTCCAAAACACTTAGAATTCTGAAATTTGGGTATTGAAATCGACTCTCTGAACTTCGTGACGGAATGGCAGGACGGACTGTCGTGGGCACGACGGACCGTCACACATTTTCCACAGAAATTAAGTCTCTGAACTTTGTAACGGACCTGCAGGATGGACCGTCACAGCCATGATGGACCGTCACAGGCTGCGTAATCCATGGCTGGGTCGGATTTCTGTTAAATGTTTTAAGGGGCGTTTTGGACTATTGCTGCTATAATTATAAGTTTGGTGGGTTAATGTTAATAATTTAACTACTTGGGGGTTAAAGGAGATAACCTTGAATTAATTAGTGGGTTATTCTATCATCTTTTATACTTAATTATATGCTAATTAGGGTAAAAGAAAGAAGGTTTGAATAAGAAAAATAGAAAGAACAGAGAGAGGGAGAAAAACGATCGAGAGAGAGAGGAGAAACGAAGAGGAAAGCAAAGCTTTGGAAAAGTATATTTCTTGATCACGAATCCTCGGTGGAGGTAGGTTATGGTTTATGCTATTCGTAGTAAACTATTAATAGCGAATGATATGTATTGGGTAGTATTGTAAACCCTTCTATATGCTTAATTGTATGCTTGCATGAATATGATTATATAATTGTGATAAAATAAGCATGATGAAGCTATTGAATCCTAAATATTGAGAAACCCTAATCTACTTTGCTAATGATGATGGCTTGGTATAAAAGAAGGCTTGATGAACGAAAGTAGTGAGATTAGGGGATCGGGTGTCACGTTTCGACACCAGGATAGTAATAGAGGATCGGGTGCCACGTTCCGGTACCAGGATAGTATATCAGGATCGGAGTGTCACGTTCCGACACCAGGATAGTAATAGAGGATCGGGTGCCACGTTTCGGTACCAGGATAGTATATGAGGATCGGAGTGTCACGTTCTGACACCAGGATAGTATATGGATCGGGTGCCACGTTCCGGTACCAGGATAGAATGAGGATCGGAGTGCCATGTTCCGGCACCAAGGATAGAATATGGATCGGGTGTCACGTTCCGACACCAGGTTAGTATATGAGGATCGGAATGTCTCGTTCCGACACAAGGATAGTATATGGAGCGGAGTGTCACGTACCGACACGAGAGGAATAAAGATAATGAATCTTGAAATATGCTAATATACTCAATTTAATGAACCTAATTCCCAAATGAGTATGGTAATGAGGATTGAGTCCTCATTGGTGTACTTGGCGTTACTTATTGATGATTATAGTATGTGATGTTGCTACAGATTGAGTATTGTAGTTGATTTATGATATTATCTGATATATACTGTTTTCTATTTTGAGTTGGCCGATGATATCTACTCAGTACTTGTGTTTTGTACTGACCCCTACTTGTATGTTTCTTTCTTTGTTATTTGTGGAGTGCAGCAAACGTACCGTCGTCTTCAACTCAACCGCAACTCTAGCCAGTCTTCATTACACCGGATTCCAGGGTGAGCTAATGTTTCTAGCTTGGACTGGATCTTCTTTCTCATGTCTTGATGCCTTGAAGTTCCGGCATGGACTAGCTTTTATTTATTTTAGCTTCTTAGAATACTCCTAGATTTAGTAATTTGAGGATAAATGTTCTTGTGATGATGACTTCCAGATTTTGGGGATAATAATAGTTGTTGAGTTTTTAGAAGTTATTTAACTGATTTTCATTAATGAGTTTAAGTCTTCCGCATTTTATTCTGTTGTTATATAGGAATGTTGGGTTTTGTATTGGTTGGTTCGCTCACATAGTAGGATAAGTGTGGGTGCCACTCGCGGCTCGGATTTGGATCGTGACAAACTTGGTATCAGAGCATTAGGTTCGTTGGTCTCATCACACAAAAATGAGTCTAGTAGAGTTTTAAGGAACGGTAGGGGGACGCCTTTACTTTTCTTTGAGAGGCTATAAGACTTTAGGAAAATTCCATTCTTTCATTCTTTCTTTTGTGCTATTACTTGGATCCAATTGGTAGCTAGGTGATACAAATTGGTATCTGACCATCTTCACTCTATTTCGCAGATGGTTAGAACTAGAGCAACGACTGCGCCAACACCGACACCGGCAAGACAAGAAACGTCTGAGCCAGCCACTGGGCTGTAGCTCGAAGAGGAGTAGTGGCGAGAGGCCGTGGAAGAGGTCGTGGGAGGACGTCCTCTATAGGAAGAGGACAAGCACCTAGCCCATCTGGTACTAGGGCGGTGACTCCTCCACCCACTGAGGAAGTGGTAAGAGAGGGTGAGGAAGGGGAGACTGAACAAATACAGAATGAGGGATTGCCACCCCAACCTACCCCAGAGATGATCAATCAGGTTCTTGCTTATCTTAGCGGGTTATCTGATCAGGGCCAGACACCTCCAGTGTTTTCTGCACCAGCACCTCAGGTTCCGGAGGTACAACATGCAGCTACTGTGGCTCCCCGCATGGATGCCTCATTGGAAATAGGCACATTTCCTCGTCTGACTACATGGCCTATAATGACAAATGATCAGCATGAACTTTTCAGTAAGTTCTTGAAATTGAAACCTCCAGTCTCCAAGGGTGCTGAATCTGAGGATGCTTACGATTTTCTGGTTGATTGTCATGAGTTACTACATAAAATGGGCATAGTGGAATGATTTGGCGTTGAGTTTGTAACCTATTAGTTTCAGGGAAATGCCAAAATGTGGTGGCGGTCACATGTTGAGTGTCAACCCGCCCAGGACCACCTATGACTTGTGCGTCATTCTGTAGCTTATTTATGGAGAAGTATATCCCCCAGACCTTGAGGGATAGGAGGAGAGATGAGTTCTTGAGCCTAGAGCAAGGCAAGATGTCGGTGACTACGTATGAGGCTAAGTTTCGTGCATTATCCAGGTATGCCACCCAGCTTTGTTTCAGTCCACAAGAGCGGATTCGCCGTTTTGTGAAGGGATTGAGGTCAGATTTGTGGATTTCAGCCTTACAGGTAGCGGCTACAGCAAAATCCTTTCAGGAAGTGGTAGACTTTGTGATAGAGGTGGAGGGAGTGAAGCCAGATGACTTCACCATGGCATCGACATCTAAAAGGTTTCGTAAGGGAGTTAAAGGCCCAACTTCAAGAGTTGTTAAGTAAAGGTTTCATTAGACCAAGTGCATCCCCTTGGGGTGCTCCGGTGTTATTTGTGAAGAAGAAGGATGGGAGTTTTCGGATGTGCATAGACTACCGGCAATTGAACAAGGTAACTATTAAGAACAAGTATCCCATTCCTCGCATTGATGACTTGTTCGATCAGTTACAAGGTGCTTGTATCTTCTCTAAGATTGACTTGAGATCCGGTTATCATCAATTGAAAATACGGGCAACGGATGTGCCAAAGACTGCTTTTCGAACCAGGTATGGGCATTACGAATTTGTAGTGATGTCTTTTGGTCTTACAAATGCCCCTGCTGCTTTCATGAGCTTGATGAACGGGATTTTTAAGCCATATCTGGATCTCTTTGTGATCGTATTTATTGATGATATACTGATATACTCCAAGAGTAAGAAGGAACACGAGGAACATTTGAGAAGTGTGTTGGAAGTATTGAGGGAGAAAAAGCTTTATGCCAAGTTCTCCAAGTGTGAGTTTTGGCTAGATTCAGTGTCCTTCTTGGGGCACGTGGTTTCTAAGGATGGAGTGATGGTGGATCCTTCTAAGATTGAAATAGTGAGGAATTGGGTAAGACCTACTAATGTGTCAGAAATAAGGAGCTTTGTTGGTTTAGCTAGCTACAACCGTCGATTTGTCAAGGGATTCTCTTCTATTGCTTCCCAATTGACGAACTTGACTAAGCAGAATATTCCATTTGTATGGTCGGATGAATGTGAGGAAATCTTTCAGAAACTTAAGACCTTGTTGACTACTGCACCAATTCTTACCTTGCCAGTAGAGGGTAAGAATTTCATCGTTTATTGTGATGCATCCTATTCTTGTTTGGGTGCAGTGCTAATGCAAGAAAAGAATGTGATTGCTTATGCTTCGAGGCAATTAAAGGTGCATGAACGTAACTATCCGACCCATGATTTGGAGTTGGCCGCGGTAGTATTTGCATTAAAGCAATGGAGGCACTATTTATATGGGGTTAAGTGTGAAGTCTATACGGATCATCGTAGCCTACAGTACGTCTTTACTCAGAAAGATTTGAATTTGAGACAGAGGAGATGGATGGAACTACTGAAGGACTACGATATCACTATTCTGTATCATCCGGGAAAAGCTAATGTTGTGGCAGATGCTTTAAGTAGAAAGGCAGGAAACATGGGAAGTCTAGCTCACTTGCAAGTTTCTAGACGCCCATTGGCTAGAGAAGTTCAGATTCTGGCTAATGACCTTATGAGGTTGGAAGTAAATGAGAAGGGAGGATTTTTGGCTTGTGTGGAGGCAAGATCTTCCTTCCTTGACAAGATTAAGGGAAAGCAGTTTACTGATGAGAAACTAATTCGGATCCGATATAAAGTGTTGCGATGAGAGGCTAAAAAAGCAAAAATCGATGAGGAAGGTGTTTTGAGAATTAAGGGAAGGGTATGTGTACCCCGCGTCGATGATTTGATCGACACTATTCTAACAAAGGCTCATAGTTCAAGGTATTCTATACATTCTGGTTCAACCAAGATGTATCGTGACCTAAAGCAACATTTTTGGTGGAGTAGAATGAAGCGTGACATTGTGGAGTTTGTCGCCAAATGTCCAAATTGCCAGCAAGTAAAGTATGAACACCAGAGGCCTGGAGGAACACTTCAGAGAATGCCCATTCCGGAATAGAAGTGGGAGAGAATCGCAATGGACTTCGTGGTTGGTCTTCCAAAGACAATGGGTAAGTATGACTCTATTTGGGTGATTGTTGATAGGTTAACTAAGTCTGCTCATTTCATTCCGGTCAAGGTGACTTACAATGCAGAGAAGTTAGCCAAACTTTACATCTCGGAAGTTGTTCGATTTCATGGGGTTCAACTCTCCATTATATCAGATAGAGGTACGCAGTTTACTTCTAAGTTTTGGAAAACATTGCATGCTGAATTAGGTACTAGGTTGGATCTTAGTACCGCATTTCACCCTCAGACCGATGGTCAGTCTGAGCGAACGATTCCAGTGTTGGAGGATATGCTTCGTGCATGTGTGATAGAATTTGGTGGTCATTGGGATAACTTCTTACCCTTAGCAGAATTCTCATACAATAATAGCTATCACTCAAGCATTGGTATGGCCCCATTTGAGGCACTGTATGGGAGGAGATATAGGTCTCCCATTGGTTGGTTTGATTCATTTAAGGTTAGACCTTGGGGTACTAACCTTTTGAGGGAATCGTTAGATAAAGTGAAATACATTCAAGAAAAGCTTCTAGCGGCTCAAAGTAGGCAAAAAGAATATGCAGACCGAAAGGTTAGAGACTTGGAGTTCATGGAGGGTGAACAAGTCTTGTTAAAGGTTTCACCCATGAAAGGGGTGATGCGGTTTGGTAAAAGAGGTAAGCTAAGCCCAAGGTATATTGGACCATTTGAAGTACTTAAGCGAGTAGGGGAGGTGGCTTATGAATTAGCCTTGCCTCGAGGGCTGTCAGGAGTGCATCCGGTATTTCATGTGTCCATGTTGAAAAGATACCATGGGGATGGAAACTACATCATTCGTTGGGATTCAGTTCTGCTTTATAAGAATTTGACTTATGAGGAGGAGCCTGTTGCCATTCTAGATAGAGAAATCTGCAAGTTGAGATCAAGGGAGATTGCATCCATCAAAGTTCAATGGAAGAATCGACCAGTTGAAGAGTCCACTTGGGAGAAGGAGGCTGATATGCGAGAAAGATACCCACACCTGTTTACAGATTCAGGTACTCCTTTTCGCCCTTATTTTTCTCCTTGGGATAGTTCGAGGACGAACGATGGGTAAATTGGCATCTATTGTAACGACCTATTTAGTCGTTTTGAGAAGCAGATTTTATTTCTGGAAAAACTGTCTTGGTCGACGGATCCCACGACGGACTGTCATGGGCACGACGGACCGTCCAGGAGGTTTCGTTCCAAAACACTTAGAATTCTGAAATTTGGGTACTGAAATTGACTCTCTGAACTTCGTGACGGAATGGCAGGATGGACCGTCGTGGGCACGACGGACCGTCACACTTTTTCCACAGAAATTAAGTCTCTGAACTTTGTAACGGACCTGCAGGACGGACCGTCACAGCCATGACGGACCGTCACAGGCTGCGTAATCCCAGGCTGGGTCGGATTTCTGTTAAATGTTTTAAGGGGCGTTTTGGACTATTCCTGCTATAATTATAAGTTTGGTGGGTTAATGTTAATAATTTAACTACTTGGGGGTTAAAGGAGATAACCTTGAATTAATTAGTGGGTTATTCTATCATCTTTCATACTTAATTACATGCTAATTAGGGTAAAAGAAAGAGGGTTTGAATAAGAAAAATAGAAAGAACAGAGAGAGGGAGAAGAACGATCGAGAGAGAGAGGAGAAACGAAGAGGAAAGCAAAGCTTTGGAAAAGTATATTTATTGATCACAAATCCTCGGTGGAGGTAGGTTATGGTTTATGCTATTCGTAGTAAACTCTGAATAGCGAATGATATGTATTGGGTAGTATTGTAAACCCTTCTATATGCTTAATTGTATGCTTGCATGAATGTGATTATATAATTGTGATAAAATAAGCATGATGAACTTGAGAAACCCTAATCTACTTTGTTAATGATGATGCCTTGGTATAAAAGAAGGCTTGATGAACGAGAGTAGTGAGATTAGGGGATCGGGTGTCACGTTCCGACACCAGGATAGTAATAGAGGATCGGGTGCCACGTTCCGGTACCAGGATAGTATATGAAGATCGGAGTGTCACGTTCCGACACCAGGATAGTAATAGAGGATCAGGTGCCACGTTCCGGTACCAAGATAGTATTTGAGGATCGGAGTGTCATGTTCCGACACCAGGATAGTATATGGATTGGGTGCCACGTTCCGGTACCAGGATAGAATGAGGATCGGAGTGCCACGTTCGGGCACCAGGATAGAATATGGATCGGGTGTCACGTTCCGACACCAGGATAGTATATGAGGATCGGAGTGTCCGTTCCGACACCAGGATAGTATATGGAGCGGAGTGTCACATACCGACACGAGAGGAATAAAGATAATGAATCTTGAAATATGCTAATATACTCAATTTAATGAACCTAATTCCCAAATGAGTATGGTAATGAGGCTTGAGTCCTCATGGGTGTACTTGGCGTTACTTATTGATGATTATAGTACGTGATGTTGCTACAGATTGAGTATTGTATTTGATTTATGATATTATCTGATATATAGTGTTTTCTATTTTAAGTTGGCCGATGATATCTACTCAGTACTTGTGTTTTGTACTGACCCCTACTTGAATGTTTCTTTCTTTGTTATTTGTGAAGTGCAGCAAACGTACCGTCGTCTTCAACTCAACCGCAACTCTAGCCAGTCTTCATTACACCGGATTTCAGGGTGAGCTAATGCTTCTAGCTTGGACTAGATCTTCTTTCTCATGTCTTGATGCCTTGATGTTCTGGCATGGACTAGCTTTTATTTATTTTAGCTTCTTAGAATACTCCTAGATTTAGTAATTTGAGGATAGATGTTCTTGTGATGATGACTTCCAGATTTTGGGGATAATAATATTTGTTGAGTTTTTAGAAGTTATTTAACTGATTTTCATTAATGAGTTTAAGTCTTCCGCATTTTATTCTGTTGTTATATTGGAATGTTGGGTTTTGTATTTTTTGGTTCGCTCACATAGTAGGATAAGTGTGGGTGCCACTCGCGGCTCGGATTTGGGTCGTGACACTGTCGAATATGTAGTCTTGACCAGCAAAAAGCGAGAAGACTTAGTCATCTTATCAACTATCACCGAAATGGAGTCATGTTGTCTGCGAGTACGAGGTAACCCTGGATGAAATCCATATTGATCACTTTCCACTTCCAAGTAGGATTGTCGATCTTTGAGTCCTACCCCCTTGTTTCTGATGTTCTACCTTGACTTGCTGGGAATTGGGGCACTTACTCACAAAATTTGCTAAGTCCCTCTTCATATAATTCAACCAATAGACTTCCCGTAGATCGTGGTACATCATCGAGGCACATGCATTAATAGAGTATCTGGATTTATGGGCTTCTACAAGAATAGGTTGTCTCAAATCACCCACATTAGTGATACACAATATACCCTGGTAGCGAAGTACATCATCTCCCTCTTCGGACAAAAACTCCACTCTCTGATTATGGACTGCACCTTTAAGTTCAAAGAAGATTGGATCATTGTCTTGCTTTTCCTTAACCTCCACTACCAAAGAAGAATCTGCCTTATTCTAAATTGTTGCACCACTATTTGATATGCTCATAAGGCAAACTCCCATGCAAGTAAGCCTGTGAACATCCTTCATTAGTTTTCTCAACATGGGATACACTACCCATAGATAATATGCTAAGAGCATCTGCTACTACATTCTACTTACCAAGATGATAATGCACACTCATATCATAATCATTAAGGAACTCAATCCATCTCTTCTGCCGAATATTCAACTATTTCTGACTGAACATATATTAAAGACTCTTATGGTCAGTGAACACATCTACATGAACACCATACAAGTAGTGTCTCCAGATCTTTAGTGCAAACACCATTGATGCAATCTCGAGGTCATGAGTTGGATAGTTCACCTTAAATTGTTTAGAAGCATAAGTTATAACCTTATCTCGCTGCATCAACACACAACCTAGGACAACTTTGGATGCATCACAATAGATCACATAACCATCTGAACCCTTTGGTAGAGTTAAGACAGGAGTTATAGTCAATCTAGTTTTCAATTTTGCATAACTTTTCTCACAATCATCTGATCATTGAAACTTGACCATCTTTTGAGTCAACCTAGTCAATGGTGAAGCTATGGATGAAAATCCTTCCATGAATCTTCTGTAATAACCTTCTAGGCCTAAGAAAGTTTTTATATGTGTAGCAAAGTTAGGCTTGGGGCATTGTTTCACTGTTTTTATCTTCTATGAATCCATACGGATCCCCTCGCTAGATACAATGTGACCAAGGAAAATAACGGATTGCAACCAGAACTCACATTTGCTAAACTTATTGAATATTTGGCGATCTTTGAGAGCCTGAAGAACAATTCTAAAATGACTCGCATGTTCTTCCTCATTCCTAGAGTAAATGAGGATATCATCAATAAAGACGAACAAACAAGTACAAGTATTGTTTGAACACTCTGTTTATCAAAACCGTGAAAGCTGTTGAAGCATTGGTTAGGCCAAATGACATAACTACAAATTCATGATGACCACACCGAGTTTTGTAAGATGTTTTTGGAATGTCACTATCTCTGACTCTAAGCTGATGATAACCCGATCTGAGGTCAATATTTGAGAAATAGCTAGCACCATGAAGTTGGTCAAACAAGTCATCAATCCTAGAGACTTATTCTTGATTCTGACCTTGATCAACTGTCTATAGTCAATGCACATTCTGAGAAAACATTTGTCTTTCATACGAACAATGCAGGTGCACATATGGAGAAATACTATATCTAGTGAAACCCTTATATAGATGGTATTTCAACAGATTTTTCAATTCCTTAAGCTCTGCTAGAGTGAGGAATAGAAATAGGCTAGGTATCCGGAATGAGATCAATTTCAAAGTCAATTTCCCTTTCGAGAGGGACTCCGGGAGATCTTCTGGAAACACTTCTCGAAACTGGAACTGACTCAAGAGTTGGGGGTTTAGAGATAGAAACCTTAACCGAATAGATGATAGAGATAAACCTTAGAGATCATCTTTCTGGACTTAACGTAAGAAATGAATCGTCCCATAGGTGTTAAGGTACTACCTTCCATTCTCTGATTGGTTCATTTGAAAATTTAAAACGAACAATCCTATTTCTACAATCGACTGATGCATAAAATAAACGTAATCGATCCATGCCAAGAATGACATTGAAGTTTACTATTTCTAACTCTACAAGATCTTCTGAGGTGACTTTGTGAGAGTCTTTGATAAGACAATTTTTGTATACCCATCTAGCTATAACTTGGTCACCGACTAGAGTTGAGACTGATAAAGATTCTGAGAGTGTTTCTGGACTAACAGTGAATTGGACTACTATGTATGGAGTTACAAAATACAAAGTAGCCCCTTGATCTTTCCACTAAGTGTAGCATATGTGAGACACATCCTTAAGTTAGTAGGATGCTAACTCAACCCCATCATTACCAGTCACTCTCATCACTGTAATGATTTTCATAACCTCATCAATGAAGTTTTGTGGGCCTGTACCAACTTGTTACCCTAAAACTGAGGTGGATTCACCTAAAAAAATCTCAAACTCTATCTACCACTAATCCACCAATTCTACTGGTAGGAACTGTAACATGTTAATTGTTATGGTTGGTCATACTATAAGCCAAAAGATGAATTCGTATTCAAAAACTCTACACTCAAAACCTCCCTAACTGGGACTAGAGGAAATTGTGTGCATTAGTATTTCATACGTAAACTCTATGAGAAAACATGATCTGAAAATTGATGAGTTTAACACATAGAAGATATTTAACTCAATACTAAGCTGAAGCTAACAATGTCCAAAATAAGTCTCTAACTTACTAGAAATGTTGGGACAAGCCCCAACTATGTCTAGCAAATCTGAAGCTAAACGACTAAAAGTACTGAAAATAAACTCATGACATCGTCATCAAAGAATAAGAACTCACCACTGAGTCAATTGAAATGGAGATCGGAAATCAATATAAGTGTAATCTTGATACTGTGAGCATGAACCTACATCATGAGAAAATGTAGCTCACATATGCATCAGTACTTGAAACGTACTTAGCATGTAGGATAAAATAAAGCTGAAAAAAAGATAACTTAACAAAGCAATAATACAATTATATAATCTAAACATGATATAGATTCTAAATGCTGAGATAACTGAATGTAGTGACCAATTTATAACATGCTGAAACAGAATACTGGATATACTGATAAATGGTTAATGCTATGGAATCTGGCTGAATTGTGGGAGCTACTAATAACCGATAATAAAATTACATGAGCTAAATGTGGAGTCTAATGTATAAGCCCAATCGAGAGGACCCAATATACCCTGCCAGAGGTATAAAGTCATGCTGGAGTGATCATTATACTGATGCCCACAGAGGGGACTTACAACGTACTTGGATTATAGTTCTCGTACTATTTGGATACGCTAATCTCTAGTCCAACTCGGTATTATGCTAGTCCCTATGATAGAAGTTCAATAATTATGACTAAGTTTCAGTAAATATCGGATATCTAAAAGTAAACATGCAAATTGAGGATGAAACAATTAATTTAATAATGATGCATATAACTGAGGCATGTGTATCTGAAGTAAGTGAAATATCTGACCTGGCATGTGTAATTCAAGAATTAAAAAAATACATAGTGTTCAAAAATTCAAGCAATAAACTGATTATTAACATACTAATCTGATTTGGATCATTCTAATTGCTAAGAACCCAATAATTCTAACATTTTAGAAACCCTAAGTCTAGTCATGATTTTGGAATCAAGAAACTAACTGAAAACTACGGATCTGATGGGTGAAAGGAACCCACTAGTGAAATCCCACATACCTGGTGATGAATTCCATGGAGATATATTTATATTATGGGACTGGAACTGATGGAACCTTGTTGCGTCCTTGAACTAGGGTCTTGACCTTTTTCTCTTCTTTTGCTGCTAATAATCTAAGTTTTGACTAATGATTTTGACTTAGTAAGTTCTAGTTATGTGTCAAGGCTTAAACTGACCAAAACGTCATGATTTAGGGTTTAGACGATGTATCTTAGGGGTAAAACAAACTTGGAAAAGAACAGAAGACCCGTGAAATAATTGTTGTGAGAGTACTCGACGGATTGAACTGACGGGCTGTCGTTGAATCGATTAGTCGTTGTTTGGGTCCATCATTTGAGTCTATTTGACAAGCCTTCACCTAAATGGGTATAACTTTTTACTCAGAAGTTGGAGTTTAGAAAAATTGGTGGCCTTGGAGTGAGGATTAAATTATCTATCATATCATAGGTCATAGAAAAACTAATTCCGTTTATTCTAAGAGTTATGACTATTCTAAGTTGACGTAGTCAGCAATTTCCCCCTAACAAATTGCTAACCATCACCTACAGCTGATTGAACGATGGTTCGTGCTGATCATTCGTACTTCATGTCAGAGGCTGAGTAACAGGAGCCTTGATCAATGGACATAGAACATAGACCATGGTTTGTCTTCCAGATCGTAGGTCTGTCTGTGGGTAAAGACTTAGTCAATTTCCTGAGCTGAGTTTTGGGAGGGGCTATAGTGGTGAACCATAGACCCACAATACGAGTCGTAGGTCAGACTATGGTTCGTAGATGGTGACCTTAGAATCAAAATATGATTTCTGGTTTGTTTTTTATACGGGGTATTACACTTGTTGTTAATCTTGATTACAAAAGCTTAAATTACATTTTGCTCCAGATCACGTAAAATCTTTCTTAACCATCAAGACTGATTAGTTGCACCAGCAATGGTGATTTCTACTTTAGTAAAAGATTGAGCTACCACTTATTTCTTCTTTGAATTCCATGAGAACATGCATGGACGAAGTGTAAAAGCATTTTCAAAAGTACTTTTCACATCATCAACGCTTTCTGCCCAATCACTATCTAAGTAACCCATCAGTGTCATTGTATCATATCGTGAAATATGTGAAAACGTGTCTGCATAATCCATACGTGCAACTTGCGTGTAACCTGTCATTACAAGCCTTGTTTGTTTTATAAGCTGAGCTATATGGATTAGGTTTGGTTTTGTAAACCCTCTTCACCACGATCAAATTCTTTTGGTTTATCAACCAACTTTAAAGTATCATTATTTTCTATCATACCAATCTACTCTTTCATAAATTCAATCAAAACATTATGTCTTGATGTTTCTTGATAGTTATTTGGTTTTGAGAATGCAACATTTCATCTTTCATATATCTCGGAAAGGACCTTGTCTTTAAAATTTGCGAATCAAGTGAGGATTCCCCATCTGATTCTTCATTTTCTTCCACAGTTTCATACTCAAATGATTGGATTTCAGGTAGCAATATCATGTTTTCAAAAACTTAATTATCATTCTCAATTTTCTCCTTGTCTAGTTCGAATAAGCATGCTAATCCACACCTATATCTCTTAATTGAAATACTTTTTGCTTTCAAATTGAAAACTCTATAAACCTTGGCTTGTGAGGAATAACCAATAATGATATCCAATCAACCTTTTGTTTCATGTTTGCTTCTTTAGACAGAAGGAACATGAGAATAACTTATTGAACAAAAACATTTAGATGTTTCACATATGGTTGTATTCCAATGCATCCCTAAATAGGAGTCTTTTCATCCACAACTTTCTTGGCAGTCTATTTAACAAATAGACTGAAGTATGAATACCCTCTGCCCAAAAGTGTTGTGACAGTTTCTTTTCCAACAACAAACACCTTGCCATTTCAACTATTGTTTTGTTCTTTTTCTCCAAGACTCCATCTTGTTCGGTTGAATAACTTAATGTCAACTTGTCTCAATCCCAATATCTTCACAATACTTATTGAACTCATTTGAAGTGTATTCACCATTATTGTCCGACCTCAAAACCTTTAGCTTACTACCACAATGTATTTCTGCAAAAGCTTGAAAGCTTAAAATACATGAGAAGCCATAAACAAGCTTTCTTCTTCATTGTTGGACTTTTCAACGAAATTTGGCTACTTCACATGGTTTTGTTGTTGTTGATTCTGCGTGGCTCTATAATTTTTCTCAATATGACCCATATTTTTATAGAATCTACATTGAATTGATGGCTTTCCTCTTAACTAACAGTCTTGATTATTGGTTCTTTAACGGTGGCTGCAAGGTTGAAACCTCCCTTTCTTTGAAGATTCCTTCCATGATTTTTCCTTTGCTGCTTTATCTCCTTCCATCCTTCTATTGTCCTTCAGAATCCGTTTGCCTTTATGTTGTGCCTAAAATGCCACTTCTGCTACTTCTTCATCTCTTATACTAGATATTTGTTCTTAGGCTTGCAACTTGCTGATCAGTTCTGCCACAGAAAAAGTCTTCAAATCACAAGATTATTGTATTGCTTGAATCTTAGACTGGAACCTTGCTGGTAAGCTTATCATAATATTCTCCACCAACTTTGAATTTGGAAAGGTTTCACTAAAAACAACCTGATTTTGTTAACGATCTTAAAAAGTTTGGCGGAATACTCTTTCACAGAATCTCCTTCTTTCATCCTTAACACCTCAAATTCTCTTTTGAGAGTTAAGATTTTGAAGGTCTTCACTCTGTCACTTTCATCGAACTCCTCTTTTAGCTTCTCCCGTGCTTCTTTAGGTGTTTTACATGCCATTATTCTTGTGAAAATCATGTCTGGAAGTGATGAATGAAGACATGTGAGAGACTTTGGTCTCCTTGACTTTACATCTTCATAAATATTCATTTCTGCAACTGTTGGATTCGGTCCAAGTGGAAGAGGATCATCTTTACTTTCAATTGGTTTCTATAAACTAAGAGCTTTTATATAAGCCTTCATCTTTATCACCCATATGTGATATTTTCTCCTGTAAGCATAGGATATCCTGCACCCTAGAAGCCATTGGATGCCATGTTACTGCTGCTCGGCTCTCACCTTAGAAGGAGAAAAAACCTAAGCCTTCTTGCCTTCATAAATCCCTCAAGAATAAGGGCTCTTGATACCACTGTTAGTATTAGAAACTAGCAAAAAGAAACGAATTAGTTCAACAACAACTCCTTTTTTCCATATGTTAGATCTCAAAAATCATACGCATATATCTACATAAGCTTTTCCAAAGTAAGTAGAGGACCATACATATCCAACAACTATTGAATTTCTTACAAAACATATTCCATACAACAAGGACCACCTTTTATTTACATAATAAGCATAATATTTAACAAGAACCATTAAACAAAAAAACATCTAGAAATATCTCATTTTCTAACATGCGCTACTTCAGCCAACAAAAAAGGACTCAACAAAAGGAGAGATCTAAGATCATATGGGAGTTCTTAAACCTAGAGGAAACCTTCTTTAGTAGTATGAGGAGGTGGAGTGGAGCTACCATGCTCTCTGATCAACTTCATTAACAGAAACAAAAGTAGGCAAATCAGATGGGAGAGAAGAAAAGGAAGATAACAAAGGTCAGCATGAACCAGGATATGAGATATCCTTGGTAATAAAAGATCAAAAAGCAACGAACAAGAGAAAAAAATCACCATACTTGATCATAAAACACTGCATGATGAAGAGAGGCGGTTTAAACGTGAAGCAAAAACATAAAGAAGTCAATAAGATGAACTACACTTACTTTTGTTAACTGACGAAAGGATTACACAAACACATTACCTCGATTGGTTATAATACATAGCTTGAGGAGGCGGAATGACATCATACACTCGAACATGGAAGTTGTCAAAATTCCTAAATTCCATGAAGACAATCCATGTTCCTTGAATCATTCTACTATCAATTCAATTGACTAGTGGATGAGAACCTGAAAGATCGCAACACGTATGTGTGAATACCTAATTTTGACGTGTTTATTTTACTTCTATAATAAATAGTAATGTATTATTTAGGAAAAATGCACAACTATCTCCTCAACCTATGTCCAAAATCCCATAGAAACACTTAGATTTTACTAAGGTCCTATTACCCCCCTCAACTTATTTTATAAGAATTTTTTTATCCCTTTTTGGTCTACGTGACACTATCTTGAGAAAAAAAAGTCAACCAGCATTGGGCCCACAAAATAGTTTCACGTAGGCTAAAAAGGGGTAGAAATTGTTAATAAAATAAGTTCAGGTGGGTAATAGGACCTTAGTATAGTATAAGTGTGTCTCTGAGATTTCGGGCATAGGTTGAGGGGTTACTTGCGCATTATCCCTAATTTATATATATTTTTTATTTGCATTTTTAGATTACTTGTCTTTGAATATATTATTAATTTTATTGGCCCAAATTACCTAATTTTGCTTGAATTGGGCTGATTTATATCAATTTCTTAAGGCCCAATATATTTTGACTCGGTCCAATAGAAATGGTGAAGATTGAATCTCAACCATTCATAATATTTTGATCCAAGGGTTATTATTGGACCCTAAAAAAATACAGAACTCCAAAAATTAACATTTTTTATTTAGATTTTTATTTTTCTTCTTTCCTTTGCTCCATGCCGCCGGACGGCCACCGCAACTGCCGCTGTCGACAACCAATTTTTGGCTGAAAAAGTCCTCAAAAGTTTACCATCTCTTCCTTTTACCATCTTTTACACAAATACACAAACCATTCATCCATATCGATAGTCAAACTCCATAGCTCTAAGAAAAATCAAATACGAATCTTCATTTTTCCCTTAAATTTGTGAAGGTTCGGTCATCCCCATCTCAAACCCTTTACATGAATGTGTAGAGCTCTTCAAGAGCTGTCATTTGATATAAATTTCAGGTCCAACATCCGTCAAAAAAATTTTGGTGAAGTTTTCCGACGACCTTCATTTACCCAAAAATTTATGTGAATCTTCCCCCTCTCAACCTCTATCCAAATATATTATTATCATTTTCGTCTGACCATATAAGTCATTTTGGTGTCAGATTTTGTATTGTTTATTAGTGTTCTTTAAGTTTATTGTGTTTGTGTTGTTGCTTGGTTTATTTTTCATTTTAATTATTTTTTTCTGCCTTATTTTGTTGTGTTTGATCTTCATAATAGTTTATATATTTAGATTTTGTGTTAGTGGGTTGATTTTCTTTTAGTTTTTGAGTCTTGATGAAATGGGTCAACATTTTGGGCCTAATTAGAATTTTCAGATGACCCATTTGCTATTATTCAATCAGTGAATAAGAGGAATGGGTCATCTAAAATAATATTTGGGCATATTTTAAATTTTTTTGATGACTCATATAACTATTATTCAATTAATGAATAAAATAAATAGGTCATCTAAAAGGGCAAAAGAGTCTTTTAATTAATCTGAAAAAATAATTTAAAAAAATAGGAAACATAAAAAATAGAAAGAAAAAAAAAGAGAAGAACAAAATTGCAAGAGAGAAAAACAAAAAAAAAAATTCTTCTTCTTAAAAAAAATATTTCATGTGTGGTGTTATTTGGAATTCAATTAAGTTTGCTTCCACATTTTGCTTGTCATCAACTTTAGGTATTTGTTTTACATTTCATATGTAATCTTGAATTAATATTTATGTTCTTTTATGTTTTGATAAGTTGTTTCTATTATTATTCTTAATTTAGTTAATTCTATTATAATTCTCATGAGATTATGTTTATTAATATATTATTTAGTTTGTATTCTCATGTGATTATATTTATTATTATGTCATTTAGTTTATATTAAGTTTTTTCTATGTAGTTAAGTGTATTGTGATTATCATATGATTATGTTTATTTATGTGTGTGTGTATGTCGTTTAGTTTATATTAAGTTTTTTCTATTTAGTTAAGTCTATGGTGATTCTCATATGATTATGTTTATTTATGTGTGTGTGTGTATATATATGTTTAGTTTAATTTTACCTCATAATTAGTAAGTATATCATGCTTTCCTGGGAAAAAAATAATATAACAATTACAATTTCTTTTGGTTTTTGTTCACTTTTTTTTTAAAAAAAAATTAAAAATTAAAGAAAATAAATGGGGTTTTTTTGCGAATAATGTAAAACTTGTCATTTTTACAAAAATGATAAATTTGTTCATTTTTGAAAACAAATATAAATCTGGTCATTTTGTAAAACAATGTAAATTTACAAAATTGAAAATCTGGTCATTTTTGCAAAAACAACAAAGAATACAAAAAAAAAATATAAATATGGTATTTTCATTAAAAAAAATCTCTTAATAAATATTTGAAATGACTATTAAAATAACAATACAAAATCAGACTAATTTGACTTAGTAATCTAACTATTAGATAAATTGGCTATTTTTAATCTTCTTTCAAAGAGAGCAATGTGGTCATTTTGTATAAAATAAAAATTTTAATAAATTGTTATTTTTTAAAATTAATCAATATAATTTTAAAAAAAATTAAACTAGTATATCACTAGTTTTAAGAGGAGGTTTAATCATTATTTTGTGATTTTTTTTTTCTTTTGTTGTTATTGTCAAGCTGTAATAGTTAGATGTCTATTGGTTTCTTTTGAAAAAAATAATTATTAATAATCAAAAAATAATAATATTTTTTCTTGTCTATATGTTGCAACAAATTCTTTTTATTTATTTTTTTATCATTTTTTTTTAAAAAAATGGTAATTAGTTATCAATTTTTTAATAAAAAATAAACTTAAATATCATCATGTGTTCAGTTATGATCCTTGGTGTATATTCTTTTTTCTCAAAAAAGGATCTTGTGTGCCATTACATTCCTAGGCCAATCAATTTTTTTAAAAAAATAAATATAAATAAATAAATAGTAACTAATGCAAATTTGTTGTAAAACTAAAGCAAACTAACAATATAAAGATAAAGAAAAAAAGAATATACAACAAGAGATATAGAAGATGAGAACAATAGAAATGGGGAGACAAGAAGATGAGCACTTTTTCTTTTTCAAGTATTCACCCAAACGTTCAAGTATATATAATATGAACCCTTATGCATCAATTTATAGTGTAGCATAGAGGCATACAAAAGGTTAGTCATAAACATGACATTAACATGAATATAATGGGAAGGTTATTGTAACGACCTGTTTAGTCGTTTTGAGCAGCAGATTTTATTTTTGGAAAAACTGGCTGAGACGACGGTCACCACGACGGACCGTCATGTGCACGACGAACCGTCGAGGGTGTCTCGTACCAGAACACTTAGAATTCTGAAATTTGTGTTCTAAAATCGACTCTCTGTAAATTGTGACGGACCTGCAGGACGGACCGTCACAGCTACGACGAACCGTCGTGAGATTCCGTTGCAAAACACTTCAACTCTTGAGAATTTGGTACGGGGAACGAGTTTCTGAACGTCATGACGGAAGTGCAGGACGGACCGTCACAGGCGTGACGGACCGTCACAGTCTACTTAGCGAAAAATGGAGTTCTAAGATGCTGCGACGACCTGCGTGACGGACCGTCGCAGGCACGACGGGCCGTCACAGGTTGCGTAATCCCAGTTGGAGTCGGATTTCTGGTTAAGTTTTAAGGGACGATTTGGACTATTCTTTCCTTAATTATAAAGTTAGAGGGTTAATATTAATAAGTCTAATTACTTGGGGGTTAAAAGAGGTAACCTTAAGTTAATTAGTGGGGTATTATTGCCATCTTTTATTCTTAATTATATACTAATTAGGGTAAAAGGAAGAGGGTTTGGAATAAGAAAAAGAGAAAGAACAGAAAGAGAGAGAGAAATCGATCGAGAGGGAGGAATATCAAAGCTTGGGAAATTGCTTGTTGATTCCAATTCTTCGGTGGAGGTAGGTTATGGTTTTTACGATATTCGTAGTGAACTCTTAATAGTGAATGATATGTATTGATTGTATTGTAAACCCTGCTATATGCTTAATTGTATGCTTGCATGAATATGATTATGTGATTTTGATAAANTAATGAACTTAATTCCCAAATGAGTATGGTATTGAGGCTTGAGCCCTCATGGATGAACTTGATAGTACTTATTGATGATTATAGTACTTGTTGTTGCTACATGCTGAGTTTTATAGTTGATTTATGATATTATTGATATATATTTGTTTTCTATTTTGAGTTGGCCGATGATACTTACTCAGTACCCGTGGTTTGTACTGACCCCTACTTTTATGTTTTCTCTTTGTAATTTGTGGAGTGCAGCAAACGTTCCGTCATCTTCAACTCAGCAGTAATTCTAGCCAGTCTTCGCTACATTGGAAATTCAGGGTGAGCTAACGCGTCTAGCTTGGACTGGATCTTCTTCTTCAAGTCTTGATGCCTTGAACTTCCGGCATGGACTAGCTTTTTAATTGTTTTAGCTTCTTAGACATTTTTAGTTTAGTAATTTGATCATAGATGTTCTTGTGATGATGACTTCCAGATTTTGGGGAATAATAGATGTTGAATTTTAGTAGTTATTGAATTGGTTTTTATTAATGAGTTAAGTCTTCCGCATTATCTTCTGTTGTTATACATTGAAATGTTAAGGTTAGATTGTTTGGTTCGCTCACATAGGAGGGTAAATGTGGGTGCCAGTCGCGGCCCTGATTTGGGTCGTGAGAGTTATGAAATTGAAAGGTTACAAGAATAATGGTTATAAAGGTGGAGGTTCTGGAGGTTATGATCATCATCATAATGAGGAAAATAGTGGATATAATGGATGAGTAAATTCTTGGTGTACTGGACATCCATATTATATTGTTTTATAACAATCTCCCTTGGATGTTTATAGATAATATGCCTCGTTAAAACCTTACTAGGAAAAAAAATTCAAGTGAAGGAAAAAGAGTACACATATATTTTAATACGCTTTGAATGTTGCCTCGTTCAAAACCTTACTAGGAAAACCCAATTAAGACAAAAGCATGGTTAATTAGAAGAGTACAATGCGTATTTTCCCCCCAATAAAAACTTCACTTGATATGTCGAAAACAGTGTATTTTAATCTTGTATCACAATTTCCCAAATATTGATGATGGCGGTCTTTAGTGAATAAGTTTACAAAATTATCACTTGAATAAACTTTTGAACGTCTATCTCACCATTTTGTTGAAGATCATGGCGGTCTTTAGTGAATAAATGTTTAGATAAGGAAAAATAAAGAGGTGCGAAAGTAACCAACAATTGTAATCCAATCAATATGCATGTCACATAACTAAATAAAAGAATATCATAAAGAGAAATTTCTTTATAAATTGTTAACTTACAAAACTAATTTTACATTTTTAAATATATAAGTGATCAAATTAAAAGTTTGATAAAAGTAAAAGCAACTTGTTGGACTCATATGATTTTGAGATGGTAAGAAAATTAATGATGCATAATCAAAAGTAAAATATAAAATAAATTATATAGTAATTTACCTTGAAAGAAAAATAAAAATAAATATTTTTACCTTTTTTATATTTTCTTTGCTTCAATCCTTAAATAGTAGAACAATCGTGTTGATAACGTGTTATAAGATTAAAGCAAACTAACAAATATAAAGATAAAGAAAAGAAGAATATAAGACAAGAGATATAGAAGATGAGAATAATCGAAACAAGAAAACAAGAAGATGAGAATTTTTCTTATTCAAGTATTCACCCAAACCTTCAAGTGTATACAATATAAACCCTTATGCTTCTATTTATAGTGTAACATAGACACGTACAAAAGATAGTCATAAATGTGACATTAACATGCATATAATGGGAAGGTTATGAAAGTGAAAGGTTACAGGAATAATGGTTATAAAGGTGGAGGTTATGGATGTTATGATCATCTTCATAATGAGGAAAATAGTGGAGATAATAGGTGAGTAACTTCTTGGTGTATTGGACATCCATATTATATTTTTTTATAACAAAATTTACTTTTTTTTAATCCAAAAAATTATTTTTGACCAAATAGAAGTTAATAAAGCGATCGTGCTATAACCATGACACTCGGGGGTGCCTCATACCTTCCCTTTGGTCAATAGAATTTTTTACCAATCTCTATTTTCGTAGGCCAAAATATAAAAGTTTTTTTTCTTCTTAATTTTAAACTATAAACTATTAAGTGACTTGGAACAGCTTAAAAGCTTGATCCCAAGTGGCAATTTTAAAAATAAGAAAAATATTTTTCTTTTACTATTTTTACAAAAATTGTCGTCATATCCTTTAAGAATTATAAAAAATAAAATGGAAGAGGTGTGGCAGATCTAGCGAGTCCGCTGGGGACTTTGTAGAATTCGAGCTTTGTACATTGACTTTATTTGACAATTTTAATTATTTGGATAAAAAACATTGGTTGGCTAATTATGTTATTTCAATTATTAATGTTTTTGATATGATATATTGTATATAAATTGTCTATCTCTCACACCCTCTGAGGCTCTGAAATTTTTGTTATACACTATGTGTGCAGATACTCTCCACAAAACTTCTGTCTAGGATGATTCAGTTTGCGGTTACACTTTTGATTCTAGGTTGTAAAACATGTTAGATGAGGTTGGATCACTAGTTAAGTCGGAATAACTCTGCTATCAGTAGGCTGACCGTCCCCGGCCCGAGTTGTCCCCTCGAGGAAAGTATGTCTAGACACTTTCCATATAAATGTTAAACCTAACAAACTATCCCGAATAGTCCATGTTTATTTCCATCATGTACATTTGACCTATGAAAATCTAAGATAGATATGCCCTCTAGACCAAAATATTTTTTTATTTGCTATGTGAAAATAATTGGTTCAGAAGGACTTTACATTATTGACCAGCTTCAAAATACCTTTGTGAGTTTTAACTTTTTTAAAAAAGAGGTCAAGATAAAGGGGTATTCTTCCAAGGGAAAGTTCATTTTTCTTATGAACTACGCATACCTGATTCCTACTAAATAGAGATACGTATGCATTTTTATTTTAAAAAAAAAACAAAAAAAAATTTACTTTTCTTTCCTCTATCGCTTAGAGTTTTTCATAAAACTTTAATTGTATTCTATTTAAAGGTACAAATGACACCTTCGACCAAAGGACAAGGTTTAAAAAAGCCTAGAAGCGAATTCCAGAGTTCATGATCGTTGACACCATACCCAAAGATTTATGAAAAAGGTGGACAGACATGGGTAGTCATGAGCACAAGAGATTAAAGGAACACTTGGAGCATCTAGTGAATCTAATGAAGATTGACCCTAGAATGGATGTGATGAGGCATTGATTCCTTTTTGGGATATAATAATGTATTTCGATTTTCTGACTTTGAAATGACACCATCTTTGGAAGAAATCGTCGGCTTCATGGGAAGGGGTCAAGTGTTCGAGGTGTTGATCTACGCAATAAAAGACCCATAATTCTGAAACATGTTGATGCCACAAAGTTCCTGGAACTCAAAACAGAGAAAGAGAGTTTTAAAAATGGGTGGGTATCATTGGACTTTCTACACCAGAGGTACAACCAAAAGATGGATTGAAAAAATATCGGAACCAGCTGGTAACAAAGGGGGGTGAAGAGGCTTGGAAGTCAAATGGATGTTTTCCTTAATGGTCACATTTTTTGGGCTCATTGTGTTTCCCAAATGGGACAAGCATATTGACATTCGTCTGGCTAGTGTGGTGAAGGCGTTGACCATAATGGAAAGTCCAACTATTATTCCTATGATCCTGGATGATATGTTTCATGCATATACTAAATGTTTAACTGGGCAAATATTCTTTGAAAGCTGTAATATTTTGCTCCAAATATGGTTTTTGGAAAACCTTTATCACCATGATCGTGCACCCTGGTTTAATCCAGACTGGTGTAATTGTGTTTCCTCCCATAAGGAAAGTGAGGCCAAAATTGGTTTTCCAAAATGAATCATAGCATGTGAAGAAAAACTTTTGGTGATCACAACTGATGAAATAATGTGGAATTATTATTGGTTCCCCGCTAAAAATATCATTTGCATGTCTAGTGGTATTTCTGTTATTATGTTGATTGGTCTTAGAGGTGTTCAACCCTATACCCCTCTTCGGGTTATGCGTAAGATGGCCAGAGTTTAAGAAATCCCACCCAATGAGGATGTGATTAGGCTTGCATATGACGCTTCACCTGGTTTGTCCATTAATAGTGAAGATACTATGAAGATTTGGTATGGAATTTATCATTTCTGAGCAAAGTGAAATGGTTGTGGAGCAAGATAAAGGAAAGTTGCTTCCTGGGTACCTATCGTGATTTTGTGATCCAATGATATTCGGTGACACTCCTGAAGGATCCATCAGAAATAAAAAGTATCAACACATTATAAGACACTTCGAAAAAGTGTTGGAGAAGGACAAAACCACCATTACTTGGAAAGAAGTTCAAGTCCAAAGAGGAACAAATCACCAGTTTGAGTTGCAAGACAGAGGGGGAATTGAAGCATGCATAGGGGAGATTAACCCGGTTAGAGAAAGAGTTGGATAGTAGAATTAACTTGGCACGACAGATAAAAAGGATTAGAGTTTTGAGGTCTATCTATTGAAGAGAGGCTTAGTGGCATCCGAAGAGGTCGTGCACTATCAAAAGGGAGAATTTAAGCGGCAGAAGGAGAAGTTCAGAGAAAAAAGGTCGTGTTGGATGCATCAGTTAGAAGAATATAAAAGAAAATTAGCCATTTTGTCGATATCGAAGAGGGGATAAGACAAATGATCATTACAGTACAAAACTTCGCCATCAACTTAAAGCAGCAAAGGAGCGAGCACCATTTGAGGGACAATCTTGGTGTTCATCAGGCTTAGCTAAATAACTTTCATCAAAACATGGAAAGGGATAGGTGTCAAGTTCATCAGCTGGCATAACAAACCTTCTATGTTATAAAAATCATCGCCATATGAATGATCCAAAAGTGTTTGAGCAAGCATGGGCCATTGTCCCCATCTACTGAAGGTGTTGCTGAATTTGTATGAGACCTTGGGGAGGAATAAAAAGCCCCAAGAAAGTGATGTAGATTGAACAGAAGCTTTTTTTTGTTGGTTTCATTTTTTTTTGTTGAAATACTTGGTGTTTCAGTTTAAAATTTGTTGTTCAAGGATATTATGTTGATCAGGGTTGTATTTAAACCCAGTAGTTTTGTCGTTTTGATTGAAGGTGCTTTTCCAAATTAATTTTATTGAGTTGTCTAAATTTTTGAACTATGTAATGATCTGATTTATGCGGCGACTTGATACATAGGCATCCTCCAAATGGTCCAATCAGAACTTTTTTCAAAACTTTTTGTTCAAAAAAAAAGAAGAAAATGAGCGAAGCAATGCTGGGATGAGACAATGGCCTTTTAAACTCATGTTACTATGTGACTAACAAATGTGTCATTGATTAATAAAATTGTCTAACCCCTAACAAGTTTGTTCATTTCAATTTATTTTAGTAATCTTTTGGTTGTTAGTTTGTGGTAAACTAGCATGACACCCATACATTATCATGTCTAAGGTAAGAGCATCAATAACAATCAATACTAAAATTCTGGTAAACCTAGTGGATACTGCAATTGATTCAACGACAAGAGAGACAGCCACTGTTGAAGAAAATTAGACATTGAGACATGTTATGGCACAGTTGTTGCAAGCCTGGGACAATGGACAAGAACCACCAACGTCTATTCTTGGTTTTTAGAGATCACTAGTATCTGATCTTCATCTTCTCAAGTCCCAATATCTGACCCTTTCTTCTGTCCATGGTATGGTTCATTTGATAATTATGGGGTCGGGCTATCAACAACACATCCTCAAGGCATGTCATTCAGGAATAATCCCTCTGTCACAACAGCTGCACCGCTCTATACTCTCCCACAATGAATTGTGACACCAAATCAGCTCAGGAGGGACAATTCACCACTCGTCCAGAGCAGTACTATACTCTTGAGATAGAATTTGGGGGCCCTAACTATGTACAATTTTGTTCCCCATTGATGCAGAGAGGCCCACTCAAGTCTCAGAGCAAGAAGAAATATTGAAAAAATGAAACGCATCGAGCAACACATTAAGAGTAAGCAAGGGTTAGGAGGGCACAAAAGTGTCGCTTTCAAAAACAATTGTATGTTTCCAAATATCACCTACAACCTGGATTCAAAATCCCTAGGTTTTATAAGAATGACGGGCACCATGACCCATAGCTCACCTTAAGAGATACTACAATTAACTTCGGGGTGTATGAGGGAAAGAGGAATTGCTCATGGCTTATTTTGGTGAGAGTCTAACTGGTGTTGCCTCTGAATAATTTATAGACCAATAGATCTCCCACTAGCACATATGGGATGATATGTCTCAAGATTTTGTTAAAAATTTTCAGTACGAGGTCGACATTATGTCATATCGCAATAACTCTCCAATATGAGAAAGTAACCAAGTGAAAGCTTAAGAGAATATGTTATCAAATGGAAGGAACAAGCAGACCGGGTTAAGAAAATTTCAACTGAGAAAGAATTGGTTGATATCTTCATAGAGGCTCAAGATCTCGACTACTTTGAGCACCTCACAGCCGCAATGGAAAGATCGTTTTACACAGCAATCAAAATTGGAGAAATAGTCGAAAGCGGTCTCAAAATAGGAAGGATCCTGAGACAGGAAGCAATTAAAGCTACCACACAGGCCATTTAAGGTTGTTCAGCAAGTTTTGAAAATCGTAAGAGAAAAGAGGAAGTTGTTTCACTAGAATCAGGGTCAAAGGGTGCTCAGAGGAATTTTAATCATCCTTACCCACCAGCTCAGGGACAACCTAGCTATCCTCAGCATTACTACCCTTATGCCTCTCAACATCAAGTATCTCCATCTCCATACACGGTCTTCAATGCTCATTCATGTGTGCATCCTCCCAATCACCCACATTTTTAGGCCCCAGCTCAAAGAAACCTTCGCCCGCAAAGACCGCACTATAGGTCCCTTAAAACTCTCCTCCTCTGCAAAAAATTATTCTCAAGACCAAGCATAGAAAAGGAAATTCACTCCATTGGGAGAGTCGTACTCCAGATTCATTCAAAAGTTAGATTGAGTGTATCCCACTACATCATCTGAATACAAATTCTCAAGGTTTCCAAGCCAATGAAATATGTGAGTACCATTCAAGGGCCTCAGGACACAGCTTTAATAATTGTTTGACCTTGAAGGGGGCGATAGAGAAGCTAATCGATCATGGAGTTGTGGTTGTGACAGATGATCAAAACACTCCCAATGTGACCAATAGCCACCTTCCATCTCAAAACAAATTAGGGGGTATGATTCTTCATGATCGAGAGTACAAAATCCTAAGCAAAAATGGAAAGTTGTTTTGGAATATCGTAGAGGAAGACAAGCCAATTAAGAGTTTAGAACTAGTTGAATCTCTGAGTGTGGAAGGTGTCAATCTTGACACCAAAGTCTTATGTGTCCCGCGGTTTTTGAAGGGGATTGATGTTCGAGCGGCTATGTCGAAGTTGTATGTAACAAAAGGCTTTTCATTAACACAACAGGACCAAAGTGTCTTGACCAAATTGAAAGACATTATCTTTGTTAAGCTTTTCCAAAAACTTTCCGTAACTTATTCAAAAGTTTTCCCTTGCCACTATAGCAAAATCGCGATGGTTTATCGAGGAAAGGAGATTGTCAAAAATTAATGAAGCGGGAGGTTTGACACGTTCCGGAAGATGTTATTATCTAGAAGAATTAAGAGAAATAAAGATGACTAAAAATATCCAAGTACCACTGAAGAAAGCAGATACTTAAAAAGAAGATGAAGAATTTCTAAAAAGGCTTAACGTTCAAGATTACTCTGTTCTGGGACAATTGAAGAAGAGCCCTGCACAAATTTCACTGTTGTCTCTACTTCTGCACTCAGAATAACATCCACGTGTGTTGAATAAGGTTTTGAATGAAACACATGTGCTGAAAGAGACCGTAGTAAATCAGTTGGAGAAAATGGGCAAGCGCGTCTTTGAGTCAATCACCTCACTTTCACTAATGATGTGTTGCCCAAGGAGGGAGCTAGACACAAGAGAGTTTTGCTTCTTAGAGTGAAATGTGAAGGTTACTATGTAAAAAGGGTCATGATAGATGGAGGATCAGGGGTAGACATATGTCCTCTTTCTATGCTGCAAAGCTTGAATGTAAACCTTCATAGAATTCACCCTAGTAATGTATTTGTGTGGGCTTTTGATGGATTAAAAAGGGATACCATTGGTGACATCAAGTTAAACATGACAATTGGACCAGTGAACTCTATGAGTAGGTTACAAGTAATGGATATGGACACATCTTATAAATTTCTACTAGGAAGGCAATGGATCCATATGGCTCAGGAATTCCATCAACTCTACATAAAGTTGTTAAGTTTGAACACAACCATCATGGGGAAGTTGATTCACCTATTTACATAGATCCATCCATCCCATACATTGAGGCAAAAGAAATATGTGATTCCGTTGTTTACTAGTCTTTTGAGGTCATATCAGTCGATCGCTTTAAAGAAAGAGAACCTATCATCCAATCATGTCTCTCTTCTTCTGTTACAATGTTAGCAACAATAATGCTCAAATATGTTTATCAACCGATAAAGGTTTGGAAGTATGTTCTCAAGGAATCATCAATACCATTACTCTCTTAGGAAACTAAGGCACCCTTTGGCCTCGGATACTAACAAATCAAGAGAAATGGAGATAGGGTTAAGAACCACAAAAGGACTGATTGGGCGTTGCCACAACCGATTCCCCATATTTCTTATTCTTTTATCAATCCTCAGGGTCTTGAAATGAAAGTTCCATTAACTGTTGAAGACATTGAAGAATTTATTGAGGATCTCAGTCAGCTATTTTGTAAAGTAAATATGGTCCAAGTTAGTAAAGGTACAAGTTATGACGATGTGCAGCTCGTGGGCTCATGTGTTGAACTAAGCAATTGGGAAGTCACTCATTTCCCCATAAGGAAGGATGATACTCATTTGTATTTTTTTATTGTCAGGGTTGTGACCCAAATGTTTCAAAGTATTTTGTATTAGTGTCAAGCCTTATGTTCCTTTTTCTATTTTACTGAAATGAAATTCTAGTTTCATAGTAAATTTTGTCTGTTTTCCTCTCCTAATTTTTATTCTCTATTTTTCAGTTTTGTAAATGACGACGTTGATAACATGACATGCATGCGGAATTCACTTTCTGATTTCAAAGTGTTGTTTATTCTTGAATCACAAGTCAAGTGGTTGAATATGTAGAAGAAGAGGCTTTTAGGGAAATTAATAGGGAACTGGAACATTTTGAGCACAAACCTAAACGTAATCTTAGTGAAACAAAGACAATAAATTTGGGAAGCACTGAAGATGTTAAGGAAATAAAAATAAGTCATTATATCAATCTCGAAATTAGAGATACCATATTACAACTTTTGTTTGAATACAAAGATGTGTTTATTTGGTCTTATGAGGAAATGTCAGGTTTAAGTGTTGATTTAGTGGTTCATAAGTTGTCCACTCATTTTGATTTTCCACCCGTCCAATAGAAAATAAGGAAATTCAAACCGAATGTGAGTGGAAAAATCAAGTAAGTTTTCATGAAACAACAAAATGCAAATGTGATCCAAGCCATTCGTTACACTACATGGTTGGCAAATGTCGTTCCTGTGCCGAAAAAGGATTGAAAGATTTGTGTTGACTAACGAGATTTGAACAAGGCTAGTACAAAGGACAACTTTCCCTTGAAAAATATCCACATTGTAATTGATAATTGTGCAAAATAAGAGATTCAATCGTTTGTGGACTGTTATGCATGGTATCATCAAATCTTGATGGATGAAGAGGACGCTGAGAAAACTGCTTTCACCACTCCATGGAGGACTTATTGCTACAGGGTCGTGATATTTGGTCTTAAAAATGATGCGGCGACTTACATAAGGGTTATGACCACCATGTTTCATGATATGATGAATAAATAAATTGAAGTATACATCGACGGTGTAATCATCAAGTCTAAAACACAAGTTGATCATGTGCAAGATCTGAGAAAATTATTGGAAAGAGTGTGAAGATATGATCTCAAGCTTAATCCAGTAAAATGTGCATGTGGAGTTCCATCTAGAAAACTTCTGGTATTTATTGTTAGTAGAAGCAAATCAAACTGGATCCTTCCAAAATAAAAGGCATTCAAGATTTGCCACCCCCAAAAAATAAGACCGAAGTCATGAATCTACTTTGGAGGTTGAACTACATCAACAGGTTTATTGCTCAACTCACACCCACTTGTGAGCCCATTTTCAAACTTTTGAAGAAGGATGCTGCTGTCAGATGGACTAAATACTGTCAACGAGCTTTTGAAAAAAAATCAAAGAGTATTTGTCAACCCCCCCCCTCCGTTTGGTCCTGGATGAACCTGATAGGCCTCTCTTTCTGTATCTTTTAGTAACAAATAATTCCTTTGGGAGTGTTCTCGGTCAACATGATTAAATAGGCACGAAGGAGCAAGTTATCTACTACTTGAGCAAGAAATTCAGTATTTATGAGGTGAAGTACACCATCTTGGAAAGGACGTGTTGCGCCCTAACTTGGATAGCTCAAACGTTAAGGAATTACCTCTTGTCCTAAACTACTTACCTCGTATCTAGGATGGATCCTTTGAAGTACATCTTTCAAAAGCCAATGACAACTGGCAGACTCCCACAATGGCAAATTTTGCTCACAGAATTTGACATTATATATGTCATTTTCACTGCAATGAAAGCCCAAGCGTTGGCAGACCACTTGGAAGAGAATCCAGTCGATGGTGACTACAACCTACTGGATACATATTTTTTCATATGAAGATATTAACTCAACTAAGGAAGTAGGTTCACATGGAAATCAGGCCTTGAAATTGTACTTTGATCGAGCAATCAACGTAAATCGGACATGGATTGAGAAAATTTTAATATCCCCACAGGGCAACATTACCCTGCAACAGTTCGACTTCATTTCTTTTGTAGAAATAACATGAATGAGTATGAAGCTTGCATCATGGGTCTAAATATGAAGAAAGATTTGGGATGCAAGAATTGATTGTGTTGGGAGATTTTGATTTGTTTACGTGACAAGCTCAAAGCGAATGGAAAACTCGAGACCTCAAGCTGCTTCCATGCAGACAATGTGCGGAAGATCTTATCAAAAGGTTCAGGTCCATCAAGTTTAGATACATCCCCAAGTTTCATAATTAATTGGCCGATGCTTTGGCTACTTTGGCCCCAATGCTTCCATATCCTTGAAACACTTACATCACTTCATTGGAGATTCAAGTTTGAGACCAACATGGCTATTGTAATATTGTGGAAGCAGAACCAGATGGGGAGCCATGGTACTAAGACATCAAGAATTTTTTGAAGATAGGGAGATTCCCTGAACATGCCAATGGAAGCTAAAAAAGAACTATTAGATAACTGGCTAATGGTTTCTTTTTGAGCGGGGATGTTTTATAAAAACAAACTTTGGGTCTGAACTTGTTGAGATGTGTGGATGCTGAAGAAGCCGAGAAGATCATGAATGAAGTACATGCAGGGTAGGTGGACCACACATGAATGGATATGTCCTTGCAAAAATATACTACGGGCGGGGTATTATTGGCTTACCATGGAAAGGGATTGCTTTCACTTTATGAAAGTATGTCATCAATGTCAAATTCATGGTGATCTCATTCATTCACCTCATTCAGGGTTGCCCCCCATGGTCGCTCCTTGGCCCTTTGTTGCATTGGGAATGGATGGCATCCGACCAATTGAGCCAAAAGCCTCTAATGGACATCGATTCATTTTGTTCTCATTTGATTACCTTATCAAATGTGTGGAGGCGATCACTTTCAAAGTAGTCACTGAGAAGGCGGTCGTGGATTTTTTTCCAATCGAACATCATTTGTCGATTTGGTATCCCGAGAGCTATCATCACAGATAATGCTGCAAACCTTAATAGCAACCTGATGAAGGAGGTATGTGAGCACTTCAAAATTGTGTACCACAATTCTAATCCATATCAACCAGAAGCTAACCGAGCTGTGGAGGCAGCCAACAAGATTATCAAAAAGATTCTCAGAAGGATTGTTCAAAGCAATAGACAATGGCATGAGAAGCTACCTTTTTCACTTTTAGGATATCGCACAATAGTGCGCATCTCGATTGGTGCAACTTTTTATTTACTGGTGTATGGGACTGAGAGGCTGTGATTTTAGCGAAAGTCGAAATTCCATCTTTTCAAATTATTGTTGAGGTCAAAACCCGACTAGAACAACTCATATTAATAAATGAGAAACAATTGATGACCGACTATTTTGGTCAGCATTATCAGCGAGGATGGCTCGTGTATACAACAAAAAGTTGCACCCAAGACACTTTGAAGTAGGTCAACTAGTCTTAAATCGCATTCTCCCGCACCAAGAAAAATCAAAGGGAAAGCTTGCTCCAAATTGGGAAAGTTCATATCTTATCAAGGAAGTATTGTCCAAAGAAGCCCTGCACCTTATTGATGTGGCGGGAAAATTCACAGGCATAATTGTTAATGTGATGCAGTGAAAAGATACTACATCTAATGAGTTGTAAGTTAATACGACAATCTTAGGGTTGGAAGAACAAAACCACCTCTTTAAAAAAACATCTCCTCTTTGAAAATTTGAACTACGTTTGACTTAATTTCAAATGGATAAGTAGGCAACCTTTTGGGGTTCGGTCATACCAAAAAAAAATCATTCTTCCCGTATTTATAGAAAACTAAGGCATTTTTTATCTTATTTTTTAAAAGAATAATGTTAGATTGTAATTTTGTTTACTCTACCAACCGACGTTTTGATCAAATTTAAGGATGATATTGATCATCAAAGGCAACATTGGTAAAAAAAAGGAAAAAAAAAACAAAAAAAAAACTTATGAGTAAAAACCCTTGGGGACACCATAAGTAAAAAAATGATATGAGAGAATCTTATCGGTGAAAACCTTCATAGGCACCATAAGACGAAAAAAGAGAAGATTTAATCAGTGAAAATCATGTGGGAACATCAAGATAAAGGAGAGAACTTAATTGGAATAAAGATGCAAAGATAACCATTTCTCGACATCTCTGAATGAAGGACACATAGATCAATTGACAATGACTCAGATTTTGGGAACTAAGGAACTCAAATGGATCAGGGGTCAAGTCCAAAGTGCATGTCATGGTTCACTCAAGGTTGACATTTACCTCCTAATAAGATCTCTTTCTCATTTTGTAAAAAAATGGAATTTCATTCCTTAACTTCATAGTGTTTCTTGATCCAATCTTGTACACTCTTAAGTCTAATATTTTTCTAGTGTTTTCAGCATAATCCTTTGATAAAATAAGATAAAAGATTGCAAAGCTTACTGCGGTTTCCAAAAGGTAAAGTTGAGTATCAGAGTTGACATGCCATCGAGCAAGGACTAAAAATGCCTCAGATCTTCACTAAAACTCATGAAGGAACACGATATAGTCTCTTAGGTAATGAAAACAAATCAAAAGAAGAATTTATTCTTTGCACATCAGTTGCACCATGATATTTGGTAGTACCAAAGATCAAGGCCCCTGAATTGACAAAGAGAAAACTTCAAAGGTTGGTCAACCAAGAATTTTGAGTAGAGTCCGAAAAATTGGTCTGGAGTATGTTCAAGTCATCTGAGCATGAAGGCCAAAAACCAACCACCACTCTAAACTAACAATTTTATTTTCCGTTTTATTTTGCTCAATACAGGAACAAAAGAAAATACAAGATTAAAAGTCAAAAATGAAACATCACAAAAAGGAAGTTCTCCAAAGTCTTCACATGTCTGTTGTTTCATATCATGCTATTCGCATTCTTGCCTCTCAATTCAAGATCTTGGGGCAATACACCCTAATCTGAATTCGGTGCAATGCGCACCAGTCTGAATTCCGTACAATACGAACCAATCTGTATGTCATGCAATACGTACATGTCCTTTATTCATGTGCAATACGCACCAGTCTTAATTCCATGAAATACACACCAATATAAATTCCTTGAAAATATGTTGTCGTCTTTAATTCATGTGCAACGCGCACTAGTCCTTATTCACATGCAATACTCATCAATTTTTTATTCATGGGCAACACACACCATATGCATGTCCTGGGCAATATGCACTACCGTTCATGGGTTATACGCACCATATTAACATTTGGGTGATACACCCAATTTAGTTCAATCCACAAAGACACTATGTCTTAATTGAAACTCTCAGGGCAATACGCCCATTCCTCCTTTTCTTTCTAGGTCTATATGTCCTAGTTCAAGATTCTCATTTTTTTTTCATCACTAAAAGAAACACATCCTTTTGGATTTTTCATTTTTTGATCTTGAGTTTTGAGTTTCAACCTCAAACTCAAGTTAAAACATGCACCTGAGAATGATCAACAAGATGTCAAGAGAGCATATGATAAATCTCAGAGATAACGCACAGAGTAAGTCGAAGATCAAGACGATACCCTTAGAAAAAACATCAAGAAGGTATCTTGTAACTCCTATAATGTAGAGAGACATAGTTCTCTAGGTCTCTTCTTTGTGAATATAGGCAACAGATGAATACAAGCAATATGAAGCAATCTTTTAACCACTGTTTCTGCTAGTTAGGCTATCAAAGTTTCTCGAACTACACTGACGTGACTTCCTTTTAATCAAGGATATGTAAGAAAACTCTGAATCAAGGTTCGGTCATCTTTTTCAAAATGGCTTCATCGGAGATTGAAACTGTCAAAAATAGCCACTTCGTTTACTTTCTTTGCTTGAAAACTCTTCATGTTTCCAAGCAAAGAGGGGCATGGTGTGAACACCTATTTTTTGATGTGTTTATTTTACTCCTATAACATATACTAATGTACTTTATATATATATTTTTATTTGTATTTTTGGATTGATTGTATTTCTATGTATTATTAATTTTATTGGACCAAATGACCCAATTTTGTTTGAATTGGGCTAATTTAGATCAATTTCTGATGGCCCAATATATTTTGACCCGGTCCAATAGAAATGGTCAAGATTGAATCTCAATCATTCATGATATTCTGATCTAAGGGCTATTATTGGACTCTAACAAACATACAAAACTCTAAAAATTAACATTTTTTCTAATTTAAATTTTTAATTTTCTTCTTCCCTTTACTCCCATGCCGCCGCCGCCGTCGGCATCCACTTTTTGGCCAGAAAGATCCTCAAAATTTTACCATCTCTTCCTTTCACCCTCCTTTACACAAATCCACAAACCGTCCGTCCATATCTATAGCCAAACTACGCAGATCTAAAAAAAATATGAATTTTCACTTTTTTCGTTAAATGTATGAAGTTTCAGTCATCCCTATCCCAAACCCTTTACATAAAGTGTAGAGCTCTTCAAGGGTCATTTGATATAAAATTTAGGTCAAAAATCAGTCAAAAAAATTTCGGCGAAGTTTTCCGGCAACCTTGATTTACCCAAAAAATTATGTTCGTCTTCCCCCCCCCCCCCCCCCCCCCCTTTATCCAAATCCATTATTATCATTTTCATTTGACCATATAAGTCGTTTTGGTGTCGAATTTTGTATTATTTTGTTAGTGTTCTTTAAGTTTACCATGTTGGTGTTGTTACTTGAATTTTTTTTTTCATTTCACTTTTTATTTTTATTTTTATTTTTCCGCCTTATTTTGTTGTTTTTGATCCTCATAATAGTTTAGATGTATTGATTTTGTTTTAGTGGATTGATTTTCTTTGTTTGTTGGGTCTTGATGAAATGGGTTAAAATTTTGGGCCTATTTTCGAATTTTGAGATGACCCATCAGTTATTATTAGATCAATGAATAAAAAAAAGGGAAAATTACGCGACTAAGCAAACTTCTTTTATTTAATTTCTCATCATAGCTATAGTTTGCTATAATTACTACTCGCATCTAACATTATACATTAATTATGTGGGTTGACATTGAGTTTGTATAATTAGTCATGTTTCTATATGTATAATTCACTAGGATATACAAATAATATGTATAATATACCGTTTTTTAACACATATACATATACAATTCACCTCTCCCCCACTCTTTGCCCTCTCTTGCTCGCCTATCTCCTCCCTCTCCAAATCTCACTTGCCATTTATACAAAATGTATATGTATAATTTAAGTTATATACAATTATATACATACACAATTTACCTCTATCCTACTCTCTACCCTCTTTTGCTCGCCTCTGTCCTCCCTCTCTCGATTTCGCTTACCTCTCTCCTCTCTCTCTCAGTCTCGCTCACCTCCCTTTTTCCTCTCCCAATCTCTCTTGCCACATATACAAATACATATGTATAATATACAATGTGTGTGTGTGTGTGCGTGTGCGTGTGCGCGTGCGCGTGCGCGTGCGCGTGCGTGTGCGTGTGCGTGTGTGTGTGTGGTGTGTCTGTGTATCACTAATTGGTATTTTTTTACCTCATAATTAGTAAGTAGACTCATGTTTTGCTAAAAAAATAATATAACAAACACATTTTTTATAAGTTTTTGGTCCCTTTTAAAAAAAAATAAAAAAAAATATGAGGTTTTTTTTTTGCGAAGAATGTAAAATTGGTCATTTTAACGATAAAATAAACTTGGTCATTTTTGAAAAAATGTAAATCTGGACATTTTTAAAAAAATGTAAATCTTGTCATTTTGTAAAAAAATGTAAATTTTGTCATTTTTGTAAAAAAATGAAAATGTGGTCATTTTTGCAAAAAAAAAATAAAGAATAAAAAAATGTTAATATGGTATTTTCATTAAAAAAAATTCTCTTAAATAAATAAATGAAATGACTATGAAAATAAAAAAAAAAACAAATTTGGCTAATTTTTGACATAGTAATCTAAGTATTAGATAAAATTCGTTATTTTTGCAATTTTCGTTCAAAGAGGGAAATGTAGTCATTTTGTATAAAATAGAAATTTTACTAAATTGTTATTTCTGAAATTTTATCAAAAAAAATATATAAAAATAAAAACTAGTATATCACTAGTTTTAAGAGGAGGTTTAATTATTATTCTGTGAATTTATTTTTTCTTTTGTTGTTATTGTCAAGTTGTAATACTTAGGTGTATATTTGTTTCTTTTGATAAAAAATAATTATTAATAAACAAAAAATAATAATAATCATTTTCTTGTCTATATGTTGCAACATATTTTTTTGTTCATTTTTTTTATATATTTTTTTAAAAAAAGTTGAGTAATTAATTATTTTTTTATAAAAAAATAAATTTAAATATCATCATGTCTTTGGTTACGATCCTTGGAGTTTAGTCTTTTTTATGAAAAAAAGGTCTTGTGTGCGGACTGCGGTTCCGCTCATAGGTCAATTATTTTTGTAAAAAAAAATAATGAATATATAAATAGTAACTAATGAAAAATTTACTTTCTTTATCCAAAAAAATTGTTTTTAGACACGGGATTGTGCTAGAACCACGGAACTGGAGGGGGGTGTCTCATACCTTCCCTCCGTCAGTAGAATTTCTGATCCAATCTTCGTTTTCGTAGATAAAAAAATTAAGGAGTTTTTTTCTTAATTTTAAACTAGAAACTATCAGGTGACTTGGAACACCTAAAAAACTTAAATCCAAGTGGAGACTCTAAAATTAAAAAAAAATTTCTTTTTTTTAAAAAGAAATCGTCATATCCTCTAACAATTGTAAAAATAAAGTGGAAGAGGTGTGACAGTCTGCATCCCATAGAGGAATTCCATTAGTCATGGCAGGTTGTCATGGACTTAATCAATTAGAGTATTTTCTAAGTATATTTATGTCTTTTTCCGATTTCTACGGAATTTCCTTATTTTACTTATTATTATACTATCCAAACTTATATCAAACCTCCAATAGAGAAAATTATAGGATTTCAAGCTCCTATCTCGAATTCCTGTTCTTTCGTGTAGGTAAAAATATCTTAGTAAGGAACTTAATTTGTCCTCACATCATTTATATACAGTTTCAGTAAGTATGATTAAAAATAAAGTTTGCTTCAATGCCTTCAATTTCAATTTTTTCTAGTAGGCATTACACATTATTGAGTCTTCTATTGAAATCATAGTTATTTCATGTGTGTCGCTAGAAATCCATTTATAGCTTAGGAGGTACTTTTGTATTATCTCTAAATTATACTAAAAAAATCTATGAAGCTTACACTCTTTAATTTTGAATTAATGATGAATGATAAGAGAAAACAATGTAAAACCAATTAGATTTTAAATTTTAATTATATTTCCAATTGTGTTACTTAAGTTTCATCAATGAGGAATTAATATCACATGATGTAGTTATGATATGATACTAGATGGTTAGTATTACTTAGAAGTGTAGCGAAAGGACAAAATAGGAATAAAATGTCAAGTGAAGGTTGAAATAAATAAGATTCAATTGGTAATGCGCATGATGATCCCGTGTCATCACTGTGGAAGCTATAGAAAGGCCTATGTAAATTATTATACACGTAAAAACTTGTGTGAGAATCTCATAAAATTCCACATTACCAATCCAAAAATGGCTCAGGATTTGAGCCTATTGTGATGATACAGAAGTCTACGCAGGAGAGAAGGGTAAGAGCAATGTCAAACCTGCTAGATTTAAATATTAATTACATGTCCAAGTGTATAATTAAAGTGTAATCAATGACGATATAATGTTACATGTTGTATGTTGCGACATAATAATATTCGTTTAGTATTATTAGAAGTGTACTAAAATGAAAAATAGGAATAAAGAAAGGAGTGAAAGTTAATAAATTAAAAATATCTATAGGGATTGCTCATGATGATCATGTGTCTTCATCGTGAGAAAGTATTTAAAGGTATGGGAAAATTTTAATAACCTAAAATTTTTTACGAGAATTGAATAAAAATAATCCAACATTACCAATCTAAAATGTCTCATGATTTAAGTCTATTATGAGAAGACCATATTCTAGGAACGAGTGAATGAAATGAAAAAATATAAATTATATTATGTCCAATCATGAAAAACTTACCTACAAAGGTCTAAGGACTTCACAATGAGGCAAGGACCCCATGCAGTGTGAAAAAGACTTGACTTCGGAATGTCAACCTCCCTTACCTTAGCCTTGATGACCTTTTCTGCCTTCTCACTGCCATTCATCGAATAAGACTACGTCACCTAAAGCAAGAAAAAAGAGGAAAATGTTTCTCATTGTTGGCTAGCCTAGGCTCCACACCAGATTTTCTCTGAGATTGTGAGAATTCTTTAGTAAATTCATGGCTTAATCCCACTAGGGACGGGAGGTTGAAACAAGACCAACTTGGTCAGGCCTATTTTTGAGCTTGTGGAGAGAGAATCATAAGGGTTTTCTAACTATAAATAAGAAAGAGTCTACTCAAATGACTTGCATCTTCCACAATACAAACCATTGTCTCTTAGGTCCCCTAGTTAATCTACCACAGAGGAGAATGATAAACAATAAATCCCCCCCACACCACACCTCCACCAAAATATATCTTTCTCTATTGATGTAACAGAGATAGGAAGATATGGAGTTGGCCTATTATGTTTTCAACTTTAAAAGAGACTTTGCATGGTACTTACATTTTATTTTTTCTTGTCCATACACTAGATTTTACCTAAACTTTATGATGTAGAGCAGATACACCCTCACAATAAAATGGTGAATATATTTTTCGTTATCTAACCAATGTTTCTTATTTACCATGTTCGTTAGCGAAAATAGTTTACTAAATTAAAAGAAAAATCTTAAAATTATTTAAAAAAGTTTTAAAATGTTAATTGTCACGGCCCCGAGTACCCTGGACGTGGCTGGCACTCGAAGACAATTGTTGGTCCCCAAGCGGAACACTCATCCTGGCTGACTACAAGCGGAAGACTCACTTAAGCATACAAAGCTTTAAAAGTGAAATAAAATTTATAAACTCAACTTTCAAAACTTTTAACTCAAATAACAAACATTAAAGTAATATATTCAACTAGCCATAAAATAGGAAACTTTAGTATTTTAAATATTTAATGAAATAAATGATAATATTGACTCCTCAACTATATTGAATATCTATGAAGTCTCTCACTGATAAACATGGAAGATGGAACAAGACCCACGACATCCTGACTAAACTGAAAAGTAAATGAAATCCTCCAGAAGTAAGGAAGCTCACCATGGCTAACTCAAACCCTGAAATGTATCAATGAAGCTCTTTTTGATGATCTCGAATACCTGTGTTTGCATCATCAAAAGATGCAGGCCAAATGGCTCAGTACGTGGAATTTACGAGCATATAAGGGGAATTCTAAAGCATAACATAAGCTTGATACTTGAATAAAAATAAGGAATCATACTTACCACTTATCAAACTTTAACTCAAGGAATACTCAAGAATACTCAATAATAGGATATTTAACTCAGAGATAAAATACTAAACTCAAAGATGTGATAATCGACTCAGGAAACTCAACTCAAAGTACTCGACTCAAGATACTTAGTTGAACTAATTTCAATATAAATTAGTTTAAGACAAGTGCAATATAAAGAAAAGTTGTGTAAAAACATGATGTTAACTCAAGATAATAATATCATAAAATATATATCATGCTCCCTCTCAAAGTCTACTTGTGCAATGCATGAATGAAGTCTTATTCCCTCATTCATACTAAGCAGAACCCCTTGTGAGACCATGAACTAATACTATGGGAATTTCTCTAACCGACAACCATCACTTAAGATCTATAGTTATGACACAAAAATCTATCTCACGATGCCAGTGCATCTTATATCCGACCAAAGGTATACACCTGACCTGCCTAATGGATCCACTAGTAAACTGCAAAAAGGGTTCATCTAAAACGTATGAACCTTTTCTACCCATTGTGGCTACATGGTTTGTGGGAGCTGTGAGTTATCTGAACTCTCCCCCATAACAGTGCTCAGTACGACTCCCAAAAATATACTAGCTCCTATGTTTCAAAACATAATGATTCTGTGATTTGAGATTAGAGCTCAAAACATAGATTTTAAAAAGCTCTCTTGGAAATCATAGCTTCCTCTTTTCTTTACTGAAATAGTCATAGGCTCTATGCAAGTCTAGCTTCCTTTCTTTGTTTGAAAACATCTTGTTATAAACTTTTAGGAACTACTTAGTTCCCTTATAACTCTTGAGAACTGAAGTAACCTTGATACACTTTGCTTACATAAAAACTTAACTCATGGGGAATACTTAGTTCCCCTATAGCTTTTGAGAAATTAACTCAACTTTTTACTCTTGCTTGAATTGAACTTTAAGTCTTTTAAAACGAAGTGAAAACATTTGACTAAGACTCTAGAAAACTTTATAACTTTACTTTGACTTGGTTCTTAACTTCTAGACTTGGCTTTTAGCTTCCTTGACTTTGATCTTAACTTTCCTTGAATTGAAGTATGGATTCAAGGATAATGATCTCATGTTTATGGATGATTTTCATAAATTTTTTAACTTGAAGAGTTCAAGCGGAATTATGAGCATGAACTACTTAACTCAAGAACTAAAAGGTACTTTTTAACTCAAGATAGGAATAAGGAAATCAATATTCACGACTTAGAACTTGGAGATACTACTCCTCTCATTGATTCTTAATTTATGAAACTAATGCAGATATTATGGAATGAACGACTTGACTTTAAGGTCTAAGTAACTAGACAGAACTCATATATACAACTCTTCTCATTCTCTTACTTATTTCCTCAAATCTTAGATCAATCTTAATCGTTGATGTCAAAAGATTCACGATTTAACTTAAAGCCTTTCTTGAACTCTACTCTTAACTCTCTCTTGAATATGAATTATGAATTCAAGAATTATGATTTATGATAAGAAGGATCTAGGGGATATATTAGAATTATAAATACATACTCTTCACTCTTATACTCACTTGCTTTAGTCTTGAAAAAAGTTACTTGAAATTATGGAAGACTCCTGAAAAAGACTTTCTTAGAACGTTTGAAATATTTCTCAAAACTTAACTCTAAACTATAACTTGAATTTGAATTATTAATTCAAGGTTATGATCATGTTAGGACTGATTTTAGGTGGTTAGAAGTAGCTTAGATTAGATAGAATCGAAAAGGAGTGAAGGTGCACTTAAAACGAACTCAAACGGAGCTACCAGAGGCAAACTGGATAGGGAAGACGACCCTGGGGCTATGGATAGCATGGATCCCCAACTCTTGACGGACAGATATGGCTTTAGGTTTCTCTAGCAGGCGGGCCGCGCCAGGTCCCAACCCAAAAATTCTGCCGAGCATTTTTGCTCGTTTTCTCACCCTAAATCGCTTAAATTCAAAAGGTTTCTTCCCCAATTACTTGGATTTGATTATTTAACTTAATTATACTCTAATATACTGGAAACAACACCAGAATTACTCAATTTTATCTCAAGAAATCATCAAAACTTCAACACAACAAGAGTTAGAATGAACTTCAAGAACCCTTTCAAGAACTCATCAAGAACTCTAATCTTTAAACTTTAAGCATGAAATTTCACTGAGAAAAAATACATGATTGGCTTGTGGGTAAACTGAGACAAAACTATGGAAGCTTACATACCTCTTAGGGATTAGACCCATGGAAAAATTCGCAACTAGACTCAAGAACGTCGACGAACACCTCTATCCTTGCCTCTTTTCTTTTCTTGCCTCTTCTTAAACTCTCAACTAAAACCATACATATTTATTAGGATTAAAAAAAATAAACCTAAGAGGATTATACCCCTAAAACATGACTAAAAATGAATTAAATCTGATAGGTTAAGGGAAGGACCAAAATACCCTTTACTATTTTCGGCTAACTTTCCTTATCTGGACAACCTAACTTCAAAAAGGTCATATATCACTCATCTGAACTCGAACTTAGAAACTCTGCGGCTATGGAAAGATAAGTCAAAACTCCTCCCTCTCTCTATATCTCTTGCCTCTCTCCTCTCTCTCCCAGCCTCGCTCACCTCTCTTCTCCCCTCCTAATCTCTCTTTCCATATGTACAAATACATATGTATAATATACAATTATCTAACAAATATACATATTCAATTCACCTTTATCCCACTCATTTCCCCCTCTCTCTCTTCTCTCCTCTCTCTCCCAATCTCGCTCGCCTCTCTCCTCGATAAAACATGTAGCTACAAATTGTAATTACCACACTATAGATATGAAGAGTAATTAATTATTTTTAAGTGGCTATATGTGTAAATTTCCAAAGATAATGGGTCGTCTAAAATGACATTTAGGCTTATTTTTAATTTCTCTAGTGACACATACAACTATTATTCATTTAATGAATAAAATAAATTGATCATCAAAAAGGGCAAACTAGTCTTTAATTAATCTGGAAAAAATAATAAAAAATAAGGAACAAAAAAAGAGAGAAAAAAGAGAAGAACAAAATTGCAACACATAAAAACTTAAGAAAAAAAATATTTCATCTTTGGTGGTCTTTGGATTTCAATTAAGTTTGCTTCCACATTTTGCTTGTCATCAACTTTAGGTATTTCTTTTACATTTCACTTCTAATCTTGAATTAATATTTATGTCCTTTTATGTTTTGATAAAGATGTTTGTATTAATTTTTTTCAATTTAGTTCAGCCTATTATAATTCTCATGTAATTATATTTATAATTATATTATTTAGTTTGTAATAAGTTTTTTTTTATTTAGTTGAGTCTCTTGTGATTCTAATGTGATTATGTATCATTATGTCAATAAATTAACATTAAGTTTTTCCCATTTAGTTAAGTCTATTGTGATTCTCCTCTGATTGTGTTTATTATTATGTGTGTGTGTGTGTATGCGCGCGCGCGCACACACACCCACACACATGCACACACACACGCACGCACGCACGCACACACACATTTATATATATATATATATATATATATATATATATATATATATATATATATATATATATATATATATATATATATATATATATATATATATATATATATATATATATATATATATACATATATATGTAGGGATTAGTTTTATTTCACCTTATAATTAGTATGTAGACTCATGTTTTGCTAAAAAAAATAATATAACAATTACAAATTTTTTTAGTTTCCGGTCCCTTTTTTAATTTTTTTTTTTATAAATTTTATGAAAATAAGAGGTGTTTTTTTTTGTGAAGAATGTAAAACTGATCATTTTTACAAAAAAAAAAATTGCCATTTTTGCAAACAAATGTAAATCTGGTAGTTTTTGCAAAAAAAATGTAAATCTTGTCATTTTGTAAATAATGTAAAATTGGTCATTTTTGTAGAAAATAAAAATATGATCATTTTTCCAAAAAAATAAATAAAGAACAAAAAAATATAAATATGTTATTTTCATAAAAAAAAATCTCTTAAATAAATAAATAAAATGACTATTCATATAAAAATACAAATTCGTCTAATTGGACTTAGTAATCTAACTATTAGATAAAATTGGTTATTTTTGCAATCTTCTTTCAAAGAGGCAATGTAGTCATTTTTTATGAAATATTATTTTTTCTAAAATTGTTATTTCTCGAATTTTATCAATATAATATAAAATAAATTAAAACTAGTAATATACTAGTTTTAAGAGGAGGTTTAATTATTATTCTGGGAATTTATTTTTTCTTTTGTTGTTATTGTCAAGTTGTAATATTTAGGTGTCTATTTTTTAAAAAAAAACAATTATTGATAAGCAAAATTAATAATAATCATTTTCTTGTCTATATGTTGCAACATATTGTTTTATTCATTTTTTATCATTTCTTTTTAAAAAAAAAATTGATTAATTTTATTTAAAAATAGTATTAAATATCATCATATCTTCGGTTACGATCCTTGGTGTGTATTCTTTTTTTTTTGGAAAAAAAGGATCTTGTATAGTTATGCTCCTAAGACAATCAATTGTTTTTAGCCACGGTACAGTGCCAGAACCACGGGACTTAGGGGTGTCTCATACCTTCCCTCCGGTTAATATAATTCCTGACCCAATCTCTGTTTCCGTTGATAAAAAATAAAAGAGTTTTTTCTTAATTTTAAACTAGAAACTAGCATGTGACTTGGATATCTAAAAAACTTAAATCCAAGTGGCGACTCTAAAAATAAAATAAAAATACTTTTACTATTTTTATTAAAAACACTTCATATCCTTTAACATTTGTAAAAATAAAATGAAAGAGGTGTGACAGTCTACATCCCATAGAGGAATTCCATTAGTCATGGCAGGTCGTCATGGACTTGATCAATTAGAGTATTTTCTGAGTGTATTTATGTCTTTTTCTTATTTTCCTAAGTCTTAATTGTGATTTTTTAACATGTATTAGGGATGAAAATTATGGTAGTTCTCTTATTTTCCTTATTATTCTACTGTCCAAGCTTATAGCAAACCTCTAATAGAGAAAATTTTAGGGTTTCAAGCTCCTATCCCGAATTCCTGTTCTTTCGTGTAGGTAAAAATATCATAGTGAGGAACTTAATTTGTCCTCGCATCATTTACATACAGTTTCAGTAAGTATGATCAAAAATAAAGTTTGATTCAACGCCTTCTATTTCATTTTTTTATAGTAGGCATTACACATTATTGAGTCTTCTATTAACATCACAGTTATTTCATGTGTGTCGTTAGAAATCCAGTTAAATGTTAGGAGGTACTTTTGTATTATCTCTAAAACACACTAAAAAAATATATGTTTCTTATACTCTTTAATTTTTAATTAACGATGAATGATAACAGAAAAACAATGTAAAACCAATTATATTTTAAATTTTACTCATACTTCCAATTGTGTGACTAAAGTTTCATCAATAAGGAATTAATGTCACATGATTTATGTTATGATATGATAATAGATGGTTAGTATTTTTTAGAAGTGTAGTGAAATGACAAAATAGGAATAAAACGTCAAGAAGGTTGAAATAAATAAGATTCAATTAGTAATGCTCATGATGAGCCCGTGCCATCATTGTGAAAGCTATAAAAAGGCCTATGTTAATTATAATACACCTAAAAAGTTGTGGGAGAATCCCAAAAAATTCCACATTACCAATCCAAAAATGGCTCACGATTTGAGCCTATTGTGATAATACAAAAGTCTTGGCACGAGAGGAGGGCAAAAGCAATGTCAAACAAGCTAGATTTTAAATGTTAATTACATGTCCAAGTGTGTAATTAAAGTGTCATTAATGAGGATATAATGTTACATGCTCTATGTTGCGACATAATAAAAGAAGTTTAGTATTATTAGAAGTGTACTAAAATGAAACATAGGAATAAAGCAAGGAGTGAAGGTTATAATTAAAAAGAAAATCTATAGGGATTGCTCATGATGATCATGTGTCTTCATCGTGAGAACGTATTAAAAGGTATGGGAAAATCATAACACACCTTAAATCTCTTGCGAGAATTGAATATAAATAATACCAACATTACCAATCAATAATGTCTCATGATTTAAGTCTATTGTGAGAAGACCATAGTCTAGAAACGAGTGAATGAAATGGAAAAATATAAAATATATCATGACCAATCATGAAAAACGTACCTACAAAGGTCTAAGGACCTCACAATCATAAAGAAGCCCATCACAAGAGGACCAACTTGGTCAGACCTAAATTTGAGCTCGTGGAGAGAGAATCACAAGGGTTTTTCTAACTATAAATAATAAATAGCTTACTCAAATCGTTTGCATCTTCCATAGTATATACCACTGTCTCTTAGGTCCTCTAGTTAATCTACCATAGAGTACAATGATAAACAATAAATTCCTCCACCCACTAGGACATTTTTTTTCTATTGATTTAAATGAGATAGGAAGATATGGAGTTGGCCTATTATATTTTCAACTTTAAAAGAGACTTGGATCAAAAAGGCTATCAGTCCTACTGACTGAGGTATGTTATTTATGATATCTTAAATATTTACATTTTTTTTTGTCCATACACTAGATTTTCCCTATACTTTGTGATGTAAAGCACATACACTTCTTACTATAATATGGTGCATATATTTTTCGTTGTCGAACAAATGTTTCTTATTTACCATGTTCATTAGATAAGATATTTTACTAAATTAAAAGAAAAATCTTAAAATTATTTTCAAAAAGTTTCAAAAATGTTAATTGTCACGATCAGAGCCTACACCCTAGACGTGGTCGGCACTCGAAGACCATTGTTGGTCACCAAGCGAACGCTCATCCTGGCTAACTACAAGCGGAAGGCTCACTTAAGCATACAAAGATTGAAAAGTGAAATAAAATTTATAAGCTCAACTTTCACAACTTTTAAGTCAAATAAGCAACTTTAAGTAATATGTTCAACTAGCCATAAAATAGGCATTTTTAGTCTTTGAAACATTTCATGAAATAAATGATAATAGAGACTCCTACATTATACAGATTATCTATGAAGCCTTTAACTGATAAAGATGGAAGTAAGGACCCACAACCTCGTGACTAAACAGAAAAGTAAATGAAATCCTCCGGAAATAAGGTGGCTCACCATGACTAACTCGAACTCTGGAATGTACCAACGGAGCTCTTTTTTATGATCCAGAATACCTGAGTCTGCATCATCAAAAGTTGCAGGTCAAATGGCGCAGTACATGGAATGTACGAGAATGTAAGGGGAATTCTAAATCATAAATAAGCTTTATACTTGAATAAAAAGATGGAAACATACTTACCTCTTGTCAAACTTGAAACTGAAGGAATACTCAAGAATAAGATACTCAACTTACATATTAAATAAGGAACTCAAAGATGTGATACTCGACTCACGATACTCAACTCAAAGTACCCAACTCATGATACTTAATTGAACTTATTTCAATATAAAGTAGTTTAAAACAAGTGCAATATAAAGAAAAGTTGTTTAAAAAATGATGTTAACTCAAGATAATAATATCATAAAATATATATCATGCACCCTCTTAAAGTCTACTTGTGCAATGCATGAATGAAGTCACATACCCTCATTCATACTAAGCAGAACCCCTTGCGGGACCATGAACTAATACTCTGGAAGTTTCTCTAACCGACAACCATCACTTAAGAGCTACTGTGATGATACAAAAATCTCCCTCATGCTGGTAGTGCATCTTATACCCGGCCAAAGGTATAAACCTGAACAGCCTAATGGATCAACTAGTAATATTTGAAAAGAGTTCATCTAAAAAGTATGAACCTTTTCAACCAATGGTGGGTACATGGTTTTTGGGGCTATGACTTATCTGAACTCTCCCCCATATCGGTGCTTAATATTACTCACAAAAATATACTAGCTCTTATGTTTAAAAACATACTTATTCTGTGACTTGAGGTTAACGCTCAAAACTTAGATTTTAAAAGGCTCTCTTGGAAATCATAGTTCCCTTTTTTCTTTACTGAAAATAGTAATGTGCTCTGTGCAAGTCTAGCTTCCTTTCTTGCTCAAAAGTTTGAAACATCTTGTTATTAACTCTTAGGGACTACTTAGTTCCCTTATAACTCTTCAGAACTGAACTCAAGTTGATACTCTTTGTGTACATGAAAACTTAACTCTTAGGGAATACTTAGTTCCCCTATCGCTTTTGAGAAATGAACTCAACTTTTTACTCTTGCTTGAATTGAACTTTAAGTTTTTTAAAACGAAGTGAAAACATTTGACAAGGACTCTAGAAAAATTTATAACTTTACTTTGACTTGATTCTTAACTACAAGACTTGCCTCTTAGCTTCCTTGACTTTGATCTTAACTTTCCTTGAATTGAAGTATGGATTCAAGGATCATGATCTCATTTTTATGGATGATTTTCATGATTTTTTTAACTTGGAGAGTTCAGGCGCAATTATGAGCATGAACTACTCAAATCAAGAACTAGATGGTACTTTTAAACTCAATATAGGAATAAGGAACTCAATATTCACAACTTAGAACTTGGAGATACTACTCCTCTCAATGATACTCATTTTATGAAACTCATACAGATGTTCTAGAATGAACGACTTGACAAGGTCTAAGTAACTAGATGGAACTCATGTATACAAATTTTCTCATTCTGTTACTTACTTCCTTACATTTTAGCTCAATCTTAATCGTTGATCTCAAAAGGTTAACGATTTAGCTTAAAGTCTTTCTTGAACTCTTTTCTTAATTCCCTCTTGAATGTGAATTATGAATTTAAGAGTTATGATTCATGATAAGAAAGATCTAGGTTATATTGTAGACTAATGAATACATACTCTTCACTCTTATACTCACTTACTTGAGTCATGAAACAAGTTACTAGAAGTTGTGGAAGACTCCTCAAAAGGACTTTCTTAGAACGTTTGAAAGAGTTCTCAAAACTTAACTCCCAACTATACCTTGAATTTGAATTATGAATTCAAGGTTATGATCATGTTAGGAATAATTTTAGGTGGTTAGAATTATCTTAGATTAGTTAGAACCAAAAAGGAGTGAAAAAACACTTTAAACGAACCCAAACATAGCTACCGGGGGAAAACTGGACTGGGAAAACAACCCTAGGGCTATGGATGGTGCAGATTTCCAACCCTTGACGGACAGAGATAGGTTTCTTCCCCAATCACTTGGATTCAATTAGTTAAGTTAATTTCACTCTAATCTACTGTAAACAACACTATTTTATCTCAAAAAATCATCAAAACTCTAACACAATAATAATTATAATGAATTTCAAGAACACCTTTCAAGAACTCATCAAGAACTCTAATCTTTAAACTTTAAGCATGAAATTTCGCTTAAAAAAATATGTGTTTGGCGTGTGGGTGAACTAAACAAACACTATGGAAACTTACATACCTCTTAGGGGTTAGACCCATGGCGAAAATCCGCAACTAGACTCAAGAACGTCGACGAACGCCTTCATCCTTTTCTCTTTTCTCTTCTTTTCTTTTCTTGCCTCTTCTTGAACTCTTAACTAAAACCCTAGGTGTTTATTAGGATTATAAAAATGAACCTAAAAGGATTAGACTACTAAAATATGACTAAAAACGAGTTAATCTGATTGGGTATGGCAAGGACCAAAATATTCACTATTTTCGGCTAACTTTCCTTATTTGGACATCCTAACATAAAAAGGTCATATCTCACTTATCCAAACTCAAAATTTAGCAAAATCGGCTGCTATGAAAGGGTAATTCAAATGTCTTTCCAATTGTATCTTGTAGCACACCTAACTCATCCTGCACATGGAGTCATGGTCATTTGAATTGACCCTAAACTCATACTTAACTTAACTCTCAAAATTTCAGATTTTTCTTATTTTCAATTTAATTCCTTTTGGAACTCTTGGTATTCAATCTAGAGATTGACCTTAATGATTAAGAAATTTTTAATTCCTTGGTAAAATATCACTCACTACGATAAGTGTTCCAAGTCTTGTTCGAAAAAATTTGTGGTGTTACATTAATTGACATAAATAATTTACCTCACTCATTTTTCTACCCCTCATGACCTAACCTTATTGAAAAATAACACCATCATGTATTTTTGTGAATACACGAAATTAAATAGGAAACTCACTTATTTTTCTCAAAAATATTTTGTGTGGAGCATGTTTTCTTTCATTAGAAACACATCATGCATTATAATTCATCTGTCGATGTTGGTTTTACCATTGTAATGATACAATCGGATATTTTCTATTATAAAATAAAATTAATTATAATAAGTTAGTTGGGTACTTGAATAAACTTTAGTGTGCATATAAATAACTAAAAATTACATTATTGTTTCAATATACTTGCGTTAGTTACATATTTCACAAGTACCAAAATCAAAATTTATCAAAAAGGTATTTCTCCTCTAAAAGAAACTACATTATTTTCTTATCATTTTTTTATTATGATAATGGTTGTTCAATTGTATTCAGGTGAAAATTTTATGGACTCAAGGGATGCCTCTATTTTTAGAAGCTTGTACCCACAAAGTAATCTTTCTGATCTAGAAAAGGAGCATTCACAACTAGTGAAGGTGGTGTGTAAGTTGTCTTGACAATGAGACTCAGATGGAACGGCCTATCTTTGTGGATCTCCAATTGGGGAGTCCTCCACTTGTTGTTGAGGGTGAAAAGCACAACAACGCTCCGATTTTTCTAAGTGATAACGAGTAGTCTGAGAGGAATGTGAAGTTGATTGGAAGAATATTCTTAAAAGTGTGATTAACCTACGAATGTGCAAATTAGAGGTCAAGTTCATCTTCCCTAATTTTGTAAGTATAAGAATTTTGTTCTTTCAAGCACTCTTTTTGTTTTTATTTCACACATGTTCTGCTAAATCTAAATTTAACGCAGTTTTTCTATAACTTTACCATGCAAACTTAAACAAACAAGCCATCCGATTTATATTTTGTTTACCCTTTAAAATCTTGAGTGTATGGGTGTTTTGCAGGCTAATATACCTCGACAAAGGCATGTAAGCATATATCTCAGAGAATCGATATCATTCTTGGATACTGAAGGCCTCACAACTTCTGATTCTTCTTCAAGACTGGATTGTCCTATTTATTTCATGGAGAAGAAACTGTGTGCGATTAAGTTTCCATAAATATCAAAGAGACAATGTATCCTCATTAAAGCAGAGGATTTAAGATCATTTGGAAATAATTTACTAGAGATATAACTCTTTAGAGGCTAAGAGATCCCTATAAATTGGTAAGGGGGATGCATAATGTCACACCACCTGGCACCACAAAAACCGGATGTTGCCATAGTATTTCTTCAGTCATTTCTCAAGATGTTTCCAAAGTATTTGCTTGTTATCATAGCTCCATCAAGTTTACTTCTTAACCTGGAAGCCAAGTTACAGAAATTGGGACTACCTATGATTACCTGCCAACACAGTGGAAACAACTACAGAAATTACTAAAGAAACACTATGAGTCAGGTTTTTTTTATGCCAGGTCGGAGTGAGATAATGCATCCTCCCTTACTCTCAGAAAGGGATCTCTAAGCTTCTCAAGATTTATATCTCCAGCAGTATGATTAGACGTGAACTCAAATTTTCCAGGTCGATTAATATACATTGTTGCTTTGGCACTTTAGGGAAATAAATCCTACTCGGTTTCTTCTCTATAAATAGGACAATCGTGAGCTGCGGAAGAATAAAAAAGTGTAAAGCCATCAATATCCAATAGTGATGGCGACTCTCCGAAATATTTTCTTCTGTACCTCCCTTGTGCTCTCTCAGACTGCAAATGAAACATTAATTCTAGAATTAATTAAAGTATGAACTATAAAAATTAGAGAGTCGAATTTACAAAATATTTGGAAAGAAAAGTTTTTGAAAGGACAAAACTCATATATTTACAAAAAGATAGAAGATGTTCTTCCTCTCCAAATCGACATATGAACAAGCTGAATAAATGAGTGTAATTTTTTCATCTAGAATATGATGGTGGTTCCCCAGCTGAGAATCACTTAGTTATCCACTTTGCATCGATAAAACTGATTTATTCGTAAAGACAATATGTCATTCCAAAACACACATGTCTATTTCAACAAAATAATTTTCAATTTTCTTTTCCCATTCTTCTTTCTTCAAGGGTAGAAGTCCTTCGTCTTCAAATTAGAATATTAAAGGAAGTGCTTCTTTGATAGAAACATTTTCCTTCTCTTCGAGAGTAGTGAGTTTAATATGATCATCAATATTTTTACTGAATCAAAAATAAACTTCAGAAACTCAAACTATTCAAGAATCTTCGTCTAATTATTTCAAAGATCATTAGTTCAAGATTTATTTGTTTTTTGAATATTCTTTTCTTTCTATAACTAACATTCGTAGAATTGTCACTTTGACTAAACTTGTTCTTTTTTCAACTTTGTTTATCATATACTTTAATGATTGTTGTCTAGATCTCTTTTTGATGGAGTCATCCCCTGAATCTAACTTCTGCTCATTAGTCAAAATACAAAATTTCAGTATAAATTAACTGCACAAACATAGATGTATCATAAAGACATTATACACAATAAAAACAAGACTTAACTCTGTTTACAAATACTAATATGAATAAACAAATTTTTTCTGCCAGAAAGTAAAAAATCAAAAGCGTTGGAATTCATGAAACTGTAAAAACGAAGTAATAAAGATTGATGAGTTCGAATAAATTGAACATAGATTAATTATTTATAGAATAAAATATACATACGAAGCAAATGAAATGTAAGTTTAGATGAGCCATTTTTTTATGAGAGAAAAACGAAAAAAGAGGGGGGAAATGTGTAAAGAGTATGCCACAAGAGACATAGTTAAAGAGATTAAACAAAGTCTTCAAGGAAAACAATACATTATCCAACATATAATGAGGGAAGACAAAGTCAGTTGACTCTGTAAAAAAATGTTGGTATTGACAAAGGAAAGTACACATTTTCAAATTTCAACAACATGGATTCTAAAATGAGAAGGATTAAAAACGGTGATAAATTAAGCTGCCCATATTTGAGAGTATCACCGACTAGGAAATAATGGGACTTAGAAGGTAACAACACAAGTTTTCACATATAAATCACTTACAAAAAAATGACAAAAATAACAAAATGCAAAGAGTTGTCTAGCCTAGGCTACTTCAACCAACAAAAATGAATACAACAAAAGTGAGGATCTGGATCATATGGGAATGCTTAAACCTAGAAGGAACCTTCACCACTAGTTTGAGGAGGTGGATCAGAGCTACGCATGCACTCCGATCAAGCACCATATATAAATACAGAAGTACCAGAATCAGATGGGAGAAAAGGAAGAGAGCAAAGGTGAGCACAAACCTAGATATTAGGTATTCTTCCATAAGACAATATCCAAAAAAATGCACAAGAGGAAAACCCTACCATATCATAGAAAAAAACTGCATGCTGAAGAGAGACGATTTAAAGGAGAAAAAAACACATAAAGAAGTCAATAGGATGAATTACACTTGCTCTTGTTAGCTGAGAAAATGAAGACCTGAACTCGTGGCCTTTAATGATGATGATCCATAGCTTGAAGAGGTGTAGCTTCTTGTTGATCCAAAGTGGGAACATTTTTCAGGTTTGGGTGGAGTTAGGCTCAAAGAGAGAGGCAGATCAGGAACTAGAAACCCTAGTATAAAGGAGATGTTATTAGGAGTTTTTCTCGAGCCATATGAATGGGCTAAACTTTTATTTGTTTTATTGTATAATTTATCTGGAAATTTGGCCCATATGAGTATTTTAATGATTTTGAGTTTTATTTTAATAACAACCCAAATGCTTTTTTTTTTTTAAAAAAAAAAGTATGCATTTTGTGACAGATTAGAATCATCCAACCGTGCCACATAAATTCACACTCAAAAATTAGAAATTTGATTTTCAAAATCTGGATGTAACATAAATAGGATAGGGAAACAATATTATGTGTACATTCTCTTATTATAAAAGAATTGGCATGCATGGTTATTTTTTGAAAGAGTTAAAAAAAAGATTTGCTTTAATTTGATTAGTGTATAACTTTTTCTAAATTGTTCGAGCTACTTAATTAGCTAGGATCTTTAATTTTAATTAATATACTTTAGTTATATCTCTATTAGTTTGAATGTCGATGTTCGTTGTATAAATTTTTGAATTACTTTGAGTAAGAAAATTAATGGCCGATGAAGAAAAATACTTCAATGATGGACATTCCAATGGGCTCCATACATCAGGTTCTAGAAAAAAGAATGAGATGATTAGAGAAAATTGATGAGCATAGTTAAAGGGTTTGTAAAAAACCTAAACAAAATACATTAACAATGATATTATTTTTAAAAATATGAAGCTCTACTCAACTTAGAGACAAGGGGTGTCTGAATTTACTTAGAACTTGTTATAAAGGTGAATGAGTTAATATAGCGAGTGATAGACTGTGTATCGATTTTACTTGGCAACGGCTTCATAGTAAAGTTCGGCGTATCAGATTCACCTAACACAATTTATATCTTCTATATGATTTGTGAGTTATTCCATTAAAAAGAGATTTATGCAGTTCACTTCCAAAGAATAGTGGGGCGGGTGGCGATAATGTGAAACTCGACCAGAACACAATTATTCAAAATTTTATTACAAAGGATAATATTATGTGTTTGATATTTTAATTAGTGATAAATTTTGATTTTAGTACTTGTGATATATAACTCAGTAAATTTTACCCTTTACTAATCAGAATGTTCTTTTATAGGAAACATTCTATAATAGGACTACTTTTAGATGTATTATCATGTAATCATGAAATGATAATACAAGTTTAGCATAACACATGAATCATCAAACAATGAAACATGTAATATTTTTGAAAAATTATGAATATTCACAAGAGCTAAAAATATTAACAAACCTATTATAAATTAAATAGGTAAAAACAAAGTAGCAAGGACTAACTTAAAAAACATACACTGATATAGAAAGAAAAAAAAAGAAAAGATGATATAAGGGACGAGGACAATTTGAAGTGTGAACTTTTAAACTCTTAATTCTGATAGTATCAGAATAAAAAACTTTATATATTAAAGTGGATAAATCTTTTCTGCATTTTATGATATCATAGTCCTTATTTAGCTTCAAAGTATTGAGGATGATGTGAAGTATGAACCTTAGTAATTTTTCTCAAAAAGAACTAGTATTGGTATGTCTTTATTGAACAAGGCATAATCTAACGAAACACTATTTTCTTAACGGAAGTTTATACATGTATCTTTTAGGATTAATCTTTAGAGTCAATACCTAATAATCCATTGTGTAAAATTCATTTGTCTATTTCAAATGGATCTTTGAGAAAATATATTATATATGTAATTAAAGAGAAATGATGGCGCAATCTAATAATAGAATTCTACAAGTTGGTGATTCTTTGAGGATTTTTCTTTTCTTTTTATTCTTTGAGGAATTGACTTGAAATAATGTGCATTTATATTTATTGTTGATTATTGACTTATTAGAATATTATTTTTATATTTAATATATGCATTTAGTACTAGATTATTATTTTAGTTCTTTTTTTTTAATATTATCTCATTTAAAATATGAAACACCTATAAGATAGATCACCTTTGTGGATTGGCAAATAACTAAATTTGACATTATTATAATTTATCAAGAAACTAGTAAGAAAGTACAGAACATGTTATGGGTAAACAAAGCTACATAATGTCAATGAGCCCTCATCTCAAAATTGAAATGAGGAACATCTATTCTAAGTGGGCACAAGCTAGAATCTTTATGTTTGATTGGTTATTCAATGGAAAGTGTCGTTTTGTGACCACCAAGGGTTTTGATGGAGCAGTAGGTCCTTTTTTTCATTTTTACTAGAGGTATTTAATTAAGCTTCAATATGGATATCAAACACCGGATGAAAATATTTAAAACAAAAGTTTTTTGTTGGGAACCTGAACATTTTTTTTTAAAAAAAAAATGGAAAATATATTTACAATTGAATACAATTTTTAAAATTGTACAAAATTGATCATTTAATTTAGCAATATATGTACATTATAAAATACTACCATGTTTGGTCATGTGATATAAAATCATATGAGATGAACTTGAAGTTCTGTTTGAACAAGTAATCTGAATTTTAAGTACCTTTGCTCATAAACAATTGAAAAAGGTGTGAAAACTATCAAAATAGTCTTAATTTTTTAGCATAAGTTAATACAAAAAAAAATAAGTTTAATAACAAAAGTATAATACACTATCACAAAGCTATTCTAAAGAAATATAATATTTATTGATCAAATTTAGTTCAGTAAAAAATAAAACTGAACATGATGTCATGGCCCGAAATTAGGTCATGATGACGCCAACCACGAGTCCACAACCCCCAAATAGGCAAGCCAGAACCTCAAACCAAAACTTGTTGAAGTAAATTAATAATAATAATAATAAGAAACGAAAAAACATGAATAAGGATATAAAATCTAAATTTCACGCCACCTAAGATAATTCTAAGGATCTAAAACCAATCAAACTAAAAATTAACCTAAGCTAAGTCTTATCGACTAAATTACTAAGCTAAATAACCAGAAATGGCTTAGACTATAAACTAAGGATCATGAACGCCTACAAATTAATCCCTTTTGAACAATCAAACTAATCAAATATCTAAATAATCAGGCTAAGACAAGTCTATAATTGGGAAGCCATAACCTACCTCAAGGTTGAAACCGTACTTGAATCTCTACTTCAGAGTTTTTCCCTTCCGAAGAGCCTAAGATTGATGATGCTCTCTCAAAAGTACGGGAATGCCAAAAAAGCAAAACAAACACATATTTATACTGGAATTCAAAAATTTAAAAATATCCCAAAAACATAATCCTGGATCCCCGCATAGAGTCAAAAAATTGACTCAGGTGCGAGGCCCCAAACTATACAATGAACTTTTGCCCCCAAAATGGGCACAATTTGAGATACGATCAAGCCAAAATATCCCACCAATATTTAGCTTAAAAGAATCAAAATGGAGAATTTAATAAGGAAATTAACATGAATTACCAAGGTTGCCAGAATATTTCTTGAACCGAAGAACGAACACGTGATTTACAAACATGACCCAACAAGAATCGCTAAAAGCTCCAAGAATTTCTCTCTGAAATGCCAAAAAGCCAAGCCTTTTAAATAAAATTGCATGTTGAAAACTGGTTGTTATAACTTAAAATTGCCAAGGATTTTACCCTCCGCAAGTGCAGAGATCTGTCTTCAAATAGAGAGATCAGCATCACTGACCCTTTGAGAATGCGATAGGAGGCCAGCAAATACAAAGGACAATGCATGCGTACTCCACTAATGTAGAGTTCCTCACAAGTCACATGAATACAGAGTCCTTAACTACCTTACATGCAACCAATGGCTAGTGATTGTGGAGAAGAAAATAGTGCTGCACCAGCAGCTGTGCATCAGCATTGCACCAAGTTGAAGAAATCTCCCGTCGTAGGCTCAAGATTTGTCCAGAACTCCGTGAACTATGCCACCCAATCAAAAATGAAATTTTTGACTAAATGTATTAAAAAAACAACATGTTTTATTAATAGACCCATATTAAATTTGGATTAAATCATATATCACCATATGTTGACCAAGTCAAAATAATGGTTGATAAATTCGGATTAATATATAAGTGAAAGTTGTATGACTTAAATCAAGTCCAAATCACTTGGACCAATCCATTAAATTGACAAGATGAGCCCAACTCATGTTTTTCAGGCCCAGGGGTCGAAAATTGCTCGGACCAAAATACCCCTTAAGCCCTAACTCAAGCCTATATAAAGAGGTCTTCTTCTGACCAAAATACATACACACAGGAATACATAATTGTTCTTCAGTGGTGATCTGCAAGTCTTCATCATACAAAGAAGTCTTTGCTCCAAGTGTTGAGACGCAAGTATTCTGCCAAATCAAGAACACCTGTGAAGAGAAGAATCAGGGGATCACATATCTTTTTGAGATATTTTATAAATATTGTAACCTTCGAATTAATTCAAATAAAATTATTATTGTTTGCTTGCTATTTTTCCTTTCCTGTTTATTGTATTTCACGATTGAAACTTTAGACGCTTACAAATTGGCACACCCGGTGGGACAATTTTTACCTCTCATCTTTTCTCTTCCTGAAATACATGTTCAAGAACATTGAGCAGGCTTTAGAGAAGATCAACTCGAAATATGCAACTGCATCCAAATCTGGATCTACATTTTTATCTAAATCTGCGTCATCATCGAAATCTAGATCTGCATGTGCATCGAAATCAACATCTGTATCAAAATCTGCATTTGCGTCTGGATTTGCATCTACTTCGCAGAAACTGATGAATCAAAATTCTACATCGATGTGGAAAACATCCTTGATGTTACAGTGGGGAACATGGGACATATCACAAGGAAGTAAGCCAAGTTGCTGGGACAACAAGACTCATGAATGTCGTCCAAATCTCCTGCTGCTTTTGGTTTGTCCTCAAAACATGTGAAGTCTCCTCCAAAGTCTGTAAAAGAAGACATCACCGGAATGGTCGAGAGGGTTCTTGACTAATTGAGCCTATCTACATAGAAAAACCCTCTTCTTTAGTCGACGATGATGTCTTGAACACTGGATCTACCCCACATCACATGTTTGCATCACATATTTGGGAAAATCAACACCATTCTCCATCACATGCTATGGTAATGCACGCGATGGTAACTAGCACTTCATCCGTAGAAGAACAACTTGCGGGCTTGACAAGAGATATTGAAGGCTTGACCAAGTACGTTCAAGATCAAGGTGCTCGAACTGTTAAGCTAATAGATAGGGTGAAAAGCATGACGGCTGAAGAATCAAGTCATGCGCCTGGAAAACTTCCACAAGTACAAGAGAGTACTGATCGCTTTTCAAAGCAAGTGGAACATGCTAAAGAGATCCAAGTTTCCTCTAACGGAACGATTCTGATCAACCAAATCAAGGAGTTCATCATGGAACGATTAAAGAGAAGTGAGAGGTTGCTACGAAATCCTCCTTGACATATGCAAGGCCATACAATGCAAGGATTGATAGCTTGAAAATGTGTGCCGGTTATCAACCTCCAAAATTTTAGCAGTTCGACGGTAAGGGAAGTCCAAAGAAAAATGTGGCACACTTCATTGAAACGTGCAACAATGTGGGGACATACGGTGACTACCTCGTACAACAATTGGTTCGCTCCTTTAAGGGAAATGCTTTTGATTGGTACACAGACCTTGAGTCTGGTTGCATTGATAGTTGGGAACAAATGGAGCAAGAATTTCTCAACCACTTCTATAGCAAAAGACGTACTGTAAGCATGGTGGAACTTACAAACACACATTAGCGAAATGGAGAGCCAGTCGTTGACTTCATCAACCGATAGATGCATGCAAGTCTAAACTGTAAAAAAAAATTCTCAATCAATACGAAAATCAATATACGACTCTTCGGTAAAGATGTAGAGAAGTAAAATCATGAAGAATTAGGAGTCTATTTTCTATAGAATCAAGTCTTTCTTAACTCGAGCTCTCCTACATTAAGATACAAACGTTTTTGTGAGACTCTATAACTCTGCAAAATAATAACGACAGAATTGAAGATCAACGTCAAAAATTAATTCTCGTCAATACATGAAGAGTTTTACCATGATTTTTGAATATGTTGTAGACTTTGATGTCTAGTTTCTGTAGAAACAAGTCGCTTGTCATTCGAAATCTCCTACACCAAGATAGAGATGTTTTGGTGGAACTGCATACAGTATATAAAAAAAAAAAAGGACAGATTTCATAGCAAACTCAAAAATCAGTTACCGCCAATTCTGAAGGGTTTTGGTTTTGAATTTCGGATATGTCATAGCCACTAAGTCTAGTTTCTGGAACATCAAACGGATCATGATATCAATATTTCTACAACAAGTTATGAACTTTCTACCGCACATGTGTTGTGCTGGAAAAAATTGACGAAAATTCAGTTTTGTATGCCTCAAATTGGCTATCAACTCTTGTAAGAGCATGTATTTATAGAAATCAAAGTTCATAAATTGTGTTCCTACAAATTATGAAAAATTATAATGATCGAAAGTTTATTTCCTATAAATTATGAAAATTATGGTAAATTTTCATAAGAATTAAATTAAGGAAATTTTCCATGGAATCAAATTATGGAAATTCCATAGGAACCAAATTATGGTAAGTTTTCTTAAGAATTATATCATGGAAATTTTCCATGGGAATCAAATTATGAAACTTTCATAGAAACCAAATTATGGTAAAGTTTTCTCGGGAGAGGCATGAAAAATATGCCCGAATGAGAATAGACTCGCGTCATGAGAATTTGAATTCCTTGCGATCTATTCAAGTGAAAGCCTAAAATTTGTGTTGAAACCACAAGGTCTCTATCATCAAGTCAAGCTTGTGGATGCAATCCTTGCTGATTGAATTGGTGGTAATTTCGTAGTTGATGACTTAAATTAAATTACCACATTATAAAGAAATGTCATGCGATAAATCTTTATGAGCTTGAAACACTTCAAGTCGGAAATGAGTTGATAAACAACTGAAAGTCAAATGACCTCTAACAAATTAGAAAATATTGTCATGAAGACTCTGGTAAATGTTGACCTCAACATATGGGTATGGTCATTTCTCCTGATGCTTCAAATGTCTAGTGAAAGATCAACTACGATGAAAAAAAAATTGGCTTCACAAATACATAAAGGATTGTCTTTACAAGTTCGACAAATCAAGCACCCCAACAATTCGAACCAGGGGACATTTGTAGAAAGTGAAATTTTATGGATAAATCCATATTAAATTTGGATTAAATCTTTAATCAGCACATGTTGACCATGTCAAATTAACTGTCGATAAAGTCTAAGTAATATCTAAGTTAAAATTGTATGACTTAAGTCAATTCCGAATCATTTGGGTCAATCCAATTAAGTTGACAAGATGAGCCTAACTCAGGTTTTTCTGGCCCTGGGGTCAAAATTGCTCGGACCAAAATGCCCCTAAAGCCCTAAAGCATATATAAAGAGGTCTTCTTCAAACCAAAACACACACACAAAATACATACACAGGAATACATAATTCATCTTCACTGGTGATCCGCAAGTCTTTAGCATACCAAGAAGTCTTCGCTCCAATGAAGGTCTCGTCGTAATATCGACCCAAGTCAACACTTTCAAGGCTAACACAAAAATGACAAATCCGACAAATCCATCACAATCACCTTGGGATCCAAATAAAAGGTCATTCCAGACCAAACTCAACATTTAGAGCTTATTTGGCTAAGGGATTCTCATCTGAGCACAATTAGCAAGAGTATTGGCAAGAGTCAAACTTTGGCCAAATTTCAAAGTTAAAATTCCCAATGGCACAAACTCAAAATGAGGGTCTTTGAGATGAACATACCAGCCTAAGTACAATATAGAAATGGACCTTTCATAGCTAATGAAACTATCAGAAAACTCATACAATATTATACTCTCTAGATTTTGACTTAAGTAAACTCTTTCACTTCAAAATCCTCGAAAAGGGCAAAACTAGCTGAAAACTCTCGTAACCACCTAGAAAGCATGCCAACCAACCCAAAAACACAAAAAAGATACAAATAAGATAAAATAGTAAAAGCATACAAAAATAATAAAATCACCATGAGGACCATTTCAACATCCACTAGTAAAAGGACTTTTGTCTTCAAAAGTTAAAGAAAATGAAGTACCTAAAGGCTCAAAAAAGTTAGCATAGCGGGTTTGCATTCCATGATCGGTCTCCCAAGTGGCCTCCTCAACCAAATGATGCCTCCACTAAACCTTAACTAATGGAATTTTCTTAGATTGAATAAACTGACAATCTAGAATAGCCACAGGCTCTTCCTTAAATTGCAACAACTCATTAAGCTGAATAAAATCCCAATGGTGCATGTGATAATTGTCAAAACATACCGTCTCAACATAGAGACATGAAACACATGGGGGTGAACACTTAAAAGAGTTGTAGGTTAGTATATTTCATAAACCACCTTTTTTATCTTCATTAGAATGTCAAAAGCGTTAGTGAACATGGGATTGGGCTTGATCTTCCTCCCGAACATGATCACACTCTTCATGGGCGATACTCAAAGAAGTACCCGATCACTAACCATGAACTCTAAATCTCAAACTCTTAAAAATTTACATAGATATCCTTCAATTCACAATTGTTTATGCTCATTGATCAATGATTGTAGATAAACATCAATCAAAGTTTTTGGATTATGGGACCTGGAATAACACAACTTAGAAAGATGTAAGAACTAGTCGTGCATTTCAGGAAGAAGATTATACGGAGTAAGAAATATCGGCCAGCATGAATAAGATGAAGCTGCATTAGAGAATGGTGTAAAGACATTTGAACACAACCCCAATCTAGCATTTCTTGGTTCACTAGCAAAATCAGGATATATATTATCAAAAAGTTTCCATGATTGACCATTAGATGGATGAGATAAGACAGCCAGTGGCCTTTTTTATTTGCGATTCCATCTCATACGTGGGGCAGACCTCATCTATGCATACAACCTCTTTAACCTCAGAATAAGAGGTAGATAATGCATCGCCTGAACTGGGACCATCTTTCCAGCCGAAGTCCTCTTATAAGAAGCATGTCCACAAAACTTACAATTTTCTGATTCACTATCAATCTTGTAAAACAACATGCAACCATTAACACAACAATGAGTTCTTACATCAATCCTAACTTGAACACCAAACAATTTGCTTGATAGAAGTTCTTTGGTATGTTAAACTCTGGATTAACTAGTTCACCCAAAATATCAACCATCGAGTCGATAGCCGCATTAGGAACTTTTCAATCTGATTTACTATTAATAAATTTAAAAACAAATGACAAGGTTAAAAGCAGAATTTCTTCACATAATGGACGACTAGACTCTTTTAATTAATCATAGTAGTGTCTTGCTTCTTCGATAAGAGCTTCATCAAAATATTGTTCCGGTTCCGTCGCACCTTGAACCTCAAGAGCAGCATTGATCACTTCATGAATCCTATCATTTTCAACCCTAATTTGTCTATGTGGTACAATCATATTATATACATCCATAAGCATCGAATTATAAAATATACAATCTAATCCATCAATTTCTATATGATTAATTCATAGAAAATATATAGGCTTAAATTCATTACAGTACAAATGAATCATAACTCTATTTGCTTCAAAAAAAAATTAAGCACTTACATGCACTATGTAACACCCCAAAAAAAAATTTGAACTAAGACTCGAAACTTCCTTAGTAGTGAGTGATATTTTTGCAAGGAATTAACAGTTTCTTAACTGTTAAGGTCACTAAATTTAACACCTTGAGTTTTAAATTGGAAATAACAAAAATCTTAAAATTTGTATAGTTAGGTTAAGTGTATGTTTTGGGGAAACTTCAAACGACCATAACTCCTAGAAAAGGATGATTTTATGTGTTCTAGATTATACCATACGAAATATGTTTGAATTATCTTTCCAACGCCACCAAGTTTCAAGTTCAGATCAGAGAGATATAACCTTCTGAAGTTAGGTTGTCCAGTTAAGGAAGGTTAGCAAAAAATAGTAAGGGGTATTTTGGTCTTTTCCTTCCCCAATCAAATTTAATTCGTTCTTAGTAAGGTTTGAAGAGTAAAATACTATTAGGTTCAGTTCTATAAACCTAATATACACCTAGGGTTTTAATAATTCTTTTTCAAAAGTTTTAACTTTGTTTTAAGACTTGAGTTTCGAGTTGAGTAAATCGTAAAGAGTAAAGAGTTGAGTTCATTTCTCCAAAAAAAGTATATCGGGACTATGCATTCCCAAACACTAAATGTTTCACTTTAAACAGAATGGAAACTTAGATTTCCAAAAGAGCCTTTGAGCTCATTTTTCAGTAAAAGGAAACTATGATTAGAAGAGAGCTTTTAAGCCAAGTCTTGAGTAATTATCTCAAACCAAAGAAACAAGTTTTTTTAAAAACATATGAGCTAAGAATATTTTTCGGAGTAGTATTGAGTACTGATATGAGGTACGAGTTCATATTAACTCAAGTCTCCATAAACCATGTAGTAATCATGGGTATTAAAGGATCATACTTTTTATATGATGCTTAAGTTAAGCTAGTGGCTCCACTAAGTTAAGTGTTCCATATGACGGTAAAGTATAAGACAATTCTGGTAGCATGGGCAAGACCTTGTATCACCACTTAGGCTCATTATAGTGGCTGTCGGTTAGAGAAACTCCCACAATAATATTGTATGGTTCCTCAAGGGTTCTGCTAAGTGTGAATGGGGTATGGAACTTGATTCATGCATTGCACAGGTAGCCATTGAGAGGGAGCATGGTATGTTTTTTTAATGAAATTATGATAATAAGTTGATATCATCTTTCAAACAGATTTCCCTTTTCTTTATATTGCACTTTTTTTAAACTTCTTTATAATAAAATAGGTTCAGATAAGTATTCATGAGTTGAGTATCCAGAGTTGAGTATTTCAAGTCGAGTATCATATTTTTAAAGTTGATTACCTAATCATTGAGTTGAGTACCTAATCATTGAGTTGAGTATCTGATCTCTGAGTTGAGTATCTTATCCTTGAGTACTTCTGATTTGAGTAAGTTGAGTGGTTTTGAGTATCCTTAAATATTTCTTGAGTTGAGTAAGTTTGAAAAGAGTTAAGTACGTTACAATTTATATCCAGTTCAAGCTTATGTTTATGCTATAGAATTCTCCTTATATGCTCGTACATTTAACGTATTGAGCCATTTATCCTGCATCGTCGCATGATGCAGACATGTATTCAAGATCATTAACATGATCTTCGTTGATACATCTAAGACTTCGAGTTAGCTATAGTGAGACTCCTTGATTTTGGAGGATTTCATTTACTTTTCATTTTAGTCAGGATGTTGTGGTCTTGTCCCGATATCCAAAATTATCAATTAGAGGCTTCATAGAAAGTCAGTATAGTTGAGGAGTCTGTATTAATCATTTGTTTTACAAATATTTTTAACGACTTAAGTTACCTATTTTGTCACGAGTTGAATATATTTTTTTATTCATAGTTTTTCATTTAAGTTAAAGTCTTGTAAGGTTGACTTTTATGAACATTAATTTTAGTTTTAAGCTTTTGTATGCTTAAATTAATATTCCACTTGTAGTAAGCCATGATGAGGGTTCGTTTGGGGACCAACAATAGTTCTTGAGTTTCATCCACGTCCACAGTTTAGACTTAGGTCTTGATAATCTTGGTATAAAGAGCACAGAGTTCAAGTGTCCTAGGATGTCTATGAAGCCATGTTAGTAGGATCTTATTTATGATTGTGAGGGACCCACTTCTATAAGTAAGGGAATACAAATATTTAAGAAAAGTTTCCTTTCTTTCATACTCTGAATAGTGCAATAGAGTGGTGTTATAGATATTTTATTTTTACTCGTGTGTTCTCTTATTCATACAATTATCTATCATACTAGAGGTGGTTGAAAAGTAAAGTGTGAAGATACTAATGGATGAGTTGTTCTTAGCAAGATTCTTAATAAATACATAAGACTCTAGAAGGTCTTGAGAAAAGCCCAATAGCATGTTAAAGTGTTCAGTTTCAGATATATGAATCGTGCATTTTGAGCAAAAAGTGTGTTGTACTCTTTTCCTTAAGCCCTGTTTCAACAGAAATCCTTTTTAATAAGTATTTTTAGAGTTTGGGTAGAATTTTCTCCTGAAAAAATACTATGAATGATGAGATCATGATCAGCACTAGTGAATGAGCTAGAGTTAGAGGATAACATGCATAGGTTTAGTGATCTAAGTAAGGGAGATGGTATTTTGACAAGCTATGCTTCTATAGTCATGCACCTAGTAAAGTAGGTTATTGATGAGGAGTTTTCCCTTATGGGTATACTAAGAAGTGATAAGTTGTGAAGATTCCATCATAGGAGTTAGACTAGTTTTAGCTAGAAAGGACTTTGTGATGAAGTGTCATTGGCTAGGTAATGACCAAGTGTAAGTGTTGAATATAAGAGCAACAGTATTCATAAACTGATATAGCTAATCTAGGATAAAGAATTTTGAAAAGTTAACCTCATGGTATTCAGAGGATGATAGAGTTATTTGAGAGATAAATGTGCAGTAAGTGAGTAAGTAGTACTTAAGTTGTGAAGTGAAATGTGATGGTAATTTGAGTTTGTAGACTAAAAGTTAAGGATTGACTAAATGTCATGAGGTCCCAGTGGACAAATGTTTCTACATTTCCATAGTAGTATTGAGGTATAGTATAGTAAGGGTGCAATCATATTGATAATCGGTTTTAGTAATAAATATTAATCTTGAATTTGAGATGACTGTCACGACAACATGAGGGTGATGATGTTAGTGTTGAAATTTGATATAGAAGACTTGACATAGAATAGGTGAGGAATTGAGATGGTTGTTTCAATAAACGTGAGTAGTAGAGACACTAATATTTAGATAAGGGCAACGAAGTGTGGCTACGTCACAAGAATAAAAAGAATGCTAAGAGAATGTACATCAGTTAGAGATGTGGAATAGGTCCCTAGATTTCAAGTGTTATCTTTATGCCTAAGGGGGAGATGATAGGATGAGAAATCAAATCAAGTGTTTGAGAGTACGATAGTAATGAGTTCCAAATAGTTTGAGGGATATCGTTCTAGAGGTCCTTTAAGTATGAAGTTTTTACAATACTAAGCTTGAATTTGGTGGGAAAGAGTAATAGTTTAAGATGAGATTTCGGATAGACAAGTATAGAATACAAACTTAAGGATTTGAGTTAATCTTGAATATAGTAAGAACAGACCATTAGACTCAGACCTTAGTAAGAGTAACTCCACTCCATACACACCTCATTCAAGGACGAACGATCCTAAGAGGGAGATATTGTAACACCCTAGAAATTTTTTTGAACTAAGACTCAAACCGTCCTTATTAGTAAGTGATATTTTTGCAAAAATTAAAAATTTCTTAAGTATTAGGGTCACTATATGTAGAACCTTGAGTTCGAATAGAATTAAATTGGAAATAACAAAAATATAAAATTTGGAGAGTTCAGTATGAGTTTTGGATCAACTTCAATTAACCATAACTCCTTGCACATGATGAGTTATCTCTGCTACAATATACCTTAGGAAAGATATTTGAATTATATTTACAACGCCAACGAGTTTGCTAAGTTTCGAGTTCGGATGAGTGAGATGTTGTTCGTTTTAAAAAGTATGAATGGAAAATGAAGAGTTAAAACTTTTATAAAAGATTGCAACTTTTATGAAAAGTTACAACTCTTATGAAAAGTTGCGATTTTTATGAAAATTTGTGAATTTTATGAGAAGTTGTGACTAACTTTTTCTGAAAGATTGTGACTTTTCCAAAGGTTTGTGATATTTCTGGTAAGGCACAATAAGAACTTTTTTGCACTACCCTTTGATATATATTTGATGTATTTCCTCTAATTTTAAATATAGAATATTTGGATTTCTTCTACTACTACTGAATCTAGTATTCTAAGTGTACTTTACTGTCATTGAGTGGCTCGCTGACACGAATGTTTTGGCTATCAATACATTGGTGATTGAGATCATTCTCTCATGGGAGGACATATTCCAAATCAAACCTCGGAAATTATAGGGGAATGATTTTCTTAAGGGGACACTGTTCATTCAGTGAACTTGATCTTTTTTCTGTTTTTCCAGATTCTGGTATGTTTTACAAATTTTAAATTTGTGAATTAATTTCTCTTCTTCTATACTTCACTGGTTCAGTAAAATTTTGGTAACTTCATGTTTTTGCAAAGTTTATTGGAACCTTTAAGATTCTTTAGATACACATAAACGACAACTCTTTAACGAAAAAAATCGTATATTTTTCTCAATCTGTTCCTAATTCTAGTTCGTCTACTAGTTTTACTTTTCTAGTTATGAACATGTTCTTAAACTTTGTTATGTCTTAACAAGTTCTTCATAGATTTATTCTAAGTATGTTCTGAATACAAGATGAACAACAATCTTAAAGATATTATTATATTGTTAGTGTTTTTTGTATTCTACCTATTGAGAGAAACAGATCATTGCAGTCAAAGATTAATGCATTATTTCTCCACAATTCGGTGCTTTGTTTAGCAAGATCAAAGTGACAACGTACATAAATTGTTTTTGGTGGTATTCCAAATTAAAGATTACACATGGTAACCTTCTTATTGTTTTGTCTAAGGAGTAAAATAGTTTCTAAGTGTTAACAAGTTTGATTTTTTTTTATCATGTGTATCTTTGGAAAAATATTTGCAAACCATATGTTGTGGAATGAATTTTCCTTGAAAAATATGTTGCCTTTAAAATTGGCATTCCCCTAGTGTTCATGTCAATTACAAAACCTTGTAAGGAAAACAGATCAACTTAAAAGTTTTGTAAAACTCTAAGTCCAATAAATAATAATGTCAGGTTTGTGTGGAATCTAAGTATGCTAAGAATTCTTATAAATTTGTTGAAAGAAAATTATCCCTTAAAATTGATGACATTTGAGATATAAAGTCAACACCATCTCATGGTGGGAAAAGTATCTCGTTATTTTATTGATAATTGCATTAGAAACGACTAAATCTATTTGCTATATGGTAAGTATAAAGAAATAGAAATGTCTAGACAAAATAATATTAAAGTTGAAAGTTAGTTAGATTTATAAAAGTGATAGCGATAGAAAGTATACATCTCAATTTGCAAAAATATGTTTGAAAAGTAGAATTATTCATCAAATTGTTGCTCTATTCACCTCAATCAAATGAAAAACCGAACATTGAAATAAATGATGGATGCATTATTTATAAGTTCGGATTTACCAGAAAACTTGTGTGGAAGAACTATCCCTACTTCAAAAGGGAACAACAAAAACTTTTGTCTTTTCAGGAAAAAAACAATTTTGTTTGTTCAGGACACAATCTATTTCATATGAGAAATGGAAAGGAGAGAAATCCAACTTGAAATATTTCGAAGTATAGGAATGTCTAACCAAAGTCTAAATTCCTATTCCTGAAAGGATTGAAATAGGACCTAAGATTATGGACTGTAGAATTAGGATTGAGTAGTCTAGTAAAAGGTCTAAACGACCTTGGAAGGACAAAAAGGAGAATGTACTTAATAAAGTGATTTAGAGGCATAGTAAATGTCAAGGGACATATACTTCCTTCGAATGTGATTTTGAAACATTTCTTGTGTCTTATGTAGACTCATATTTATTGGACAGATGGTGTCAATAGTGAGATGGTTCAATCTTGATCAATCCTATTGGAAGATGGTTGATTTTCCTCCAGGAAATAAACTTTTGGGTTCAAAGTGAATCATCAAAAGGAAAATGAAAATTGATGGAACTGTTGACAAATATAAAGCAAGACTTTGTGTCGAAGGCTCTACACAAAAACAAGGTTTTGATCTTGTTGATATATATACTCGCTAGTAACTAGAATTACATTCATTCGATGCTAATATTATTAGTTGTGATATATGACCTCCAAATTAATCAAATGAATGTGAAACATTTTTTAACCGGAGAATTTGATAAAGAAATTTACATGGAACAGGTCGAGGGTTTTTCTAGTAAATAAACTTGTTAAGTCAGGTTATGGACTAAGACAAGCACCCAAACAATGACATAAGAAATTTGGCCAAACCAAGTTGTCAAATAGATTTAAGAATGATAGAAGTGATAAATATGTTCACATTAAAATCACAAGGATATTGTTTGTCTGTATATTAGTGATATGTTGATCTTCAGTAGAGACACTATGACATAAATGCTACTAGATATATGCTAGAAAATAGTTTGGAATAAAATATCTTGGAGTTGCTGATGCGACCTTAGGCATAAGAATCCTCAGAAATCCATAATGTTTAGCATTTTCACGGTCTCATTGCATTGAAAAGGTACTTGACTAGTTCAAATATTTGGATATCAATATTGTCAAGTCTCCAATAAATGTGAGTTTTGCATTTCAAAAGAGTGAATGTGAAAGAGACTCACAATGAGATTGTGCTAGAGTATTGGGAAGTATGATATATATCACGAAGTGTGCGTGATCAGATATATCATTTACTATTAATGAACTACGTCGGTTCATAAGTGATCCCAATCGAACTCATTAAATGACAATCAATGGAGTTTAGGAGTATCTCAAAAAAATACTTAAAACTATGTCTTGCATTATAACAATATCCAACAGTATTGAAAGGATATAGTGATGCAAATTAGATCACCGGATAAATGAAGTAAAATCCACGAGTGGATATGTATTTACTCTTGGTAGAGCAGCAGTTTCATGGAAATATTTCAAAAGATACATGTATCGCTAGCTCTACAATGATCTTTGATCTAGGCGCCTAGATGAGGTCGGTGAATAAGCTGAAACACTCCAAAATTTCTTGATAGATATTCTTTTTTGGCCCAAACCATTAGTATTAGTATGCATACAATTTGATAGTAAAGATGCAATAAGTAGGGCATGGAGCATGATGTATAACAGAAATTCTCGTCATATAGGACATAGACATGATGCCGTTAGAAAACTACTCTCTAATGGAATTATCATAATTAACTATGTAAAGTCAAAGAATAATGTGTTGAATCCACTTACAAAAAGGCCTAACTAGAGAGAAAGTTGAAAGATCATCTAACAGAATGGATTTATGGCTTAGGAAAAGTCATCATGGCAGTAACTCTATCTATCCGACTGGAGACCCCAAGAGCTAGATTTAGGGAGAAAAAAAAGTTGTGAATGATGGTTCTGCATTGTCAACCAACTCAATTCATTCTCATGATGAAGACAATGCCCAGGAACAAGGATACCACAATAAGGCTTGTTAATGAGTTAGTAAAGCTTAATGGTTTTAATAATTTGCTAAGTTTGGCAGAGTTGACCAAATAGTGTATCTACGCGATAACATGGTTAGAAATAACCTATGTGAGTGTGAAGTTTAAGCCGCTTCAAAGAAAATGATTGTCAAAATCCCATATCTCTATACACTCATGAAATCAGGAGGTGTTCATGGCTGAAACGAACACAACCTTAAGAACCATAAACGTTAAAGGGTTAATTATGTGATATATGGTTGTCTAAGTATACGTCAAAGCTCGACAGTTCAAAGATATCGCATCAACCGATTGACGAGTATATCCGACATATGTTCACTACGGAAAGTCCTAGGGGAAACCTACTTATCCAAATGCAATTAGTTCTTGCTTGTAAGGTACACATACTTGTGTGTTTCTTTATCTTGGAGTCATTCCCCATTCATTAAGCGGATTGTTGCTTTAGAGGTGTGAATGGAAAATGAAAAGTTGTGACTTTTATGAATAGTTGCGACTTTTATAAAAGGTTGAAACTTTTATGAAAAGTCATAAAAGTTGCGAATCTTATGAAAAGTTGCGATCTTTATAAGAATTTGTGACTTTAATGAGAAGTTATGTCTTTTATGAAAGGTGAGACCTTTCTAAAAGATTGTGACTTTTCCAACGGTTTGTGACCTTTCCTGTAAGGCACAATAAGAACCTTTTCGCACTACTGATACGCTCAAACTTACTTCTCAAATATGAATTAAAGCGGTCGTATCAAGTAAAGAACCTAACTAATGAGGTTGGGATCATTCCCCAAGGAAAATAGTTCAGACTTAACTTCAATCTATTATTACTATTATTTAGTCAATTACTGCCTTAGAAAACAAAAGACAATAAAAGGGGGTTTTTTTATTTCTAAATTCATAAAGATAACTAACTAAATTAATGTAACCAACTACCAGAATAAAACCTAGGAGTTTAATCAATTAATAAAAGTAATAAGGGTTTACATGTTCCCCACAGGTTCCTAACTTGATAATTCTAACTATAACAATTCTTTCCTAGTATCTTGCATGCAAAGTGATAAGTTATGTATTTCTAAATCCTTGGTCCGGCATTTAGAAAATTTCACACCGCACCTTGGTCCGGCTACGTGTGTTGCTATACTAACCCTTACATTTACCTAATATTAAGCATTGTATTCGATATTTGACTAAGTTATTACCTCGTACCAATCAATACTAGCCTATTAGATAGTATACACTAAATCTCTGTTGATAATTATTTTCCTATTATCTACCTCCTTTGTCCGGCAAGTAGCATTAAGGTGAGTTCTAACGTTGTCCATCCGTTAAAAAGACTTCTAAGTGAAAGAATTATCAATACATCCAAGACACTATTCTAGAATTATTATTTTAGTTAGATTTTACCTCATTATTCACTCATGGTTCCCACAACCCTAGTGATGGAGTTTAGTTACCCATAGTCATAATCACAATATTCATATATGTAATATAATAATTCATGCACTTACTTCGATGAGAAAGAATAAAATCAACAAACGCACCAACAATCAACTCCAGAAAAAGTGGATCAATTACTAAAATTAATCGAAGACTAATGATTCTCCAAAATTATAACAATTACAAAGTCTACTAACAACGAGTCTAACATAAGAGAATCTAACCCAAATAATGAGGTTTTTCAAACTATTTATAAAAAACAAAAACCTAATAAAAGAAGGACTCTAATTGCTGAAAATCTGTCAAAATGCGGCTGGGTCGACGGACCTCGTGACGGGCTGTCGTGGTCACGACGGGCCGTCATGGCCTCCATCATCCTATACTTCACAAATCCTTCTGCTGCTTTCTTTATTACCCTCGACGAACAGTTATGATGGACCGTTTTAAGCACGACGGTCCGTCAAGGATCTCTATTCCATAAGACTTGAACTTCTTCGAATTTGGGTACTGGGACTACTTCTCTGATCATCACGATGAACCAGCAGGACGGACCGTCGTGGCTATGACGGTCCTTCATGAACTTTGTAATCCCACACTTAGATCAGACTTGCCCATCTTCCTTCAGCAGCTTCACTACGATGCCACCTACGGACCATCACAAGCTTCCTCAAAATATCATTTTAGCCATCATGCTTCAGAGTTAAACTATGTGCACAAGATATAGACATGCTGGTTCAACAATAAAAATAATCAGTCTCTTGGGGAAAAAGAACACATGCATGAAAACACCAAAAGAGGATAGTCAATTGGGCTACTCAGACTTCACCCTAGCACTCACTTTCCATTTACCCTACCCCCAACAAAAAGACATGCAATTGTCCCCAATGCATAAAAAATGAAATATGAGAGAGGTGGGTGAAGCAAACCTAGGGCGCAAAGCGCCGACGATCAGCAGGCTGGTGGGTTCGGTTCCCCGAAACGCACTACCTCTGTAGTCTGGACACCCTCAGTAGTGTCCTCATCAGCAACAACACTATCAGCAGTGCCTCCCTCTATTGCGACATCTCAGGAGCTAGATGCCCCAGCAGCTGACTCTACAGCCCTGATCCGATCAGCCTCTTCATCAGCAAGTGAGGCTCTCTTTGCAGCCTCCATATCACGACGCTCCTTCTTCTGTGATATAGTATCATCCTCCTCTAGACCCTTGCACCTCTTGGCATGCTCTCAAGGTGGAGGTGGTGGAATCTCAGAAGTTGCAAATAAGGTCGTCGTCACTGTGTCCTCAGCAGGCTCTGCAGAAAGGGCCTCAGACTCAAGCACCCTAGCCTCTAGGATCATATCAATGTACGCTCGCAGACTCTCGACCGCAGCCTGAAGGGTCGACACGTCCACGTGAGGGTCATGACGGGCTAGCACACGCAACTCAAAAGCGTCCAACCGTTGATGAACCTCAACGATCTTTCTCTCTGTGTGCTGGACCATTTTACACTCCAAGCGCTCTTCTGCCTCAGCAATAGACCTCTGCATCTAAGTCTGGATGTGATGCAGAAGTGTAGCCATCTGTGCTAGTTTCTGGGTCTTATCAAGCGGGACCAGAGTGAGGAAAGGGGCTGAGCGAGATGAGCTCTGGGCAGTGCTACTACCCGGGATAGACTCGACTGGGGTAGTGTCAGTGGTTTCAGAAGCAGCCTGCGTAGCTGTGCGAGGATGTGCTATTGTATCAGCCAGATTTTCACCAAGTGAAGGCAACTCTGGACGAGCCCCTCTATGTGGATCCAACTCATTGGCCTCATCCCTGATGAGGCTGATATCAACAGTGCCCAGCGAAGTCTTGAGCTGATCAATGTTCCAGATGGGCACACCTGCGGACCTGCATAAGGAAAATATCATGCACGGAAAAGGGTAAGTAGTTGTGACCTTGAAATCCCTCTCCTACATGACCGCCTGTAGAAGCCAAGAGAAGTCCACCTCAAACCCGGCTATCATTGCCGCCATCAGAACTGCGCGATCCCATGTGACAATATTATCAGCAACCGTGGGGGGAAAGGCAGTGGCGGACAATCAACCATACGAACTTAGCCGTAAAGGTCAAGTTAGCCTTCTTGATGGCTCCCTTCGGCTCTGTTACCTAGTCTACACCCTCTCCATCAATAGACAAGTGTAGGGCCATCCACCTCTTGGTGATCTCCCTCAGTGATGGCTCACGCAAGAATTGGCCATCTTTTACAATTTGACATCGGTAGTCAAACTCGGTGGTGAGAGTTATCCTGTTGGCATCAACAGCCTCGCCGAATATACATCGCCGGATGGCGGGCATGGAGATATCAACCTGAATGCCACGTACTCAGACATGCTCAAGTGGGGCCTGTTTGGCGGGGGCATCCATCATATCTATCTGTGATCTGAGAGTAGCCACGTAAGAGGCGTAGAACTCTCGAGCCAACTCCTCACTATAACGGCCCGAAGAACGCGTCGTCCACTCCAGTCGGTGTTTGGTGAAGAGATTGTGGATCTCTGGCATGGTAGGGAGACTACCCGTAAGGACCCGCCTCTCCAGTGTAAGGTTCCGTGTCATGACGCCTTTATCATTCAGAAATTTTGCGTATGAATACACTTGATATTGCCCGTCAACACACCACTGATTGGGCTAGTCAGCGACCGGGGTGAGAGCATAAGTCGATGAGTGTGGAGTGGAATCAGAACTGTCAGCCTCATCAGACGAGGCAAAATGAGCAGTTGTGGCGGGTGCAGGGACTTCTGCGGACCTGGAGGCTTCTCCGACCACGAAACTCCTTAAGAGCCAATCGCTCCTTCTTCATGTGTAGCTGACCCAAAAAGTGTGCCAGTCAGTGTGATCTTCTCATCAGACCTAGAAGGCAGTGACTACGCCGGGCGCCACCTTTTGGAGCGTAGCTCTGGTAGCACGTGCAGCTCTGATAGAGTGGCAGTGCCTGGGGGCATGTACTCGGGGTCATGCTCATCATCAGAGCTTATGACTAGGCGGGCAGATGGGGCGACAGACTTTGAACGCCCACATGCGTAAACTCAATCTTGTTTTGGTGCCATAAGAGATAGTACCTTTAAAGAATCAATATTAGTATGAGAAGGAGCAAACAAGACGAGAAAAAACGAAACAAAATAAATTTAAGACCTAAGTTGTAATGACTTTTCAGTAGTAATAGTGAAACACAATGGACTAGGTGACGGCTCGTCATGAGTACGACAAACCGTCATCGGATCCATCATGTCTTACTTCAACTATGTTGATGTGAATACCCCTGAAGGAAACTCTCTAACAAGTATGACGGATAAGCAGGAAGGGTCGTCGTGACAATGACGGTCCGTCGTCGATGTCCGTCGTGGGGTACTTAAAAAAATATGTTGACCCTTAGGAGAGAGGTCTCTGACCTTCACGACGGTTGTACAGGATGGACCATCGAGGGTATAACGGTCCGTCGTAGATGTCTGTCAGAAGACACTTAGAGAAAGTGGGAGACCCTTAGGACAAGGGTCTCTGACAACCATAACGGTTGTGCAGGACAGACCATCGAGGTAACAACGGACCGTCATAGATGTTCGTCAGAGGACACTTAGAAAAAGTATGGAGACCCTTGGGACATGGGTCTCTGACCGTCACAACGGTTGTGCAAGACGGCCCGTCGAGGGTATGACGTTTTGTTGTAGATGTCTGTCAGAGGACACTTAGAAGAAGTAGGACACCTTAGAAAAAGGGTCTCTGACAACCAGAGCAGTTATACAGGACGGACCATCATGGGAACGACGGTCCATCGCATGTATCCGTTGGTAGACACTTAGTAAAAACGTACACTAGGATATTGCAACAGACCCTATGACGGTCCATCGTGGGTAAGACGGCCCGTCATCGGGGTCTCGTTCTGTCATTTAATGACAGAACTGGGATGCCACAATCATCCCCTATGACTCAAATGAAATTTTTAGTGTTAACCTACATGTGTCTAACCCAAATACCTAGTAAACTAGCAATGTTAAAGCACCTATTTCTAGTGTTTTAACAATGCAATATAAAGATTCTTAACCTAGGTCAGACCAAAATGGGATCAAAGAATGAAGATCCACCAAAAAGAAATAGTAATAAGAATTAAAAAATAAAAATTCAATGTAAATAGGTAGAGATCAGAGACACATACCTGAGAATTTGAGAAAAACAAGCAAGGAAGGTACTTGGTTATCAAGAATTGAACCACAACAACCGACTCCGACCAGTAGAATGGAGATATCTGGAATTGGGAAAACGATCGATTGATAGAGAAGGGAGGTAGGAAGTTGGAAGTTAAAAATGGAGGAAATGGGAGAAAGAGGGAAGGAAATGCATGAAATAAAGGGGTGGGTTTTTTAAATGTTATCAATTTTTCAAATTAACACCAACCGGGTCGGGTCGGGTATGCTCATTAATAACGCAACGAGTCCCCGACGAAGGTCCATCGCAGACGCGAAGGTCCGTCATTGGTTCCGTCATGTGTGCCCTAGTTTTAAAAATAATGAAATACGTACCTGCCACGACGGATTCATGCGACTGTCCATCGCGTTTGTGACGATTTGTCGATGTGTCCATCAGTGACTATTGTAATGTGATTTTCTGCAGAATTTTCTGGTGATGTGCCTGTAAATTTAAAACCCATTAGTAGAAAATGCTACAATTACTATAAATAAAACTATAAGTATTAGGTTGCCTCCCAACAAGCGCCTGATTTAATGTCGCGGCACGACTGAAGACACTTGATTACTCAGACTTCATCAATATGGTATGCCTCGATTACTTCATTTGCTGATTCAGCATGTGCAAAATAGATTTTAATGCGTTGTCCATTCACCTTGAATCGCACACCCTCCTTAGTTTTCAACTCAACTTCTCAATGAGGGAATAGTTGGGTAACCAAGTAAGGACTAGTCCATTTGGACTTGAGCTTGCCCAGAAACAAGCACAACCTAAAATTGAATAAAAGCACAAAATTCCCAACCATAAACTCTCGTTTTTCAATTTTTAGATCATGGTACTTCTTCATCTTTTCTTTGTAGAGGGCTGAGCTTTCATAAGCTTTCAGGCGAAATTCATCGAGTTCATTCAACCTAGTTAATCGTTGTTATGCAGCTTCGTTTCCAATCAATTTTCAACTTCTTCATAGTCCACATGGCTTTATGCTCTAATTCAACCGGAAGATGACAAGCTTTCCCATATACAAGTTGGTATGGGGACATACCTATGGGAGTCTTATATGATGTCCGGTAGGCCCAAAGAGCCTCCGTGACCAATCCGTTCTACTAGCATTCACTATTTTTGACAATATTTGTTTGATCTCCCTATTTGACACTTCAACTTGCCCACTAATTTGAGGATGGTAAGGAGTGGCCACATTATGGCGAACCCCATATTTCTCCAATAATCCCTTGAACAGTCTGTTGCAAAAGTGGGAGCCCCCATCACTAATAATTGCCCTTGGGGTGCCAAAACGAGAGAATATATTCTTTTTTAAGAACGCAGTGACACTCCTCCCTTCATTGTTTGCAAGGGTGATAGCTTCCACCCATTAAATACATAATCAACCGCTACTAAAATATACTTCATTCCATGAGAACTCACAAAAGGACCCATAAAGTCAATAACCCAAACATCAAATAACTCAATCACAATAATGGGGTTTAAAGGGAGCTCTTGCTTTCTTGAAATGCCGCCATCTCTTTGGCATCTATCACATGATTTAGCAAACTCATGAGCATCTTCATGAAGAGTTGTCCAATAGTAACCACATTGTAATATCTTATGAGCGGTTCGGATACCACTATGAAGTCCACCAACTGGTGAGGAATGACATGCCTCTAGAACACTCAACATCTCACATTCTGGCACACATCGCCGAATAAGCCCATCGACACAACTCCTGTAAAAATATGGTTCATCCCAAAAGAACTTCTTCACATCGTACATGAACTTTTTTCTTTGATGAAAGAACAAGTCCGACGGAATAATATCACTAGTCAGATAGTTTGCGAAATCTTTAAACCATGGAATCTAGTCTTGTGAGGCAGCCAATGCATGCTCATCGGGGAAAGTATCATCAATATCAGTCTTATCCCCTAACTCTCTCATAGCTTCATCTTCTAGTCGGGATAAGTGATTGGAAACTTGATTTTCGGTCCCTTTTCTATCCCTTAATTCAAAGTCAAATTCTTGTAGCAGTAATACCCAACGAATCAACCTCGGTTTAGCATACTTCTTTGCCATTAAATATCTCAATGTTGAATGGTCAGTATGCACTATAACTCTAGTACCTTGCAAATAGGAGCAAAATTTTTCAAAAGAAAAGACTACTGCAAGGAGTTCTTGCTCAATCACTGTGTAGTTCTTCTGAGCTTCAATAAGGGTTGTACTAGGATAGTAAATAGGGTGAAGGATTTTGTTCATTCTTTGTCCTAATACTACACCAAGAGCAACCCCACTAGCATCGCACATCACCTCAAATGGGCTGTTCAAATCTTGAGAAATAATGATAGGTGCAGACACCAATTTTTCTTTTAGCTCGCCGAATGCTTTAAGACAGGATTCATAAAAATAAAATTATAATCTTTCTCCAGCAGTTTGCACAACGGATGTGCAATTTTTAAAAAATCTTTGATGAATCTCTGGTAAAAAGCTGCATGCCCAAGAAAGCTTCTCACCCCCTTTTACAGAGATAGGTGGGGGAAGTCTCTCTATTACCTCGACTTTAGCTCGATCAACCTCTATGTCCTTTTTTGAAATGCGATGACCCAAAACAATACCTTCTTTCACCATGAAGTGGCATTTTTCCCAATTTAGTACTAAATTGCAGTCTTCACATCTCTTAAGGACCTCAGATAAATTGTTCAAACACCGCTCAAATGATTCACCAACCATAGAAAAATCATGCATAAGAACTTCTATAGTATCTTCCACCATGTCGGAGAATATCGACATCATACATCTCTGAAATATGGCGGGTGCATTGCACAACCCAAACGGCATTCTCTTGAACGCAAAGGTCCCATATGGACAAGTAAAGGTGGTTTTCTCTTGATCTTCTGGTGCAATAGAAATCTGATTATACCCTGAATGTCCATCAAGAAATAGTACCACCCTATTCCGGCAAGTCTATCCAACATCTGATCCATGAAGGGCATAGGAAAATGGTCTTTTTTAGTCCATGCATTTAATTTACGGTAATCCATACACACCCTCCATCTAGTAACCGGTCAAATTGGAACAAGTTCATTTTTCTCATTAGGGACCACAGTCATTCCCCTTTTTTAGGTACACACTGAACAGGGCATACCCAACTACTATCGGAGATTGGATAGATCGCTCCGGCATCCAACCACTTAATGCTTTCCTTCTCCACGACCTCTTGCATAGGTGGATTTAAGCGTCTCTGGTGCTCAATGCTTGGCTTATAATCGGGCATAAGTTGGATTTTATGAGAAAAAATAGCATGAGGGATCCCAATAATGTCCGCAATAGTCAACCCAATAGCTCTTCTGAACCTTTTTAGCACTTGCACCAAACTCTCAACTTGTTGTTCATTCAGGTCTGATGTAATGATTACCGGCAAAGTGTCACCATTTCCTAAGAATTCATACTTGAGATGAGGTGGGAGAGCTTTTAGTTCTAACTTTAGAGCCTCCTCTATAGATGGTTTTGCGGGTGGAGACTCGCGATTGTTCATGTCTAACTCATATTTCTTCGGTTTAAATCAAACATCACCTCGATCAAGAGCCGTGACTAATGACTCATACTCTTCAATGCAATCATTATCAAAATTCATTATCACTGCTGCTAATGTTTTTACACCTAGACGTTCTTCTATTTGTGTCTCAGATGACTCACCAACTTTGTAGGATATAGCAGTTACCGATTGGAGCTCACCACTCTGCCTCATGGACCTACAAATGTTGAAGGTCCCTTCCTCATTGTTCAACCGAAATTTCATCTGCCCCTTTTTCATATCAACTAAGGCTCTTCTCATAGCAAGGAATGGCCTCCCAAGAATAATGGGCACTTCAAAATCGACTTCACAATCAAGAATAACAAAATCTGCCGGAAATATGAACGACTCCACTTTTACTAGCACATCATGGAGTATCCCTATAGGCCTTTTTACTGTTCGATCCGCCGTCAGTAGCCGCATCGCAGTGGGATTTGGATCACCCGAACCCAACTTCTTGTAAATCGAGAGAGGCATGAGATTTATGCTTGCGCACAGATCACATAATGCTTTCGCAAAATGTAATAACCCGATTGTACAAGGAATAGTGAACTCACCCGGATCTTCTTTCTTTTGTACCAGAGATATTGTAGCAATATCACTACAATGTTGCATTCTATCATCATCCTCAAAAGTGACCGATCTTTTCTTTGTAACCAGATCTTTCATAAACTTGGCATAACGGGGCATTTGTTCAAAAGCTTCAACTAAAGGGACATTGATAGAAAGATGCTTCAACATTGTTATAAAACGTTGATATGTACCATCCTCGGTCTTTTTCACTAATCTTTAAGGAAATGGGGGGGTGTAGGCATGAGAGTTACCTTTTTAGGCACTTCAGCATCTTTTCCAGTGTTATCTTCTACATCACCATTAACCTCTACCACTTTATCAGTATCTTTTGCCACATTTTTCTCATTAGACGGCATAGGTGGGTCAGTGGTTTGCATACCACCGCGAGTAGTGATTGTCATATTATGTCCATCATATTTCTGATTTTCGACAGTGTTGCTAGGAAGAGTGCCCGGTTGCCGTGTGTCCACAGTCGCAGATAATTGGGCCAATTTTAACTCAAGCTGCTTAATCGATATTGCCTGTGTATCAACTTTCTGCCCAATACCCGCTAAATCACTCCTCAACTCTTTAGTATGCTCATTACTAGCATCGAACCTCCTCATCATTTTATGCAACATATCCTCAACTCGCGCCATACTACCTTCACCATCCCTAGGAGTAACTTCACGATTTTGAGGGGGAACATAGGGCCCATTCCTATCATTTCTATTACCATAGTTACCCCTGTGAAGTTGTTGTCACGGTTGTTATTTCCTTCTTAAACATAATGACCCTCACGGTTATAGTTACCATAGATATGACCTTGGTTCCTTTAAACTTGGCTCCAATTCTCCTAATTAGAGCTTTGGGCACTTGGTCGGAAACCCCATGTCTGCTCATTTACCGCATAGGAATCCTCCTCATAATAGCATTCATCATTTGGTGGTGGTGGTTTAGAAAAGCAGTTGACTACATTTATCTTTTCTGCGCCCAGTGACATGTTTTAATACCAACCCAAGCTCAGTTCTTATCTGAGCCATCTCTTCACGAATCTCATATGTGGCTGGGTTGTGACTGGATTGCACTGCGAAGGTTCCGGGAGATTTTCTCTAACTTTTTGGCAATATCAGTATAAGGACACTCCCCTTAAGAACCACCCGCTTTAGTATCCAACATCGCTTTATTATTATCATCCTGTCCCCGATAGAAGTATTCCTTCAGTGACTCATCATCTATGCAGTGATTGGGGATGCTTCTCAAAAATGAGGTGAATCTATCCCTAGAACAACTAACTGACTCTTCTGGTAGTGCCACAACGTTGTTCACTCTGTCTTAGTGGTTTAGTTTCTTGGAGACCACGTAGTAACGTGCAAAGAAAACGTCCCTTAGTTGGTTCCAAGTGAAAATGAGTTATAAGGGAGCTCAGTGAACCAAATAGCAGTCTCTCCCGTCAGTGAAAGAGGAAAGACTCTTAGCCCTATTACATCCAAATCCAAATCAAGCCTCCTTACACAGCTTTTACACACTCCTTACCTTAGCTATATGGGTTGTGGATCATCAGAAGGTAGCCTAAAAACAAACCTCTGGCAGTGTGCATTTGCATCAGGCTACTAGTTACCACAAAGGTGTGGCCTGGTGGTAGAGGGGGCAAGACAAGTGGCCCATCGGAGTTTGCTATATTGTCATAGCCTCTGTAGTATTCTTGAGGACGTGGAGCAGGATTTTATCCCCTCTGTTGATTTTTACCCAGAGCATCGGGTAATAACTGACCATGAACATCAACCGGAGCGGAAATGTTCTGCTTTGGATCATCATCCTTAATACCCAAGTTTCTATTCATGTTGCGTAGTGTACGCTCTAAATCTTGATCGTAGGGAAACAAGGGTTTTCTTTCTCTCCGTGTATTTGGCATACAAGGAAGATAGTTCTACAAGAATCAAAAACAATAAAAATTAAAATTAAGAAAATAATGATTGTACTTTAGTAATAAGTTTAAATTAATCTAAGAGCAACTTTCCCCAGCAGCGGCGCAAAAATTTGATACGCTCAAACTTACTTCTCAAACAAGAAGTAAAGCGGTCGTATCAAGTAAAGAACCAAACTAATGAGGTTGGGATCGTTCCTACGAGGAAAATAGTTCAGACTTAACTTCAGTCTATTATCATTATTATTTAGTCAATTATTTCCTTAGAAAACAAAAGACAGTAAAAGGGGAGTTTTTTATTTCTAAATTAATAAAGATAACTAACTAAATTAAAGTAACCAACTAACAGAATCAAACCTTGGAGTTTAATTAATTAATAAAAGTAACAAGGGTTTAAGTGTTCCCCATGGGTTCCTAACTTGATAATTCTAACTATAACAATTCTTTCCTAGTATCTTGCATGCAAAGTGATAAGTTATGTATTTATAATCCTTGGTCCGGCATCTAGAAAATTTCACTCCGCACCTTGGTCTGTCTATCTCTGTTGCTATACTAACCCTTAACTTTACCTCATATTAAGCATTGTATTCGATATTTGACTAAGTTATTACCTCGTACCAATCAATAATAGCCTATTAGATAGTATACACTAAATCTATGTTGATAATTAATTTCCTATTATCTACCTCCTTGGTCTGGAAAGTAGCATTAAGGCGATTTCTAATGTTGGCCATCCATTAAAAAGACTTCTACTCTAAAGAATTATTAATACATGCAAGACACTATTCTAGAATTGTTATTTTAGTTATATTTTACCTCATTATTCACCCATGGTTCCCACAACCCTAGTTATGGAGTTTAGTTGCCCATAGTCATAATCATAATATTCATATATGTAATATAAGAATTCATGCACTTACTTCAATGAGAAATAATAAAATCCCAAAGTTCACTTGATTAATCAACAAAAGCACCAACAATCAATTCCAGAAAAAGTGGATCAATTACTAAAATTAATTGAAGACTAAAGATTCTCCAAAATTATAACAATCACAAAGTCTACTAACAACGAGTGTAACATAAGAGAATCAACCCCAAAAATGTGGTTTTTCAAACAATTAAAAAAAACAAAAACCTAATAAAAGAAGGACTCTGATTGCTGAAAATCTGTTAAAACGCGGCTGGGTCGACGGACCTCGCGACGGGCCATCGTGGTCACAACGGGTTGTCATGGCCTCCGTCATCCTATACTTTACAAATTCTTCTGATGCTTTCTTCATTACCCTCGACGAACAGGTATGATGGACCGTTTCAAGCACGACGGTCTGTCGAGGTTTTCTGTTCCATAACACTTAAACTTCTTAGAATTTGGGTACAGGGACTACTTGTATGATCATCACGACGAACCAGCAGGACGGAGAGTCGTGGCTATGACGGTCCGTCATGAACTTCGTAATCCCACACTTAGGTCAGACTTGCCCATCTTCCTTCAGCAGCTTCTCTACGATGCCACCTACAGACCGTCACAAGCTCGACGGATCGTCACAAGCTCCGTAGGTGGTAACGTTTTTGTATTTCTTGCTCAAAAACTTTTGCGTTCATCTTTAGACAGATTTCATGCAAATAAAGGGAAACTTACATTAAAATCAATACAAAAAGGCTTTTGGACACACACTAACTTAAGGAAAAAACAATAAAAATATCGTGAAACCACGGTATATGAACTACCCTTTGTTTTGAATAAATTGATGGATTTCCTCTCATTTTAAATATAGAATTTTTGGACTTCTTCTATGACTACTAAATCTATTATTATAAGTGTACTTTACTGTTGTTGAGTGGCTCGTTGACATTAGCGTTATGGGTATCAATACACCGGTGATTAAGATCATTCTCTCATGGGAGGATATATTCCAAATAAAGCCTCGGATACTAAAGGGGAATAATTTCCTTAAGGGGAAACTGTGCATTCAGTGGGCTTGATCTTATTACTGTTTTTCCAGATTCTGGTATGTGTTACATATTCAAAATTTGTGAAGTAATTTCTCTTCTTCTGTACTTCACTGGTTAATTAAATGTTGGTAACTTCGTGTCTCTGCGCAGTTTGTTGGAATCAGTAAGATTCTTTAAACACACATTGAAAACAATTCTTTTTAAGGGAAAATATTTTATATTTTTCTCTGTTTCTGATTCTAGTTTCTCTACTAGTTTTGATTTTCTAGTTCTCAAAATGTTCTTAAACTTTGTTGTGTCTTAACAAGTTCTTCTAAGTTTTATTCTAAGTATCTTAGGAATACAAGATGGAAAAAACGACCTTTTAAAGTTAGGTTGTCAAGTGAAGGAAGGTAAGCCAAAAATAGTAAGGAGTATTTTGGTTTTTTCCTTACCCAATCAGATTTAATTCATTTTTAGTAAGGTTTAAAGGGTCAAATGCTATTAGGTTCAGTTCTATAATCCTAATATGACTCGTGATTTAGTTGAGAGTTCAAGAAAAGAAAAAAATAGAAAATAGAAGGAAACATGGGGAGGATCAAGCGTTTTTCGAGATTCTTTTGTGATGTCGTGGATTTTCGCCATAGGTTTGATCCCTAAGAGGTATGTAAAATTCCATAGGGTTGGGTTTGTTCACTCACGCACCAAACATGTTATTTTTAGAGTCATTTTTTTCTTGAAATTTAAGGATCTAAGTTCTTGATGAGTTCTTCATAAGTGTTCTTGAAGTTTTCTTATCAATGAAGTTTTGATTTCAGATTCTACTTGTGTCGACTTTAAACAACCATATCTCTTAGAATATTAAAAGTTTTATGTGATCTATAACCTATCAAATTAATGATAACTACTTTTCAACACCACAAATTTTGTGTCAATTCAATTTCGGAGTAAAAAGTATGATAATTTTAGTAACCTATACAGTGTTGTTACGATTAAACGACGGGAAAATATTAAAAATAGTTATTTTGTAATTTTACCTCAAAGAAAAACATACACGAATTTCAACACTAATAAAAGGCTTAAAACATTGAGATTTTCTTGTTCACTAATGAAAATCATAATCCTTGGTCATAGAGATTTCAAGAAACTAATTCAAGAATCTCAAGAAAGGTTTTCTTGAATGTTTACCTTCAAGCTAGAGTTCCAAAGCTTCTAATCAAATTCTTCTTCAAGATTCTTAAAGATTCTTCAAGATTCCTTCAGAATATAGTTCTTCTAGGTATATTAGTCTATGATAGTGCTGGACTAGATCGTCCTCATGCCCTACATCTACTTTCAGGTAAGTAAAGAATAATCTAGGATTTTAGCCCTAGATATGGGTATTGTTGACTTAAGTTGATTTTGAGTCTTGAGTTCATGTTTCTTTTAAAATCTCTCTTCCTAATTATCAAATTTATATATTATTATTGATATACTTCATATCATGAACCATAACTCTTGCATTCATAATTCACATTAAGAGAGAGTTAAGAATAGAGTTCAAGAAAATATTAGAGTTCAATTGTGGATCCTTTAGATCAACTATTGATTGGAACTCTGTTTTGAGGAAGTAAGTAAGAGAATGATAATATTTGTATACATAAGTTCCATGTAGTTACCTAGACTTTCGAGTCAAACCGTTCATGCCCATACATTCGGCATGGACTCTATAAATTGAGTATCATTGAGAGTAGGAGTATCTTTAAGTTCTAAGTCTTGAGTATTGAGTTCCTAATCTCCATTGAGATTATATTTCTAATCATGGTACTATTACATGTTACCCATGAATCCCTTGAATTGGGTAGTTCATGCCCATAATTTCGCATGAACCTTATAAGTCGAACACTCTTACGATGAGAAGTATCTTTGAGTCCTTGAGTTGAGTAGTTCATGTCCATAGTAACGGATGAACACGATGAGTTGAGAAATCTTGAAATGAGTAGGATCATTGAAGTTATTGAGTTTTTAGTATTGAGTCATATTTATGGTTATTGAAAACCTTGCATTGACTGTTTACGTCCATAAATTGGCATGAATCTTATTTTAAGAAGTCTTTTAAAACTGTTTAACTTTATTTTAAGACTTCAGTTTCGAGATGAATAAAGAGTAAAGATTAAAGATTTGAGTTCACTTCTTCAAAAGAGTATATCGAAACAATGTATTTCCAAAGAGTGAATATTTTCACATTTAAATAACAAAGACAACTGAGATTTCCAAAAGGGCCTTTGAGGTAGTTTTTTAGTAAAGAGGAAACTATGATTTTCAAGAGAGCTTTTAAGTTAAGTCTTGAGTAATTATCTCAAACCAAAGAAAGGAGGTTTTTCAAAGCGTATGAGCTAAGTATATTTTTGGGAGTAGTATTGATCATCAAAATGGGGATGCGATTTAACATCAACTCAATTCTTCATAAACCATGTAGTCATCATTGGTATTAAAGGATCATACTTTTTGAATGATCACTTAAGTTAAGCTGGTGGATTCACTAAGTTAAGTGTTCTATATGACGACAAAGTTTAGGACAGTTTTGGAAGCGCGGGCAAAATGTTGTATCACCATTTAGGCTCATAGTGGTGGTTATCGGATAGAGAAACTCCCTTAGCAATAATTGCCTGATTCCTCAAGGGGTTCTGATTAATATGAATGGGGTATGAGACTTCATTCATGCATTGCACAGGTAGACTTTGAGAGGGACATGGTATTTTTTTATCATATTATGATTATGAGTTAACATTATGTTTCAACACTTTTCCTTTTCTCTATATTGCACTTGTTCTAAACTGCTTTATAATAAAATGAGTTCAGTTAAGTATTCATGAGTGGAGTATAAATAGTTTAGTATATAAAGTTGAGTATCTAATCATTGAGTTGAGTATCTAATCTTTAAGTTGAGTATTCAATCTCTAAGTTGAGTATTTTATTCATGAGTACTTCTGAGTTGAGTAAGTTGAGTATCTAATTATTGAGTTGAGTATCTAATCTTTGAATTGAGTATCCAATCTCTTAGTTGAGTATCTTATCCATGAGTACTTCTGAATTGAGTAAGTTTAGTAGTTTTTAGTATCCTTGAGTATTCCTTGAGTTGAGTAAGTTTGAAAAAGGTATGTATGTTTCCATTTTTATCCAGTACAAGCTTTTGTTTATACTTTAGAATTCCTCTTACATGCTCGTATTTCACATACTGAGTAATTTGGCCTACATCATTTGCAGACACAGGTATTCAGGATCATCAACAGGAGCTTCGCTGATACATCCGAGAGTTTAAGTTAGATATGGTGAGTCTCTTTGCTTCCAAAGGATTTCATTTACTTTTCAATTTAGTAAGGATGTCGTGGGTCTTGTCCCGACTTCCATCATTATCAGTTAGAGACTTCATAGATAGTCAGTTTATTTAAGGAGTCTATATTAATAATTTATTTTACTAAATGTAATAAAAACTTAAGTTGTCTATTTTATGGCGAATTATTATTTTATTCAGAGTTTTTCATTTGAGTTAAAGTTTTGTAAGGTTGATTTTTATGAACTTTTATTTCAGTTTTAAGCTTTTGTATGCTTAATTTTTAGCCTTCCACTTGTAGTCACCCAGGATGAGGGTTCGCTTGGGGTCTAACAATTGTTCTTGAATGTCGGCCACGTCCCAGGTGTAGACTAGTTCACAATACAAGGAAATCTAACCTATTCATTGTTCTTGAAAATGTCAAGTGTCATTGTATGTTCAATAAAATTTCTAACACCATCAATAAACTCGGGTTCCAATCCAGCACCAGTTTCATAATGCATATTATACATCCACAAATGATGATCCATCTACAAAAATATAGATATTCAATTAGTTTTGACTTAATTCCAACAACTAAATTCACCAACTAAATCACCTTATTTTATCTAACTTATTTTAACAACTTGATAATTTGTTAACTTTCACTAGCTTAGTATTAACTTAATTCCAAAAACTTAATCCACCAACTAAATCACATTATTTATTCTAACTTATTTAAACAACTTAAATTCTTCAACTAGTTTAGTTTTGGCTTAATACAACAACAAAATCCACCAACTAAATCATGTTATTTAACTTAACTTATTTAAACAACTTAATAACTTTTAAACTTTAACTACTTTAGTTTTAAAGCTAAGTAACAACACTAGATGGACACAAATCGATCTTGCAAGGAAACTAATTTTGTCATCAATAGGATGAACTAGTGTTGGTAATTATGCTTTACAAATATATTATTTATAAATTTAAAGCTTAGTGTCAACACTGGATGGAGACAAATTGATCTTGCAAGAAATCAATTTTGTCATCAGTAGGATCAACTAATGTTGGTACTTATACTAAACAAACACATTATTCCTACATTAAAGCTAAGTGTCTAACACTAGATGGTTATTATTATTTTAATAATTTGGAGTCAAAAAAATAATTTTATCAATTAAAAAAACCCTATCAAATGTTAATAAATTACCGAAAAATATTTTCAAATTATAATAATGTTGTGTTTAAATCTATTAGAATAATTGATCTTGTTGCATTCAATATTTTTAATTAGTATTGATTTGAAATGTCATATATATTTACACGATATATAAATAATAGCATGTTGGTGGTACCTATAACTTCTAAACTTTATCTAATCATGGTGGTACTTATAACTTCCTAAATTATTAAAAATAATATATTTTATTATTTATATAAAGTTAAAATTTATGACAACTAAATCCTAATATTATATGTCACTGTTAGGTTATATTTACAAAAGAATAAAATACACCGCACTTTTAAAATGGCTAAACAAATCTAAAAATACATAAATAAAAGAAGAGATTTTTAGTAATAAAAGGAAAAGAAGATGCTCCATTTTTTTTTATCTTTCTATTTTTCCTTTACACGAAAAATATATTAATTTGATAATTTATTTTATGTGCGATATAATTATTTGATTATAGTAGTATCTTTTTTTAATTCATCAGTGGAAGTCCTTTGTTTGTAAATTTTTATTTTATGAAAAAATATTTGATTAAATAGAGGTGATAATATTTTTTATAAGATTGAACGAGACAGGAGTGTGCTATAGAGGTTGCAACATGCTTTGCGAATTATATACTTAAATTTTAGATAAAAGAATATTCAATATTTTTAATATTAATTTTATATGATCTATGGATTTAAATTTTTAATTATACAATAAATATCAATTCAACACACGCCACAGATGGTATTAGTCTTTATTATACTAAAATTATGCTAAAATATGTTAGAATATACCCATATTTCATGTAAGTTATGCTAAAAATTTGTTAGCATGAAGTGTATATTATAAAATTGAAACATTGTATATGATTGTACATGCGCTTTTGTTACCCACTAATAATTTGTATTGGTTATTTTTTAAGTTTAAAAATATTCTATTTTTAAATATCTGCGCAGCGCGAGGATACATATACTAGTAATCCCTAATGCAAATTAACAATCAATAAACACAAATTCAATAAACTAGTTTCAATTAGATAGCTAAGAAGATCAAAATATAGCTTAGTTCGGAAAAAAAATAATGAGTTAATAAGTCCTAACCTTAAATTAGGAGAAGGTTATTGAAGAGAAAGGAGAAGGAGGCGCAGGCGGCGTCTATTCTGGCAGCAACAGAAAAGCAGTCGGCGGCGGTGAAAGGGGGGAAATGGGGGAAAATTGCAATTGTGTTTTACATATTTATTGAAAAGTGACAGACAACGTCTCTTTGCCCGTCGCTTTTTTAAAAATAGTAGACGGCATCTCTATGTCCGTCACTTTTTTGAAGATGTTGACCAATAAGCGACGAACACAAAGACGTTGTCCGTGTCTATTTAAAAAATAATATTCTAAAATAAATTAGAAGAGACACACAACGCGTATAATATATATATATATATATATATATATATATATATATATATATATATATATATATATATATATATATATATATATATATATATATATATATATATATATATATATATATATATATATATATGTATGTATATATATATTGTCTGTTGCTTTTTGTCAAATAGTTTAAAAAATAAATATTTTCATTAAAAAGTGACAGACAATGTCTCAAAAGCCGTCGCTATTTTGAGCGACGTCGTCTGTCATTTTTCCCAGTTTTTTTGTAGTGCATGTTGTATCAATCATGTTCATCTCATTACAAATCAACGTGATGGGACAAAAATGTTCCAGCTGATGATGTTGGAATTAATGCATCTACATTAATGTTTAGTCTTCCAAAATTGTATTTTAGTTTTTCTAGAAAATTTTTAGTAGTTATTAATACATGTATTCAGTTAATTGTGATCCATGTATCTAGTTTTTTATGCAAGACTTTTTTTTGACATTTTACTACTATAAATAGAGATGCAATAGATGATTCTGATCATCTCAAGTAATCTTAAATAACCTATATAAAACTTGAGTGTCTCTAAAGATAATATTCTCCTTTTGTATTTTCTAGAGATAATTGTGTGCAAGTGCAATATTACTACACTAATAGATCCTTTGAAAGTATTCCCACGTCTCATGAGCAGAAGACATAGGAGTGAGATTCAGAGCAATGGTGTTGTCGACAGACTCCATGATTTAGGTAAGTACCTTTGCGTCAGACTAGGGGTGACAACTTCAGTTCCATATTTAATTGTTTGGACCACTCATATTTTAATTGGTTAAATATGGTTTTCAAACTATTTTAAGAGTCTATAAATATGGTAAAATTGGTTAAATATGGGTATCTATTTGATTTGTATTAGATAACTTATTTTCACTTTTACTTTAAAACTTAATTGAAAAACAATTTTTTTTATTTGAATAACCAAAGAAAATTAGGAGTAGGTTGGTGGAAGGATGGAGAGGGGGTGGGGGTAAATTTTTCTCTTTTTTTTTTTTGAAAAAAAACAGTTTTTCTTTTTATTTTGAAAATTAAGACAAAATTAGGGTTGGGTTGGTGGAAGGGAGGGGGAGGGGGTAAAATATATTTTTTCTTGCAAAAACAGATTTTGTTTTTTGAAAAATAAAAAAAAAATTAGGGTAGGTTGGTGGGAAGTGGGGTGGGGGGGGGGGGAATGGGCAGGGGATGGGTAAATTTTTTTTATTTTTGCAAAAACAGATTTTTATTTTTAGTTTTTGCAAAATAAACAAAATTAAGGGGTAGACTGGTGGAAGGTAGGGGAGGGGGTAATTTTGTTTTATTTTTGCAAAAACAGATTTTTTTATTTTTGAAAAATAAAAAAAATTAGGGGTAGGTTGGTAGAAGGGGGGGGGGGCAGGGGGTGCCCGGGGGAGAGGGCAAAAAAAAAATTTTTGTTTTTGAACAATAAACTTTTTTTAAGGGGTAGGTTGTTGAAATGTGGGGAGCGGGGGATACGGGGGAGGGGTACATTTATGTTTTTGAAAAACAATTTTGTTTAAATGGCTTAGAACAATTTTGCCTAGACCATATTTGACCATATCCATTTTTGCTCATATTCTATTTGGATGGATAGTAATCCAAACCATTTTTTCTCAAATCATATTCAACCCATGATTACTGAATTGTCGGTTGTAGTTTCTGATTTTGGAAAGGTAACATGAACCACAAGATGTTTTCCCTCAAGAAAAATATTGAAAATATGAGGCCCAAAACAAAAATAGTTCTTTCAATCAAGTTTCATTATCATGTGTTGATTATGTAAACCATTCGAATGGACTGGAAAGAAAAACGTGCAAGTAGGAGGAGAGGGAAAAGAAGAAACACGGAAAAAACTCAGAGTTAATACCATATGAACAAGGGAAAAACCATGATTTCTATTACTTTAGAATGAAGAAGATTATCTCCTTATAAACTTACAAGAAAACTATCATGCTAAAATACTACTCATGGTAAGTACTAATACCTCAACCATGTATCACCTGAACAAAATTGCTTCGCATTAGCTGCAAAGTTCCTTTGCTTCTGCTCAAATATTCGGATATTCGCTCTTCTTGACATATGAAATAATAGTGACGGAGCAAAAATTTTCATTAAGAAACGGAAAAATAAAAAAAAGTGAACATATGAAACTGCAACAAAATAAACCTTTTCAACTAAAAACAAAAGGTAATAACGTTATAACTTGTAAAGATGTCTAATTATAAGGAAAGTGTGTGTCATTTAAAAATGAAAAAAAAAATATTTGTAGTCAAAATATATTGTTAAGTTACGAGTCAGGGTAGAACTCACCACCTCAAAAAAAATTGCACCACCTTAATTAATACACTAAGCCTTCAACTTGTGTCAAATGGTGTAAAAACATATATTGTTGTAATAGAGATAGGAAGACTTGGAGTTTGCCTATTAGAGTTTAACTTTAAAAGAGATTTAGATCAAGAAGGCAATAACCAATCCTACTAATTGAGGTACGTTGTTTATGTATCATTTATTTTTTCTAGTTCTAAGCCTAGACTCGCCTTAAACTATGTGATGTATAGCGGATCACAAAAAATGGTGTGTATATATCCTGTTGTCTAACCAATGGTTCAGATTTACCATATTCGTTAGCTAATCTAGTTTACTAAATTAAAATAAATATACGAAAATTATTTTTTAAATTTTAAAATGTTAAGTGACTAAATAATTTACGTCACCCATTTTTCTACCCTCATGACCTAACCCAAATGAAAAATAACACAATCGTGTATATTTATGAACAAAATCATGTATTTTTATGAACAAGAGAAATTAAATAAGAAACTCATTTATATTCTAAAAAAAAATTACATGGAGCATGTTTTCCTTCCTTAGAAACACACCCTACATTATAATTCATGTGTCAATTTTGATTACCAATGTAATGACACAATCATATATTTTATATTATAAAATAAAATTATTAATTAAAACATTAGTTGGTTACTTGAATAAACTTTAATGTGTGTATAAATAACTAAAAGTTATATTATTGTTTTGATTTATTTGCCTTAGTTACATAATTCACAAGTGCCAAAATTAAAATTTATCAATAAAATCAATATTATACATGCTATTTTCCTTTGTAATTAAGTTTTGAATTATGTCATTTTGATCATAGTAGTGTTTCACACTGTTCTTTTAGTACTACTTCCTCTTTCTCAAAAGACTTTTAGCCCTTACTAAGAATAGTTGTCTTCTAAAAGAAACTAAATTATTTTCTGATTGATTTTTTAGTATGTAATGGTTGTGCAATTTGACTCAGGTTCATACTTAAGGATTCAAAGGATGCCCCTACTTTTAGAAGCTTGTGTCCATAATGTAATAGTCCTGAGTCTAACAAAGGAGAATTTGCAACTAGTGAAGGTGGGTGTGTAACTTAGGTGGACAATGAGACTCAGACGAAATGGCCTGTCATTGTGGATCTCCAATTGGGGAGTCCTCCCCTTGTTGTTTAGGGTGAAAAGCACAAGAAGGGACCGATTCTTCTAAGTGATGACAATCAATTTGAGAGGACTATGCAATTGATGTGAACAATATTCTTTAAAATGTTGATTATCCTACAAATCTGCGTATTGGAGATGATTTTTATATTGGAAGCAAAAGAAGGATGATGGATCCTTTTAGAGGTGAAACATGAAAGAAGTGCCGTCCACAAACATGTAGGTTCTTGTTACAAAATTACTTCTTATTGTATTCATGTTTGAAGAAGAGTAACTTTTACCTCCGGAAAAAGAAGAACGGGAAAAGGAAATTGACAATCTTTGTGTTGATATGAACATGCGTATCTTGGAAGTACAAATTGGCTTTACAAATTCACCTATTTTGCCTATGCAAGGTGAAAAAGTAAGTGACTGTCAAATAGGAAAATCACGAACTTGATTTGGATGAACAAATTGGACTCATGTGTTCAATTTGTTCACATGTGATATTAGAGGTCAAGTCCATCATCCCTAATTTTGTAAGCATATGAATATTGTTCTTTCAAGCACTCTTTCTTTTATTTTTTTTGCTGCAAAGATGTTCTACTAAATCTAAATTTATTGTAGCTTTTCCATAGCTTCGCCATGTAAAATTAAACGGACAAGCTCTTCAGTTTATTTTTTGTTTACCCTTAAATCTTGAACGTATGTGTTATTTGCAAGGTAACAGATCTCGACAAAGGCATGGAAAAATGTATCTCAGAGAATCGACATAACTCTTAGATATTGTCGGCCTCACCACTTCTGATTCTTCTTCAAGCCAGAATTATCCTATTTATGGAGAAAGAATTGTGTGTGATTTAGTTTCGCCACTTGTCAAAGAGACAATGTATCCTCATCAACGTGGAGGATTTAAGTTTATTTGAAAAAGATTTACTAGAGATATAACTCCTTAGAGGATCAAAGATCTCTTATAAGTTGGTATGGTAGGATGCATAATCTCAGACCACCTGGCACTACAAAATCCCGATGCCACCATATTATTTCTTAAGTATTTATTGAAGATGTTTCCAAATGGTCTGCTTGTAATCATAGCTCCATCCAATTCGCTTCTTAACTTGGAAGTCGAGTTCCAGAAATTAAAGGTTCACATTTCAATATACATAGAAGAATGATGTACACCTCCCATTTCTCAAACTCCTCTTCCTAGGTAAAAAGAAAATTGAAACAAGCTATATGATTACATGCCGACACAATAGGAACATCTTCAGATATAACTAAAGAAAGACTACGGTGAGTCAAATTCTTCTGATGCCAGGTCGAAGTTAGATAATGCATCCCCCTTACCCTAAAATTGGGGCTCTCTAAGCTTCACAATATCTATATCTCCAACAATAGGGTTCCACGTGAACTCAAATTCTTCACGTTGATTATCATACTTTGTTGCTTTGGAACTTTGGGTTACAAAATCCCACATGGGTTTTTCTCCATAAATAGGAGATCCCTGAGCTGCAGAAGAATACGAAACTATGAAGCCATCAATATCCTATAGTGATGACATCTCTCCAAAATATTTTCTTTTGTACCTCCCTCGAGTTCTTTGAGACTGCAGATGGAACAAAATTTAGATAATTGATTTAAGTGTGAACTACCAAAAAAATTGGAGAGTAGAATTTACAAAATATTTGGAAAGAAAAATGCTTGATAGGAAAAAAAAACTCATATACTTACAAAAGGAGAGAAGATGCACTTGCTCTACAAATGAACATATGAACTAGCTGAATAGGTGAGTCCAATTTGTTCATCTAGAACAAGAAGGTGGTTCCCCAGCTGACTGTCACTTGCTTGTCCACTCTACATCGACGAAATCAATTTTTTCTTAAAGTCAATAAGTCATTCCAAGACATATCTCCATTTCAACAAAAATATCTTCAATTTTATTTTCCCATTCTTCTTTCTTTAGGGCAAGAAGTTCCTCATCATCAAATCAGAATGTTAAAGGCAGTGTTCCTCTGACCGAAACTTTTTCCTTCTCTTCAGGAGAAGTGTGTTTATTATTAACATCAATATATTTATTGAATGAACAATAAACTTCAGAAACTCAAGCTCTTCAATAACCTTCATCTAATTATTTCGAAGATCATTAGTTCAAATATCAAATTTTTGCTAAGCATATGAGGTTGTATCAGGAAGATATTTGGATGTTTGTTTTCCTACACATGCTTATGGTTTAAGAAAAAACCACATATGTTGAATTTAACATATTATCAGCCTTCGCAAAGATAAAAAACATTAGGATCACTCTTCTCTTCTCCTCCTTCTCCTCCTCCGCAATGATAAATACACTCGGATCACTATACTTATCTAGGATAACAACATTACGATCAATATCCTCCTCCGACAAATCATCATCATCAGATGCTTCCTCGATGAAAGGATTATTTGTGAAGCACTCACAAGTTGTTGGATTTGACTTCCTCCTCCCATGATTTTCCACATTTCACTCATCACCTCCAGAAGGATCAATATATTTTCTTTTCCTTCCATAACTAACATTCAGAGAATTACCACTTTAACTAAATTTATTTGTGTTTTCAACTATACTTAACATATACATTAATGATTATTTTCTAGTCCTCCACTTTGAAGAAGTCATCCCCTGAATCTAATGTGCACTCGTGAGTCAAAATACAAACTTTTCATTATCAATTAAAATGCACAAACATATATGTAATATAAAGACATTCTTCACAATTACAACAATACTTAACTCCATTTACAAACACTAACTTGAATAGAGAAACTTTTTTCTTCCAGAAAATCAAGAATCCAAAACTTTGAATTCACAAAACTAGAAAACAGAATATAGAGTGATGGGTTCGAATAAATTGAAAATAGACTGAATTATATGTAGAATGAGATATAGAAACAAAACAAAAGAAATGTAAGTTTTGATGAGCCTTTTTTATATGAGAGAAAAACAAGAAAAAGAGAGGGAAAATAAAAATTTGTGTAAAGTGTGTGCCACAGGAGACATAGTAGAAGAGATTAAACAAAGTCTTCATGGAAAACAATACATTATCCAACAAATAATGAGGGAATATAAGCAATTAGCTAAATATGTAGCAAACATGGCTATTGAAAAAGGATGCTACACATTTTAAAATTTCAACAACATGGATACTACAGGGAGAAGGATAATAAACAGTGATAAATTAAATTGCCCATAATTGAGAGTATCGCCGACTAGAAGATAATGAGAATTATAAGGCAACAACGTAATTTTTTTTGTAAAAATCATTTATAAAACACCACGAGGATAACAAAATGTAAAGAACTATCTATCATTGACAATTTCAGCAAACAAAAAAAAAACAATAGAAGTGAGGATCTAGGCCATATGGGAATGCTTAAACCTAGAAAGAACCTTCACCACTCGTTTGAGGAGGTTAATTAGAGCTACCCATACACTCTGATTAAGCACCATTGTAAAAACAGAAGTAGCAGAATCAGATGAGAGAAAAGTAAGAGAACAAAGGTGAAAACGAACCTGGTTATAAGGTATTCTTCAAGAAGAAGAAAATCCAAAAAGAAACGCACAAGGGGAAAAACCTACCATGTCAGAGAAAACAAATGCAAGATAAAGAGAGGAAGTTTAAACCAGAATCAAGAACATAAAGAAGTCAATTTGATGAACTACACTACTCTTGTTAAATGAGAAAAGAAAGACATGAACACATGACCTTGAATGGTGATAGTCCATAGCTTGAGGAGGTGGAACTTCTTGTTAATCCAACGTGGAAATATTTTTCAGGTTGGGGTGGATTTATGCTCAAAGAGAGAGGCGTATTAGGAACTAGGAACCCTAGCATTAAGGAGATGTTATTGGATGTTTGTATCGGGCTATCTGAATGGGATACTCTTTTATTTGATTTGTTTGTTAATTGATTTGGGCATTAGGCCAAAATGAGTATTGTAATGCCTTTGAGTTCATTTTAATAAAAGCCAAAAAAGTTTTTTTTGAAAAAAAGTAGGCATTTGTGAGAGTATAGAATTCTAGAACGAAGCAATTTGATATAAAGTGTGAATTTAAATCATCCAACAAATGTGTCACACAAATTTACACTAAAAATATAAAAATTTGAATTTCAAAATTTGGATGTAACATAAATCGTACCGAAAATAATATTATGTGTAATTTCTCTTATTATAAAAGAATTGACATGATGGGTATTTTCTGAAAAATATAATAATTTTCTTTCGCTTTAATTTAATTAGTGTATAATTTTTCTAAGTTGTTGGACCTGCTTAATTAGCTATGCTCTTTAGTTTTAATTCATATACTTTAGTGATATCTTTATTAGTTTGAATGTCGATGTTCTTTGTTTGAACTTTTTAAATTACTTTGAGTAAGAAAATCAACGGACGACGAAGAAAATACTTTAATTATGGACATACCAATGGGCCCCTTACATTAGATTTTCAAGAAAAAGAATGAGATGATTAGAGACCGTTGATCAGAAAAGTTAAAGGGTTTGTTAACAACCTACAGAGAGTACATTAACAACGAAATTATTTCGGGAAAATAAACTCTACTCAACTTAGTTATAAAGGGTGTTCGAATTTTCTTAAAATCTGTTATTAAAGGTGTTAGTGAAAAAACTTACAAGATAATAAAATTGCAAGATTACAATTGAAAATAAAATGAAGAAAGTAATCTCTTCAAGCTGAGGCGCGGATATCTCGCTCTCTTTAAGGAGATTCAAGCCCACTGCAGCAAATGTTTTCACCGGTCCAGCAGTAGTCCTCTTTGACTTGTCCCCTCCAGGATACAACAGCCTTCACAAAGTATAACTCAACAACTCTGGACAAGAGTTGAGTCCAAAGCTCCACAAAAAAGAACACCTCCCTTCAACTAATAAGAACTCTCTTTTAGACTAACTCTTTCACTCTTTGTTTTCTCTTATGAATTGTGTGTCTCAAAAACCAAATGAAGACTACCACTATTTATACTACAAGAAGTCTTCCTAGCAATGAATAGGAAGATAATGGAGGTAGTAAATCGTGAAGATAATGGCCTTAGGAGTTACATAGGTTACAATGGGAGTTATGGAGGAATTAAGAATGAAATACATTGATGGATAACCAATGCTAATGGATAATGTAGAAGTCATCCATTCCAATGTTCATTCTTATAACTCCAAAATAAAGCAATTTAATATGTTAAATATTAATATTAAAATGCTAATAACCTAACAATCCCCCACTCATTTTAATATTTAGATAAGAGAGTATATCAGCTGAAGGAAGACTACTATGCATAATGAAGGTGTGCTCTACATTGAACCTCCACTTAGTGAAACAGTAACTTTTACTCCAGAGTCGTAGTGGTCTCAGACTTGAACTATGACTGCTTAAGGGAAATAAAATATCACTGCTCACACATAATAATCAAGGTGTTGGCATGAGCTTTAACAGCCAGCACGTTATGGCCATGTGCTATCCCGGTTTCATGAGTGCATTTGAGAATAAGCCCCATTCTCATAGGAAGCGACCTACTTCCACACATCACATAGGTGAAATCTGTCGAGAGTGCTCCTGTAAGATTAACACTCCACCCATACGGGCTACAGATATTCATTAAGAGTTTTATCAACTCAACCTTCACAAACTACAGGAAATAATGCACTCATATCATAGGGAGGGAAAAAGAATAGTGTATTTTTCACAACAAGTCATCATATGATTAGTTTTTCCCTTTGAACCTGGTTATAGGATCTCTAGTCCCCAGGTTGGGTTTCCTCATATATGACTCAAGAATTTGTAGGCTTCAATCCCATCCCCCTCGATGTGCTCCAGACCTTTTCTCTTGTTAAGGCCTTTGTAAGAGAATCTGCAAGATATCACAAGATTTGACATAATCAACATTAATGGTACCATTTGTCAAATACGATCTTACATTACTGTGTTTCCTCCTTATAGGTTTGGATTTACCGTTGTAATAACGATTTTGAACTCTACCAATTGCAGCGGTGCTATCACAATGAATTAAAATAGGAGGAATTGGTTTTTCAAAATAAGGAATTTGAAACAATAAATCTCTTAACCAATTCGCTTCCTCACTAGCTGAAGCTAAAGCAATTAGTTCAGCCTCCATGGTAGAGTTAGCAATTATAGTTTGCTTTTTTGATCTCCAACAAACAGCACCACCACCTAAAGTAAAGACATAACCAGTGGTAGAACAGGAATCACCTGACAAAGTGTTCCAATCCGCATCACAAAAGCCTTCAAGTACAGCAGGATATTTTTTATAGAACAAACCACAATTTTTTGTTCCAATTAAATATCTCGTAACTCTTGTTATAGCATGCCAATGTTCATTACCTGGCTTGCTTGTACTCCTACTGCATATGCAATATCAGGCATAGTGCAATCAGTCACATATCTCAAACTTCCGATTATACTAGCATATTCCTTTTAATTTATTACATCATTTTCTCTTTCAACACGAAATAAATGAACACTTGAATCAAAAGGAGTAGCAACATGCTTGCAATCATGAAAGTTATATTTTTTCAAAATTTTCTCAACATAATGTGACTGGTCAAGGAAAATCCCCTCACATGTTCTTGTTATTTTTATTCCAAGAATAAAATTTGTCTCACCAAGATCTTTCATATCAAAATGGCTTCTAAGAACATTTTTAGCTTCATCAATAATATTCATGTTAGAGCCAAAGATCAACAAATCATCAACATACAGGCAAATGATCACATGTGAATTGTTCCAAGATTTCTGATATATGCACTTATCACACTCATTTGTTTTAAAACCATTTTCAATCATGCAGGAATCAAACTTTTCATGCCATTGCTTTGGTGCCTGTTTCAAGCCATATAGGGATTTAGTAAGTTTACATACTTTGCTTTCTTGGCCTGCTTCAACAAAACACTCAGGTTGGTCCATATAAATTTCTTCATTTAGGTCTCCATTTAGAAAAGCAGTTTTTACATCCATTTGATGAATTTGCAAATCAAAAATTGCAGCCATAGAAACTAAAAGTCTAATGGATGTAATTCTTGTTACCGGAGAAAAAGTATCAAAAAATTCTAGGCCTTCTAGTTGTTTAAAACCTTTTGCAACTAGCCTGGCTTTGTATTTATCAATAGATCCATCCGGTTTCAATTTTTTCCATAAGACCCATTTACAACCAATTTTTTTATAACCCGGTGGTAAATCAACTAACTTCCAAGTTTTATTAGAAATTAGAGATTCCATTTCATCATTTACAGCCTCTTTCCAAAAAATAGAATCATGTGAAGATAATGCTTCTTTCAAAGTTAGAGGGTCATTTTCAACATTAAACACATAAAAATCAGGACCAAAATCTTTTTCTACTCTAGCTCTTTTACTTCTTCGTAACTCAAAATCAACAACTTCTTTATTTTTCAAAGTTGAAGTAGAAGAACTAGGTAGTGACAAAATATTTTGTTCAATCCTTTGACCCCCACTATTTTTAGTATCAAAAGGAAATTTATTTTCATGAAAAATAGCATCACCAGATTCTATTACAATATTATCTTCAAGATTAAAAAATCTATAGGCTGTACTATTTGAAGCATAACCAAGAAAAGCACAAGTAGTAACTTTCTTACCCAACTTTGTAATCTTGGGATCCATTAGCCTCACAAAGGCTAGACAACTCCAAACTCTTAGATATCCCAAACTTGTCTTGAAACCTTTCCACAATTCAAAAGGTGTCAATTCACGATTCAACACATAACAAGCAGTTAAGATAGCTTCACCCCAAAAATTTAAAGGTCCATGTGACTCAATTAGCATGGCATTAGTCAATTCAACCAAAGTTCTGTTTTTCCTTTCTGCTACTCCATTAGATGAAGGAGAGTAAGGAGGAGTAGTTTCATGAATTATTCCCAATGATCTAACAAAAGAATTAAACTCATTTGATTCATATTCACGACCTCTATCACTTCTAATTCTTTTTATTTTTCTTCCAAACTGATTTTCAACCTCATTGAGATAAGTTTTGAAATTTTCAAAAGCGTCACTTTTATTTTTCATCAAGTAAACATATGTAAACTTAGAAAAATCATCAATGAAAGTGATAAAATATCTATTACCTCCACGAGTTAGAATTCCACCAAGTTCAAAAATATCAGTATGAACTAATTCTAACAAATCAGTTTTTCTTTCAACTTGAAAATGAGGCCTTTTAGTGATCTTGGCTTTACTACAAGCCTCACACTTTTCAAAATTCTTTTTAACCATTGGGATTAATCCTAAACTACTCATGATTCCAACATAACGATCATTAATATGACACAAACGAGCATGCCAAAAATTAGTAGAAGAAAGCATATAAACAGAAGTAGAAGTTTTATTCATTTCAACATTTAACTTAAACATCCCATCACATGCATACCCATTCCCCACAAAAATACCTTTCTTCACTATTACATATTGATCAGATTCAATAATCTGTTTAAAGCCTGCTTTATTAAGAAGAAAACTAGACATCAAATTTTTTCTCATAGAAGGAGTATAAAGTACATCTTTCAATGTTAATATCCTTCCAGAAGTAAAACACAATTCAACATCTCCCTTTCCAAGCACTTGAGTAGTGTGAGAATCACTAAGCATGATGGTTTTGGGCTCCTCAAAATGAGTATATTTTTTAAACCAGTCCTTGTCATAACAGACATGACGGTTTGCACCAGAATCAGCCCACCATCCATCAACATTCTCAACCATGTTTATGTCGGTAATCACCGCCACAAAAGGTTCTTCGGTAACTTTTGCCTGAGGGTTAGGACCACGTTTCCGGAATCTGCAAAATCGAGCAATATGCCTACTCTTGCCACAAACAAAGTATGGTCCTTTTTCTTGAACTTGTTGATTTTGTGCTTGGTGATTTTCACCATTATTTTTCTTGGGAGGTCTACCGTTATTTTTCTTAAATTTTTTCTTCTTAGGCTTTAAAGAAGTATTTTTTTGAGTTTCAGGATAAACATTATTCGAAGTAATTAAATTTACCTTCGATGTGATGTTGTTCTCTTCTGTTTGTAAAAGTGCATCTTGGCCTCTTGCTTCTTCTTCCATGCGGATTTTCATTATCAAGGTTTCAAGAGAGGTTTCCTTTTGTTTGTGGCGCATAGTTTTTTGAAATTCCTTCCAAGAAGGTGGAAGTTTATCCACTATGCCACAAACAATAAGGTTATCTCCAATTTTAACCTCTTCGGACCTAAGCTCTCCAACAATCATGATGAAGTCTTGAGCTTGATCTACCACTGATTTGTTGTCCACCATTTGGAAACGAAAAAATCTACTAGCTGCATATTTTCTCGCTCCAGCCTCTTCGGTATCATACTTACTCTGCAATGCCTTCCAAATTTTCTTTGCACTAGAGTAAGTTCTATCATAATAATCATAAAAATTATCAGATAGACAATTAAGAAGATAATACAGACACTTATAGGAATCACCATCGTACTTTTCCACTTTCTCTAGATGAGAAATAGTTTCATCATCATTCATAGTGGTGATGTCTTCTTTATTTGGATTCTTCTCCGTTAATACATAAGAAACATTGAGAAGATTTAAGTAGAAAAGTACTTTACCCTTCCATCTTTTGAAATGATTACCATTGAACCGAAATGGCTTGTTAAGATCTCGCATCTTGACATCCGCGGTTTTTTCAATTGTAGCCATTCTATGAATCTCCTTAAAATTGTTAGTGAAAAAACTTACAAGATAATAAAATTGCAAGATTACAATTGAAAATAAAATGAAGAAAGTAATCTCTTCAGGCTGAGGCGCGGATATCTCGCTCTCTTTAAGGAGATTCAAGCCCACTGCAGCAAATGTTTTCACCGGTCCAGCAGTAGTCCTCTTTGACTTGTCCCCTCCAGGATACAACAGCCTTCACAAAGTATAACTCAACAACTCTGGACAAGAGTTGAGTCCAAAGCTCCACAAAAAAGAACACCTCCCTTCAACTAATAAGAACTCTCTTTTAGACTAACTCTTTCACTCTTTGTTTTCTCTTATAAATTGTGTGTCTCAAAAACCAAATGAAGACTACCACTATTTATACTACAAGAAGTCTTCCTAGCAATGAATAGGAAGATAATGGAGGTAGTAAATAGTGAAGATAATGGCCTTAGGAGTTACATAGGTTACAATGGGAGTTATGGAGGAATTAAGAATGAAATACATTGATGGATAACCAATGCTAATGGATGATGTAGAAGTCATCCATTCCAATGTTCATTCTTATAACTCCAAAATAAAGCAATTTAATATGTTAAATATTAATATTAAAATGCTAATAACCTAACAAAAGGTGAATGAGTTAATATAGCGAGTAATAGACCATGTACCAATTTTACTTGGTAACATCTCCATGTTCGGCATCAGATTTGCCTAATACAATTTATATTTTCTATTTGATTTGTGAGTTATTCCACAAAAACTAGTTTATGCAGTTCACACCCAAAGTATAGTGGGGTGGGTAACCACTAATGTGAATCTCTGTTGTGACCAAAATACAATTATTCAAAACTTAATTACAAAGGATAATATTATGTGTTTTGTATTTGAGTTAGTGACATATTCAGACTTTAGTACTTGTGATATATAATTTTGTTTATTTGATCGTTTACAAATCAAAATGTTCTTTTTGTAGGAAACAATTCATATTTGGACTACTCTTGGATGTATTATTATGAAATATTGAAATGATAATACAAGTTCAACAAAACACATGAATTATTAAACAATAAAACGGTTAAATTTTTTAAAAGTTATGAATATTAAATAGAGGCTAAAAATATTAACAAACATATTTTAAATAGGTAAAAAGAGAATAACAAGGACTGACTAAAAACATACAACAATATAGAGTTTTTGTATAAAAAAGATGACAAAAGGAACGAGGATGATATGAAGTGTGAACCCTTAAATCTCTTAATTATAATAGTGTAAAAATAAAAAATTCATAGAATAAAGTGGATAAATATGTTGTGCATTATATGATATCATGATTCTTATTTAGCATTAAAGAATTGACGATGAAGTGAAGTGTGAACCAGAATGAATTCACATCTAAAAAGTCTAGAAAAGTATAATTTAAATAAAATTATATATTATGACTTTAAGGTTTGTCTTTCTAGGCCTCCAATCTTGTTGAGTTGGGCCTTGTGATGGGTGTAAGGGTAGAAACAACATAGGAATAGCCAACTTAGCTTAAATAACAGAGGAATAATGCGGAAGGAATATATATACACATACATACATACATATAAATATATATATAGAGAGAGAGAGATGGAGAGAGAGAGAGAGAGAGAGAGAGAAAGAGAGAGAGAGAGAGAGAGAGAGAGAGAGAGAGAGAGAGAGAGAGAGATGCTACAAAAAAGCATAAGTCCAATAGGTGGAACAATATATAAAGACTTGTCTCAAAATACAAAAGACTAGTTAATTAATAGACAAGGAGACATGTATGAATATGATCCAAGACGTGATAAGCTCACTCTTACCTCCAAATCATATATCTCTACATGGGGTGCTATAGTTTTGTTTGTTCGAAAGAAAGATAGTTCACTTCGTATATGTATTGACTACTGTGATTAATTAAGGTTACCATTAAGAATAAACATCCTCTTCCAATGATAGATTATTTTGTTCATCAAATACAAGGAGCAAGTTACTTCTCTAAGATTGAAGTCAGGTCGAGTATCACCAATTTAGGGTAAATGAAAATGATATCAAAGACGGCTTTTCGAACTTAATATGATCATTATGAGTTTTGGTTATGTCCTTTGGTTATACTAATTCTCTTGTCGCCTTTATGGATTTGCTTAATAGGGTGTTTAGACAATACCTTGACATGTTTGTGATTGTGTTCATCAATGATATCTTTATTTACTCAAGGAGTAAGGATGAGCATATCGATCATTTGAGGATTGTGTTTCAAGTTTCAAGGACCAAAATCTCTTTGCAAAGTTTAGTAAATGTGAATTTTGGTTAAGTTCTGTGGCTTTTCTTAGTCACATTATTTGTCGTAAGGGTATTAAGGTGCATCCTAAGAAAACGAATGTGGTTAAGAGTTTTCCTAGACCTCTATCCCCTTTGGATATTGAAGTTTCATGGGTTTTATTGGCTATTATAGAAGGATCTTCGAAGGGTTTTATCCAATTGTCTCTTTATTAACGACATTAATCCAAAAAAAGGTTATGTTCATATGATCTGACGCGTGCGAGAAGAGTTTTCAAGAATTGAAAGATAGACTTACCTCTTCTTTATTGTTGACTTTGCCGAAAGGAACTGATGGATTTATGGTTTATAGTGATCCTTCAAGATTTGGGCTAGGGTGTATGTGTTCTTATGTAAAATAGATAAGTTATTGCTTCTACTTTACGGAAACTTAAGGTTCATGATAATAACTATCCTACCATGATTTGAAACTAATGGTAGTTGTTTTTGCCTTAAATATTTGGAGGCATTACTTATATGGTGTTCATGATGATGTTTTTACCGACCACAAAAGGTTGCAATATGTGTTTAAGCAGAAAGATCTAAGTCTTCTCCAAAGAAGGTGTCTTGAGTTACTGAAGGATTATGACATGAGTGTTCTGTATCACACCAACAAGGTAAATATAGTTACAAATGCTCTTAGTCGGTTATCCATGAGTAGTGTAACATCCCTCATTTTGAAATAACTAGGAAGAAACTTAGAAATGGGAATAGTCATATTTGGAAATAATGAAAATCTGGAAATTTGTTCAAGTTAGGAAAAGGTAAGTTTATCGTCAACTTCAAATGGACATAACTTCTAGATCAAGATGGATTAAGTGTGCTTCTAGATATGGTTTCAAACCACTTGGTATAATCTTTCCAATGCTGCTGAGTTGGCATAATTTTGAGTTTTTATGAGTGAGTTATGCCCTTTGTAACTTGGGCTGTTGAAATAAGGAAAGTTTAATCTGAATTTTGAAGGGGTAGTTTGGTCTTTTCCTTACCCTTTTATTTTAATCCATTTTTGCCAATTAATTAGGGGACTAAGCTAAATTAAATTATTTTACATTTTACCAGAAGAGTTAGGGTTTTAAGAGAAGAGAAAAGAAGATGTGAAAAAAGGAGGAAGGAGAAAAATATTCAAGATTCGTCAAGATCGTCGCGATTTGCTTGTTGATTTCATCGGGGTGATTTCTACAAGTTATGTGATATCAAATAGAGTTGTGTTAGTTCACCCACGCGCCAATCATGATTCAATTCAGCGAGATATGCTTGATTTGAAAGAAAATCTTTTGAGTTCTTGATGATATTCGTTTAAATTCTTGTGGATTGTGTTATTGAAATTTCTTGAGGTGTGATTCAAGTTTCTAGGTGTAATTTCAGGTTAAATATATCTTATATTAAAGGTATAAACTATTCTAATTGTTTGGGAAAGAACCATTGAAGTTTAGAGGGTTTAGAGATGATAAATGAGCAAAAAAAGTCGAGAACACCTAGGTAAAGGGTTGGGGCGTTGCGCCAGCAAGCGTGCCCCAAAAAGGTTTCTGATATTTCACCCTTGGGGCGCCGCACCATCCAGTGCGCCACAACACAATCTTTGAACTTCATGGGCTGGCGCCCCGCGCCTCTCAATGCGCTAAGGACGCCAATCCCATCTTCCCCACCTTTTAGTACTTATTGCTTATCAATGTACCTATGTTTTCTAGTTGATTCCAACACTCTAAGGTACATCCAAATATCATGAAATCATTCATAAACATGAGATCATGAACCCTGAATCCATAATCCAATTCAACGAAAGTTAAGATCAAAGTCAAGAGCTAAGTCTAGAAGTCAAGATCAAGTCAAAAAAAGTTTATAAAGTTTTCAAAAGTCTTTAACAAACGTTTTAACCTTGTTTTAAGACTCAAGTTTCAAGTTAAGAAAAGAATAAAGAGTTGAGTTCATTCCTCGAAAAGCTATAAAGGAACTATTCCCAAAGATTTTATAAATGTTTTCACATTTGAGCAAGAAAAGGAAACATTGTTTCCAAGAAAGCTTTTAAGCTAAGTATTGAGTATTATCTCAAACCAAAGAAAGAAGATTATTTTTAAAACGTATGAGCTAATTATATTTTGGGACAAGTATTGAGCACCGATATGGGGATGTGAGAGTTCATATTAACTCAAATGTCTATAAACTATGTATCCATCATGGGTAATAAAGTATCATACTTTTTTGATGACTCCTTAAGATGATATAAGCATAAGTTGGTGGATCCACTAAGTTAAGCGTTCTATATGACACTATGTATATAAAGTTCTGGCAGCGTACGCAAGGCGTTGTATCACCACTTAGACTCATCGTGGTGGTTTTCAATTAGAGAATCTCCACAAAAACTATATTACTTTGTATATGAGTAAAGTTGAATTTTTTGTCTCAATTTCCTTAACGAACTGAGTTGTTTTTACTGTTTTATAAAGCTTTTCATGCATACCATGTGTTTCATTTCTTTACTTTGAGTTAAGTTTATTCAAGAGCTGAGAAGATTCAAGGTAGGTGTTTCTTTCAGAATCCTTTCAAGCATATATATTGCTTAGAATTCCAACTCGCATACTCGTACATTCATTGTACTAATGCCAGTTGTCCTGCATCATTGTATGATGCTGAAGCAGGTGACTAGTATCGGTACCCAGCAAAGCGTTGATCCAATGAGCAGTTCAGAGTCAGTTGGTCAGACTCCTTGCATTCCAAAAGACTCTTTATTCATTTGCTTTGTATTTTTCAGTTGTTAAGATGACCGGGGGTTCTTTTCCGACATCCCTCTTTGTCTTAGAGGCTTCAAAAACATATAGTATTAGTTCTTTAGTCTTTTTCATTTCATTTAAAAATGTTACGACTTGAGTTGCCATTTTGGCTAAGTTATTACCTTTTAAGTTAATTCATGAGTTATATATCTTGTGTTTAGGTCTTCCATTATGTAAGTAAGTCAGACCAAGGATATGCTTAGGGCCAGTAATAGTTCTCAAATGTCGGTCACGTCCAGGGTGTAGGCTCGTGGAATGACAAGTAATGTCACTTATATTGAGAATGGTAAGAGGGAGCTGGTTTGAGATGTTCATAGATTAGCCCGATTGAGTGTTCGGTTGGTTGATTTCACCAACGGTGTTATGGTCCATAATGGTTCAAAATAGTCTTTCGTGTCAAATGTAAAAGCCAAGCAGTTCTTGATCCAAATTTTATTGAATTTGAGAAACTGGTGCTTAAGAAATCCATTGAGGCTTGATCAACCAAAAGGGAAGATAGTTTATTTCATTTTCAAGGTCGCTTATGTGTTCCCAATGTTGATTATTTGAGGGAGTATATTTTATTAGAATCCCATAGTTCTCAATATTCCATTTGCTCAGGAGCCTCCAAAATATACCTCAAATTACGGGAGGTTTATTGGTGGAATAGGATGAAGAAGGATACTGCAAAATTTGTGGCTAAGTGTCCTAATTTTCACCAAGTTAGAGTTGAGAATGAAAAATTGGGAGGTTTATCCCAAGATATTAGTATTTCTAGTTAGAGGTGGGAAGAAATAAATATGTACTTTACAACATGACATGATTTGGATTATTATGAATCATCTAATAAATTAGCTCGTTTCATCCCCGTCAGTGTTTTTTATTCGGTGGATGACTATGCTAAATTGTATTGAGAGGAATGATTAGGTTACACGGGGTGCCCTTATACATTATCTCTTATCGTGGTACTCAATTTACACCTCTCAGTTTTAGAAATCTTTCAAAGGGTCTTGGTACTCGCGTTAAGCTTAATACAGCCTTTCATCCACAAATTGATGGGCAAGCAAAATATACTATGAAAACTTTATAAGATGTATTGAGAGCTTGTATGATGAATCTAACGGTAATAGGGATGATCATTTACCTTAAACTGAATTTTCTTATAACAATAACTATCATTCCAATATTGGTGTGGATCTATTTGAGGGTCTTTATGGTTGGAGGTGTAGATCATCTATGGTTGGTTTGAAGTCGGTGAATTTGCCTTGATACATCCTGAGGTTGTATATGAGGCTATGGAGAAAGTTTGGCGTATTACAGAAAGTTTAAAAATAATTCAAAGTCGACAAAAGTCCTATGTCGATGTTAGGAGAAGAGGCCTTGAGTTTGATGTTCATGGTTGGGCTTACTTGAAAATCTCACCCATGAAGGGTGTGATGAGGTTTGGAAATAAAGGGAAGCTTACTCCCTATTATGTGGGACCATATCAAATTTTGAAGTGTTTTGATGAAGTTGCTTATTAACTTTATTTGTGTAATGATTTGGCATCGATTCATACGGTTTTCCATGTCTCCTTGTTGAAAAAATGTGTTGGAGATCCAATGTACATTGTTCCCTTGGAATATTTGGGAGTTAAAGGAGAATATTTCTTGTGCAGAAGTTCCAGTTGAGATTTTGGACTGGCAAGTTATTTGAAAAGTTAAGAAATAAGAAAGATGTGTATGTGAAGGTTCTTTAGAAGAATCAGTAAGTTGAGGGTGAAACTTGGGAGGTCGAGGCCCATATAAAGTCCTGTTACCTAATTTTTTTCCTTCGACCCCGCTCTCACTTGAGGTATTTAGTTCCTCATGATTCATCCCTATGTCTTGGTCATTCTCATAATTCTTCATGCATGCATGCTCATGAAACTTGATTTTTGAGAAAATGAGTTAACTTATTTTTCCATGTATATGTGTGTTTGAGTATGAGTTGCATACAGTATGAAATGATGTTTTGGACATGTTTTAGCTTGAAATAGATTTTTCCTTCTCGGATATGTGCATTATGTGATGGAATTTATGTTGTGTTGTTAGATCTTCTTTCTATGCTCCTTATACTGTCTTGAGTTCAATTCGAGGACAAACATTCTCAAGGGGGAAATACTGTAACACCTCATATTCAAAAAGGAAAGAAAAATGCATTTCTTGATTGGTGTTTATATCTACAGATCCCATTTACGGACTGTAGTAGCTTCGACGAACCGTAAGGGGAAATAAATTTTTCAAAGCAAGTCTCAATACCCTTTTGATGATTCAACAAGACGGTCCATCGTTCCTTCAACGAGTCACAGGTAGGTCTCATTAGTCATCGCAAAACTTATTAAAACTTTGAAGCTTTAAGTTGATTTCTACTATTGGAATGTACCAACTTCAAGAAGACCTACAAGTTCCATCGAGTTCTGGAAAAATTTAGTATACCTATGAGTCTTACATGGGTTCCGTTGATTGTTGGATAAATTTAGAGTCTCTGAGCACTCTCTAGAATTGACCAGTACGGCCCTTCGAAGGACTTACAGATCGTAATTCCAACCGTAGATTGTGATCAAAAATTTTTAAAGGACTTTTTGGTCTTTTTCCTAATTGATTATTGCCTAAACTAGGGCTGGCAGGGGGACCGGGATGGCCCGACCCGACCCGCGTCCCGCCCCGACCCGTCCCGAACCCCGCCCATCCCCCAGGGTCTAAGGGGTTTAAGGGTGGGGGATGAGGGGACCGGTAAGGGGTCGGTTCACCCCTGCGTCCTGGTCGACCCGGTCCGGTTGAACCGGCCGGTTCGCGGGATCCCCCCCCCCCCCATTTTATTTTTTATTTTTTAAATTTAAAAAACTAGTTGTTTAGATCTGTTGGGGAAACGGCTAGTGCCCCCCCCCCCCAATGGATTTATGCCCCTTTTTGTGTTCCCAAACACCCCCTACCACCCCCCATACTTTTAAAACTTTATTTTAAACCCTCAAGTTATTATAATTACACTTTAACCCATTTTTAATACTATAATTACACCTATCCTCTACTATTTCTTACAAAATCATCTATTCTAATTTCTCTCATCTATTTTCTATATCCTATCAACTCTCAACTCTCAAGTGTCAATCTTAATTTCTATTCAATTTTAATTCTCATATTATTAGAATACATATATTTCAATTTTCAATTCAAAATTTTCATATTATATCAATAAATATAATTATATTATCTCATATTTGTTATCAAGTATTGGTTGGAGACTTGGAGTTACAAATTACAAGTTACAACAAAACACAAGCTTCAACAATCGGTTTAACGTCTGCTATTAACGCAGACGTTTGGTACATTCGTTTCATAATAATTATATTTTATTATTCGTCTTTACTTTTGTGTTATTATTATTTTTATATTACACTTTATATATATATCTAATTAAGTATGAGTTCTAGCAAAAAAAATAGCGGTAAAGGAAAAGAGAAAGCACAAGATAACGAAGAAAGTAGACTTTTTAAATTATTTAATTTTGGTAAAAAAAATAGTAAAGAAAAAAAGGGTAGTAAAAGTGGTGGTACTTCATCTAAATCAACGAGTAGAGTTAGATTTAACATAAATAATTCTACTTATGTTGATGATACTCCTTATAATATTGATTCAAATGTTCAACTCGATCACGAAAGTTTAGAACGACGTTATGGTAATATTAATCCTAATGTTGATGAAAATTCAGGTGAAGAAGTAGAAGTTGATTTGGGAGAAGGATTTATAATATTAATCCTTATAATATTGTTTTGCATTTTAATTCTAATATATACAATTAAATATATATACTAAAGTACTAAACTAATTTAAAATACTTAATTTAAAGTTTACCATTTACATTACTTTAAAATATTTAAATTACAAATTTAAACTTCTCAAATTTGAAATTTAAAATTTCAAGTTGAAACTTGAAATTTGAAACTTAAATCTTAAAATTTGAAAATTGAAACTTTAAATTTAAAAATTTATTTTGATATTTGAAAATCAAAAATTAAATTTAAAATTTATTATCTAAAGACGTATCATTTCAATAAAAATATATAAATATTTAAAAAAGAGAATCCCCCGTCCCATGCCATCCCGTCCCGTCCCGTCCCCCCAAATCCCATCCCATCTCGTATATATAGTGGGACGGGATGGGACCTATTTTTGTCCCTCCAATCCCGGTCCCGTGTCAAATCCCCTCTCCCCGTCCCCCGTCCCGTCCCATCCCCCAGTCCCCTTCCCCGTCCCCTTGCCAGCCCTAGCCTAAACTATGTCTTTTTAATCATTATACTAGAGCATATGTAAGTCTTTAAGCCAGAAATCTAGCTACACTCTAAATCATTGTTCATCTTTCCCCAAATCCCTCTAAGTTCATCCCCCAAAATTTCTCTCTAAAGGTTAAAGAAGAAGTCTAGAGTTTCAAGATTAAGTCTCCAATTGACCATTCGATTGTGGGATTTTGAAATCAAGGTATGGTAGTATTATTCAATGGAGTCTTTTCCTCCATAGGATTCCTAAATTATCCAATTTTACAAGTTAGTATCTCCTATTGAAATTGGGGTTTTATTCAATCTCATGGGATTCTTTTCAATTATGATCCTATTGATAGTTTCATGTATTTTTATGCATGATTCAAGATAATTACATGTTTTAAAGTTGAATTAACTTGAACCTATGCATGATCCATGATTTCTAGATTTTGATCAGATGATGAACCTTTTGAATTATGAAAGATAAATTTAAGAAGTAATGCATATTTTCTTATTAAATAGATGAAAAAGACTCAAGGTCACAATGATGGTAAAGCATCAATATTGTCGTTGTGAAAGGATTTCTCACATACTACTCAAAACATGAATGTGAAAGGGTTTTCTCACATAAAGGCTTCATAAGGTTGAAAGATTATCTCAGCTAATTTGAATCAAGATTAAGGAGTTATTCTAGTGAACTTTAGATTAGATTGGCTACTGATTTATGCCTTTTTGTGGTTAATAAGTCGAGTTAAGATTTATGAATATTCCATGGGATTTATGCTTAGAAAAGAGTGTAAAAGAGGGGATTATCCATTTCCTATATATACTATGTATCGACATAGGTTTCTTTTAAATCGACATTATCTAGTGGATCCACCTAACCTAGAAATTTACGATTCTTATTATCAAATAAGGACATCTCTTTTCAGTGTTGGGTAGACACCAGATTATGTTATAGCTCACATGTTCTATGTTGGTTAAAGGTAAATCTCCCACGATAACGAACTTTAAGGTACTTTCTAAAAGTACCTCAAATGTGTTTTAAAGATGTTTATCTTGCATTCATCATTGTTATCATGATGATTTATAAAATCCTATTTTATGATCTAGATTGTTCATTTCATGTCATATAAAATCCTTTTTGCATGATTTTATTACTCTTATGTGTTGCTATCATGCTCTGTACATTTCATGTACTAAGTCATATTTGTGCCTATATTGTTTCACTAATGCATAGTCTCTAAAGCTCCTACCTCTCATACTTGTGGCTAGTGATCCCTTGTAGACATTGAAGATTAGTGAGCCCTCAAGCTCGGAGGACCGAGACTCTTTTATTGCTTTCATGTTTTTTAATTTTCGTATGTTGTATATGATATTTGAGTTACGTCCCAATCAATCCTTTGTTGTACTAGATGGATTTGAGACTTATGTTAGATTTTCACTATACTTTATCAAACTATTTTACATGAAATGCCACTTTTAAAACTCTTTATTCGGTTATCTTGTATGACGTGTGCTAAGTGGCTAATGTAGGGGCCCTTGGGGTCTTATACGCCATGTCACGTCTAGGGTGTACTTTGGATTGTGACATGTATGTGGTGCATGGTTACGCTCCAACCAGTTCCTTTATGTATTAGATGGCTTGTTGAGACTATGTTAGCTTCCGCTTTGTCACTCTTTTATGACAGAAACTTCTACTTTTGAAATCTCTATTTCTATTATCTTGTTTATGTATGTTAAGTAGCATGTGTAGAGTTTTTTGGGGTTTTATACGTCATGTTACACCTAGGGTATACTTAAGGTCATGACATAGACGTACTCTCCACGATCATTCGAATGTGTTTGCGAATACAAAAGTCTACTCAGCTAAGCCTTCGTGAATCGGAGGAAGGCCTACGATCGCAGAAGGCAAATAAACAGGCATTTGCGAATGAGGCAGCCTTCCCGCTATCGTGCAAGGCAACCCTTAGGCCTTCACGATTGCGACGAAGGCCTTGCTAGTGTGGAGACCAATTCCCTTGGCTTTTGAGAACATGGCCAGTTGTCCGGGAATGCGAAGAGAAAGGTAGATCTATACTAGTTGATATACATCAGTTAGTTTTGACCAAGTTTATAATCCTTGATAGGGTGCTCAAAATTCATCCGGAACCCCATGGATTCAAACAAGATATGTTATCTCACTAAATTCAGCATTCTTAACTCAATGGAGTTGTCAAAATTTCTAATCAATCTCATGTTGAAAAAAAGTAAGTCCCACAACAAAACTCCATGTGAAACAAAATTTCATATGGGGGGCTCGGTATTGACCCGAAAGCTTCAGGATCTACATCAAATGTCCTTCTAGACCAAACTCCGTGTTTTGGAGATGACACAATCCTCATAATTGTATTTTCATATTGTATTCCCAAAATGTTAACCACAGTCAACCATTTAAGTCTCAAAAGTCTCAAAATACATAAACTTGCATAGCATTAAAATGAACAACCAAGTGACTAAACTGTCCAAACTAGTCATAAATGAATTATGGGTCACCATATGAACGCTCTAAATGACGAGAAGAAGGAAATAACACAAAAAAGTCGTGGATGGTCATTACGACATCCACAACTAAAAAGGACTTTCATCCGTGAAAGTAAGAGCCTAGAGTACTAGAAGGCTCAAACAAGTGGGGAAACTATTATCGAATCTCGTGCTCAGTCTCCCAGGTAGCCTCCTCGACTGAACGATACCTCCAATGAACCTTAACCACATAATGACTCTCGAATGCAACCCCACAAATCTTTGTCTAAAATAGCAACACACTCTTTAATGAAGGTTAAACGGTCATCCAACTCAACTAAATCATACCATAGCACATAACACTCATCAGGAACATATCGTCGTAGCATAGAAACATGGAAAATCAGGTGAATAAATGAAAATGCAGAAGGTAAGGCCTACTCATAAGAGACATCACAAATAGTCTTTAGAATCTCAAATAGCCCCATATAGCTAGGGCTAAGTTTGTCCTGTCTCCCAAATCTCATCACGCCCGCGACACTTCGAGAAACACCCGATCACCAAACCAATTGGAGAGAAACAACGTCTATTATATAAGGCCTCGAACAAGAACATCTGAATATTAGAATTTTAGTTATTGTTATATGCGAATTTTACCAAACCCAAAAACTGGTCTCACTTCCAAAAAATCAAAGCACATGCCCGCAACATATCCTTTAGAACCTGAATAGTGTGTTTCGACTCCCCGTTGCTAGAACATCCTTAGAAGAAGTCCCAATGAAGATAGAATAGTACCCTCAAAATGACATATAAAAGTAGAAGATAAATTATTTTTATCGAATCTTTGCTATAGAGGTCTCTGCTATAGCATGACATTTTCGCTATTGTGAAGGGAGCTAACTTGATAGTCAATAACAATTTCAAAGAGTCTCAATTTTTTAAAGAAAATCTCAACTTTTCAGCAAGAAAATCTCAATTTTTCAGCGCACTTCTCAAGTAATGACGAATTAGGTCATTACATCATATACAAACTAAACAATTGTTTATCCCCACATGGAGTAGATAGAAGGATATTGAGATGAGTATGAGGTAATTTTTATCTTATCAAATGAACAAATGAAAGTTCATAAACAAGATAGCAGTATATTTTAAGGTGGTGCATTGATGATAAATCACATATTTCAATGCTATTATTTTTTTATATAAATAAATGTTTATAATTACAAGGTTTCAAATACATGTAAGGTCATAAGATCCACTAGTCAACGATAGTGACAATTAATTATCCTTTAAACAATTTTTTCACTTGGCAAGAATATTCTCTTCACACGAAAATGATCACCTTTTGGAAAAAAGAATAATACGTTTTTTTATATATAATATATATTTATGAGTCAAGTTTTATATTTATTATTTTTAAATATTTTTCATAATTTAGATTATTTCATATTGTATGTCAGAACACACGTAACATTTTCGAATGCACAACTCCATTTTGCATTAAATTTGGAAGTGACTGAAATCCTTCCGGGTGTTTTCAAGATGTAGGGATTTTTCTGCTCCTACCATTCAACTCTGACTAAAGCAAATGTATGGAGTAATTTTTTTAGAATCAAATGATTAATAGATATTTTGGAAGTTTTGTATATTTTTAGTTTAAGATTATTAAATTATAACGGTTTATTTAGTTTTTTAAACTACGTCTCAAATAGAGTTACGTAAACATATGTAATGAAGGGTGATCAATTGAATATAATTTATTAAAAATTATACACGATATATAAATAAAAATTTGTTATATGCATATATTAAATTTTCAATATCCTTAAAAGAAAAGTTCATTTTATCACTAGTGTCAAGTTAATGCTCTCTATGTCTCTATTTCCTTGTCTATTTTTTCTTTTATGGTTATCTTTAATTACTTGTCCATTTTAACGAATCAAGAAATGATTTTAAAAAAATTTATTATACCCTCAATTAATTACTATAAAGAAGGTAGATATTTTTTGAAAAATATCTAAGTTTTAATTTATTTATTTTATAATCAATAGAAATAAAATAATAATTTACTATATTAATAATTATTTTTAATATATGTGTTAATTTAAAAATAGATAAGTAATTATGAATCCGAGGAGTATAAGAAAAATGAATTGAAATGGATGGAAATTTCGTGATTAGAAAGGAAAAAAAAGGCGTTGAATCCTTGATTCCCACTTTATATAATCATGTGTGTAGTGATTGGGCAGTACTTATAAAATGTGAATTCACATAAAAAGCTGGTCAAATACTTTAAATATTATTTACATTGAAATCTTCCCAATATTAATTAATGCTTTTCATATTAGCAATCAACGTTGCTATCCTATCTGAAATTTTACGCTCCTTCCATTTTAAAATAAATTATCTAATTTAATTTAAACTGAAGTTATAAAAAGTATATTTTTTAATTTTGTGATTTTAAATTAAAGTTATATCAAATATACTAAAATGCTCTTCAATCGTGTGGTCTTAAACATGTCACCTGAAAAGTTAAAATTAAAGTGTCGCCCAAACAGAAAAGAAGTCATTCTTTTTTAAACAGTCTAAAAATAAAATAGGGTCATTCTTTTTTAAAAGGAGAAAATATTACTTCTTCTGTCCATTTTTTATTTGTTATATTGCGTTTTTCAACAATCAATTTTACTAATTTTTAAAGTTTAAATTAAATTACATTAGTTCGATATTTTAAATAAAAAAATTAAATATTCAAAAACTATATGAAAAGTATTATAAATTGTAACTTTTTGATGATCAAAAAATATATCTTAAAATGTTGGTCAAAATTATTATAGTTTAAGTATAAAAATATAAATCATGACAATTAAAAACGGACGGAGAAATTATTAATGGTCATACTTTGGACCATTCCAAAATTTGAATTTGTAATATATATGTGATCTCGATTTTCTGAATTATGAATCGAACATGTGATATTTTTTTTAAAAGAAAATTGGATTTTGAATGTAGTACTGTAAATTTTTAAAGTCTGGAAATCTGATATTTTTACTCCTTATATGTATTCCTACCTGTCATATGTGTTCAAAATTAATAAACTCCATTTTTCAGAGGTTCTAATCTAAAATTACATAGCATGACTGATAGGGTGTCTTCAGTACTTGTTAAATGTAAAATGTTATATATTCTAAGGATCAAATAATTAGGTGAATTTAAGTTGTTAAATGCAAGATCTATCATAAAGATTCAAAAATCAGGATTGAAAATCTAAAATATCTAAATCAATTCATTCAAAAATAAATTTAAAATACTCCATGCAATCTAACTTGTAAGAATTGGATTTGAATCGTAATTCCTTCGATTTGAAAATCAAAATTTTTGTATTCGATCTAAATGCACACACATATGTATAGTACTCTATTTATTATTTTTATTTAATCAGGCATGACTTTTATCTAATATATCAAGATATATTTTAAATCTTATAATTTTAAAATAAATCATATAAGAATATTGAATTAGGGAGTTATATAAGAGGAGATAAGTACATTTTAAGCAGAGTAAGTAAAAAAATATGACACTTTGAATTGAAATGAATGAATTATTTGTTTAGGAAGTATCAAAAGTTACTTCTTTTAGTTAGAAGGAAATGCTTCCAATTTATTTAACAATGTTTAATTGGGTACAAAATTTTGGAATTATTTTTAATATGAACTTGTGGCTTAAAATTTACATAGACATAAAGAATTACATATTCCCACATTCAAATCAATATTAAAAAAAAATGCCCTCATCTGCAACCTTAGCCTAGGATGGAAACAAAAACATGACGAAAATCTTATAGAAAATATCTTCTTTACAAATATTTATATTGAATTCGCCAAAGTTTGAAGCGTCTTAACATAATATTCTTAAGAATATTCCACCCAATATAAATATATTTTCTAAATTCTAAATAAAATCTAATATAAAATTTTCGACATGAGGTCAAAGCCTCTGACGGATACAGAGGATTAATGACAATAAGATTAATGGCAAATAGTGTAACGGTAGTTTTAAGAGTCGATATACATTTTTAAAAGCAAGATTTCATTTTTAATAAATGGGCCACGCCCAATTTTAATTTTTTAAAAAATAAAGGCTAATTAAGGCAGGAAATTACGATTGTCAACATAATCTTTTTCCAATTGGAAAATATTATTCAATATTAGATTCAATTGTTTTTGGAAAGATATACTTCTATTTGAGATTTAAACAAAACAAATAATATAATATCAAATAAAATCATAAAAAGTAGTATATAAAAATGATGGGAATAGAACAAGTCTTTTTTTTCTTAAACAACATGGAAAGCACTTGACAAAAACTGAAAATTACAAAAATACTTGTTCAACCTAATCTAACATTGATCATCATCATCAAATTAATTAAAGAGACAAAATTTGAAGAAAACCTTGATAGGTAACACCACCATTTTCTTCACCATGGCCCAATTTAATCATAGCTTTAATATCATCATCATCAACTTGAAGCCCAGCCCAACTCAAATAACTTTTCAAATCCTCAACCCCAACTTTACCATCTCCATCTTTGTCAATCACCTTGAAAACATCCTCCATTACATTCATTTCTCCTCGTAATGCTCCATTTTTCCTCTTCTCCTCGCTGTTTCTGTTAATAGAACTATCCAAAACCTTCTCGAAATCCTCAAATTCAACGTATCCATCTTCGTTCGAATCCGCCACCGTCATCATCGTACCAATCATATCGTCGCCGACGAATCCACCGTACGATGTTCGTAGATCTTCTTTGCTAATCTTTCCATCGCGGTCAACGTCCAAAACGTCGAATGCTGACCGGAGATTTGGTTTTCCGGCGCCGGCGGCAGAATGCAAAACACTTCCGGTGGGACACATTTTTCCGGTGTGTTTTGCAGGTAATTGAAGAAGTAAAATCTTTTGTAAATTTAAGAAAAAGGAAAAGGCTGTAGAGAATATATGAGTAAAATTTACAGAAAAAAGGCGAATTTATAGGAGAATTCTAAGGGATACTCCTAAGCTTGGTTGACAAGTTTTAGGAATTTGAATTTGGACTATGTAAATATTAGTGTATTAAATAATATTCTTTTGGGGGGCTAATTTGTAATATTAAAAGTTTGCTTTAAAAGATTTGGTCTTACGCGAATATAATGGGCGTATGTGATGACATCACTAAATATGCTGTATGGACACAGAGATATAATTGGGTGGCTATGATTTAGGATCCATTGTATTGTACACAAAAACTCCTATCCTTTCTTTTTAAGAAATAAAAGCAAATATATTTCACCCATTTTATGGAAATTATTTAAACAAACTTTTATCTTTTTAGATATTTATATTTAAAATTTATAATACAAGGGACATTAATAAGTGTTATTTAAATACTTTGTTAATTATGTAGTTTTACGTAATAATTTTTTAACACTATATTATTACATAATATTCGAATATGATTGTTACGAAGAATAATTTTATAAAAATGTATTGATATAACCAATGTAATTATTTCTATATGTATAATATTATTGTATAGAAGTAAAATGTAATATGAAAAATGTATTTTAAAGAAAAAAAATCTTATAGTAAAATATTACTATAACGAGTGATGGTTATAACACTATATATATATATATATATATATATATATATATATATATATATATATATATATAACATTCATTATTCAAATTATAACGATTTGAATTGTATTATTACCATTTTGGAATTCCATTGATCTACAAAATCATTAAGCTCCCCAAATTTTTGAGAATTGATTATAAAAAAGAAATTGAAAACATTGTTTGTTAATATATATAAAAAAAATGTGTATTTTGAAAATTTATCTTCAACATTTTTTCAACTTTTATTTTTGGCACTTGCGAAATATTGATTTTTTTTTAAAAAAATGAATGTCCAAACAAAATTTTAATATAAAAGATTTTTTTTTAATGTTTCAATTAAATTTATAACAAATCAGTAGTGAAGATTAAGTTAAGCATATTCTATTTGAAATATTCTTTTTTCTTTTTATGTTTCAATTAAATTTATAGCAAATCATCAATGAAGATTACGTATTTCTTTTATTTTCTTACTTGGTGTCCGGAATTCATATTGGAACTTCATTAATTTGAATCGCTCTTTGTGGATCTCATATAAGGATACTCAACATGATTTGTTTTCATATTCGGAATTTTAACCAATAAATCTTAATAAAAATAAAATAATTACACTATTGCACCACGACCAATCATGTGATACATTTTCTACAAATAAATCATAATATTTCATCGTCTTCTTAGGTATAGTCAGAAAGATTCTAGATTCCAGCTTTACAAAGCAGAAAGCTCCAAAGTAGTAGAGAACAAAAAAGAGTGGAAAAGTTGTCACGCCTAAAGAATGATCTCCACATATATATGAGAGGAAATGTCACACCACTTGACAGAGTACATATTTGTGGTTTCTCTTTTATATATATGTTTGATTTGATACTAGGCATATTAGGTGGTTGTTGAATAAAAGACTTTTTGTGTATATATTTACTTATAATAATTAAATGCTTTTTATATTTCCTATCGCCTATGTTAGGCTTTTTCCACTAGGGAAAAGAAAAATGTGTTCCTTTTAAGGGCATGTTTGGCTCAGCTTTTAAGCTGGTCAAACTGACTTAAAAGCTGGTTTTTGACTTATTTGACTGTTTGGCAATACTCAAAACAGCTTATTTTAAGCTGAAAAAAACTTATTTTAAGCCAAAAGTTAAAAGCTGGGGTAGGGGTGCTTTTTTTTTTTTAGCTTATAAGCTGTTTTAAGTTGACTTTACTTTTACCCTTTTGCCCTTAATATTTTTATATAATCCCCAAATTACCCATCCTTATCCTCACATTTTCTTCCATTTTTCCATTTTTCCTTCTCACGCTTGGCACATATAACTTAAATAAAAATTTATATTCCTCTTATAAATAATTTGTGATAATAAAAAAATATGTGAATGATAGATAATTATTATTACATATGGATGAAACTAAAATAAATCTTAAATCGTTCTTTGATCTATTCAAATTAAATATCTTTAAAATCTATAATAAGTTTATATTCCTCTTATAAATAATTTGTGATTAGAAAGAAATTGTGAATGATAGCAAAATATAATTATTTATGACTGTAAAATATAAATTAATTAACTTTTATTATGTTAACAGTTTTTAAGGATATTTCAGACATTTTGATTTAAAAAGCTATTTATCAGCACTTATTTGCCAAACACATCAACAACTTTTTTTTTCAACTTCAGCACTTTTATCCAAACACATAACTGCTTATTTTAAATATAAGTTTCAGCACTTTCAAAAGTAATTTTTTAAAGCTGCTTTTATTAAGCCCATCCAAACGGGCCCTAAGTCTTGTAAGTAGCTTATAGCATTAATGTCTTATTTGTTTGTTTATTTATTAACTTTAAAATGTTTGTTTTAAATACATAGTTGAAAAATATTTTATTTAAATTTAAGGGAAAAATATCTGAAAAATATCTTAATTTTGGTCGAAATTAATGTTATGATAATAAAATTTATGGAGAATTTTTTTACCCCTTACACTATTTAATAGTTATTTTAAAGGTATGTATTTGCTCACGTGGACATATTAATATTTATAATTATGCAATATTTATGATGTCCACGTGAGCATATATTTACCTTTAAAATACACTATTAAATAGTTCATGGGTGAAAGGTCATTTTCAAAGTTTTGTATTGTTACAGTAATTTCAGTCAAAGTTCCGATATATTTCAGACATTTTTTCATAAATCTAAATACTATTTATTTTTTTCAAAATGTGCATATATAAGTTTTATTTTTATTTAAAAATTAATTAAATAATTTAAAAAATTAAAAGTATATTGATCTAATATTATATTAATGAAATTTTAAAATAATTATCTAATAGTTAGTGATAGTGATGTACAACGATATTGGGTCGGGTGTCAATGGGGTTGATGTTGTGTTGTTCATTAAAGATGATGGTGATTGTGAGAAATAGCTATCACGACGGTGGTGGTTCATGATAGTAATTAATAGTTGGTGGTGATAGTGACGGATAATAATTATGATGGATGATATTGGTTGATGATGATGTGAATAATCAAACTCAATTTTGATAAATTTGAAGCGAAGAATTGAGCATTCACCGCTTCCTCTCTCAATGTACTTGAACTATATTGAGAAACTCGTAATCTTTTATATATAACCCCATCGACTCAACTCATAAGGGTACTAGATAATGCTTAGATACGCCTACTACACACTCTAGATAAATGATACTAACTAGGCACACGTAGAAATTCGTAAACTTAGAGCTTCATAAAATTATGTATTATCTTGGGTACACATCCTAATGATCTTCTTTATCTAATGATTTGGCCACCGTAAACTATTTTCATCTCAGAGTCACATATACAACACTTTTACCCTCACATTAGTTACAAGTTTAACATCTTATTTCCTCACATACGCTATGCAAGCTTACTAGACCAAATCTCAACACTATCATTATCACCATCATAATGCTATAAATTTTTTGTTCATCTAAAATTGAAATTTAACGTGTAGTACTAAACATGGATTGTGATAACACTCAACTATACAATTAAAGTATGGACGATTATATGCAAATTAACATGCACGTTATGTTACAAAGAAATATTATGAATGGGGATAACACACAATTGTTTTCTTTTAGGATCACGCGTATCAATATTATTTTAGTAACACAATAAGAGATATAGCAATATTGGAAACGACTAGGGGTGTGTGCAATTTTGATGGGACCACACCATAGGCAATAAGTAACTACTCCACAATCAATCAATACATGGATATAATTTGGCTAACATTATATTCAAAAGTTCTCTCGAACCAATGAATATGTATGTCTTGGATTCCTCCAAACTCCAAAACCTTCTTATTCAAAACACCAAATATTGCTTGAGAGGGTTTAGGCTAGAGTTAATATTTAAAAGGTCAGTCAACTTTTGAAATTTATCAAGCAAAGTCATTAAACTTTATTTTTTATCAATAAAATCACTTAGTTTAGGTCTTTATATCAATAAAATCACTCAACTTAGATATTTATATCAATAACACCACTCAACCAAATTTTATCATTAAAAAAATAAAATAACTTCTTTTTAAATATCAAATCACAATTTAAATAATAAATAAATCACTTAAAATTACTATTTTATTATATATTATAAATAAAATAATAAAAGATTTCATTTGGTATATTACTACTGCTTATGCCGAACTTGCTCCGAATCAATTTCGATTATTTATTGGTAAACTACTACTACTTCAATCGACGGTAACCACACTTGTTGTGATGGTTTAATCAAAAAAAAATTTGTGTGTGAATCTCTTTTTTTAATTTTTTTAAAAATAAACAAATGTGAGGTTCCATGTATAGATGGTAGTTTGGAGAATTTTAGGTTCAAAGTTTGATAAATTTATCTTTTATTTTGAATCTTTATTTTTTTTTATAATGAAATAGTAATTTTGATTCATATATTTAGTAGGTTAATCATGAACATAATTAAAAAAATAATTTATTTTTGGTGTGAATTGTTTTCAATAAGGAATTGATTGAGTAATTTTATTGATATAAAGGCCTAAGTTGAGTGATTTTATTTATACAAAATAAAGTTTAGTGACTTTGCTAGATAAATTTCAAAAATTGAGTGACCTTTTGAGATATTAACTCGTTTAAGCTACTCTAGGATTAACAATTAAATGATAAATTAATCGTTAGACTTTATACATCTAGCTTTAATTCATGGATTAATTTCTTAAGTCCCCACTATTTAAGCCTTACCTAACTTCACTTTCCTTTTCAAGCAAAAGTGAAATTAGAGATGTCAATCAATGTTTGCAACTATCATTTTTAAATTAAACTTCAAAGACAATACTATCTACTTCCATTTTTAGTTGTTATTGTTTCCTTTTTCTGAGTCAAACGATTAGAACTTTGATCAATATTTTACGATATATTTTTGCATCATATTAATATGCAAAAATTTGTAATTTGTAGTACCTTTCGTATAGTTTTTGAATATCTAATTTTTTGTTTAAAATATCAAATCAATGTAATTTAATATTATTTTGAAAGTTAGTCAAATTAATTTTCAAAAGCGCAACATAACAACTAAAAATGGAGAGAGAGAATATTGTTTTAGAACTATTTAATCAGTACTCATTCAAGTTCACATCCCCATCATGCACACACACTCCTAGCCGAGATTATTGCACATATATAAGATAATAGTGACCTAAAATCCCTCAAATTAACATTAAAATTTAGCAATAATATATGCTTAAGAGTCAAATAAGTTGGTAAAATACCAATTTATTAAACCCCTAAATTTGAACTATTGCTTGTCCTCAAATAAAAGACTCACGAAGCATAGAATTTTCTCGGGCTATTATTGAAATTGGGAATGCACAACTATATACTAGGAATAAACAACAAAAGATTCTATATACAAACACAAACCACAATTGGTTCCACTATTAAAATCTTTATATAATAGATATCCCGATAAGAGGAGGATACGAAAAAGTCAGCTTGCTCCCGATAAGAGGAGGATAAGAAAAAGTCAAGCTAGTCCCCTATGATAAGGATTTTCACATGACAAGGTCTAACTATTTTGAAATCTTTTCTCATTCGAAATCTGTTTCAATTAAAATTCAGGGACAATAATGTCATACCCTGAAGCTATTCCTTAAATGTTACACGGGACCTAGGATCACGAGTGACCCCAAGCTAACTTGACTCTGACAATATAACAAACATAATGAATTATGACTCATAAAACATGTACTATGTGGAAGCTAAAACAGTGGATATCTAAAAATGGGGGAATCCCAACTGATCTGAATGTATAAATTTAATATAGAGCTTAGAGATGACTGAAACAACTCTTACAACTCGAGCTGAATCTACTACTATGTTTGAAAAGCATCTAACTGAGTTGACTTGCTGGGACATGCCCCCAGCTAACTCTAACAAAACTAAAAATTGAAAGTAAAGACGGGAAAATGCACAAGTACCCCCATAGACTATGACCAAAATCCTAGAGACACACCTTAACTAAACTAAGATCTATTACCCCTTGAACTTGCTTGTTTTGTAATTTTATATACCTTTTGTCTTACGTGACACACTCCGTGACTCGACGCAATTGAGGCGTGTGGGAGATATTTGGATGCCAATTAAGCGGCATAAAATAAACAAAAAAAAGTTTAGGAGGGTAAAGGTTCTTAGTTTAGTTAAAGTGTGAAACTGGAATTTCGGTCATAGTCTAGGGGTACTTGTGCATTTTTCCAAGTAAAGACTAAAAATGTAAAACATGTCAATTGTCATCGAAGTATGAGGACTCACCACTGAAGTTGTTGAATTCAGATCAAGAATGATCTTGATGCTGAGCGCTTGAACTTACATCATAAAATGATGTAGTGCAAAAGTATGTGTCAGTACTTTGAATGTACTTCGCATGCATGATATAGATATGCTAAGCTAAACAATATATATATATATATATATATATATATATATATATATAATATATATATATATATATATATATATATATATATATATATATATATATATATATATATATATATATATATATATACACACACACACACCAAGTTTTCGCACGGGCATATTACTTCACCTAATTTCCATGCAAGAGGTTAGCCCAATGTGAGGCAATCAAGTCCCACTTAACTCAACCCTTTCGCAGCCTAGTATGCCTAACATTTTAAGGACATTTCTCTTTTTCTACCTTAGATTATTTTCCATACTTCTAACAATTAAATGAACACAAGAAATACGGGAAAATACAACATTTATATTAATAATCAAAGCAAATACAAATGACTTACTCGTTAGGATAACAAGTCTATTCCAACTCCGACTTCAACTTTGGCTTAAGGCATAATCACAAGTCGAATGATGCGTTTGAAACTTTTTAAAACCCTTACTTTTTTCTCTAAGTATCTAAATTCCAGACTTAATCCTCCCTCTTTCAATCCTTTTTTTTTCAAATGTCCAACACCAAGGTTGTATATTTGTAGACCATGTGGCATTCTTGTATCTTAGAATGCATAGTGTTGTGACACATGCTTAACACTTGTCAAGTAATCAACCCATTAAATTACATTTCATTTGATATCCCCAACTGATAAGAAGCATTCAAATTTCAAATTCAAAAAGCATACAAAAGTTACAATGAATCTAGACACAAATGGTAACATTAAGGTAACCGTCGCATGTACTTGGTATGTGACTTTGTTGATTGGATTTCGGTCCTTAATTTTGGCTCCAATACAGTTTATAAAAATTGTATATTTATTGTCTCATCAAAGTCCGACTGAACCCATTCTTCCATTTTCCATGTCTGAGCACCACCAACGCCTTGCCGCTGCCTTGCCTGTGTTTCCCTTGGACATGCTAACTTTTTATTACTCGTGTCATTCACTGTTTTCTTGCTGCGTTTCTTTCATATTTGATTATGCTTTACTTTAGCTCAGCTTGATTTTCCCGCACTTGACTAGCCCAAACCTGCCCACAATCGAGGTCGATCAGCGCCCATGACATGTTGCCTTGCCAACATCAATTTCATGTCATGACACTGCCTTTCAAGCATTATTTGGTACAATTAGGACATGCTAATACTTTGCTCAAACAACGCATGATTGATTTCACCCGCCTTTGACCTTTGACAAAGTCATTAATGTCAACCCTTTGTCGCCACCGTGCCTATGTTAAGTAACTTTGTTAGGACCCTATTTGGGTTCCAGAAAAGAATCATATCATGCCCATCATCTTCATCTTCAACCAACGCCAAAGAGTTTACATTTGACGTTATATGTAAACCAGCATCACACTTCTAGATGTAAACTCTTTGGTGCCAAAGAAGTGTGATTGTAAGTTGAACTGAATGCAATGACCAAGTACAAATCATGAAAATAGCATGTTGAGCTGAATACTGAAGTAAATCATGAATACATGGTCAATGCAATATGAGAGTATAAATGTGGGATATCCTATTAACTGACATGCACCACGTGAGCTAAACGTGGAGTTCGATGTATACACCCCATTGAAAGGACGTAATATACCTTGCCAGGGGTTAAAGGCATGAATGTGACATGATCCTAAAATTGATACCCAACAGAGGGACTTATAAACCTACGCTGGCACGTAGTTTTGAGACATGATGATATTATCAACCTTAGTCCAACTCAATGCTAAGTCTACTCTCAGTTGATTAAGCATATAGCTAAAATGCAACGGAAATACTTAGTAGCTCAAAATACTAACATGCTATCTAAAAAATGCAACATATTATACTGAAATATATGACATTCAAGTTCTAAATCATAATTTTCTAACTAATTCTATCTAGAAAATATAATTTGTGAGTACTGATAAGTAATACAATCTAGGGTTCTGAATTCTATACATGGGACTATGCAAATCTTCCAAGAAACATGTTATTTAGAATTAAGGAACTGTAGCAGCTAAAGTCACAATGAATCTCCAAGATTTTGGAAACCCTAGGTCTAAACAATTTATGAGAAATTAAAGAATAACTGAATTCTAGGACCTAATGGGTGAAAGAAACCCACTAGTGAAATCCCACATACGTGGTGCAAAAATATAGAGAAATCCTTCAAATTTTGGGGATGAACCTCAAAGAACCATTCTACTTTTTCTTCGGAGAAACTAACGACTCTTCCTATTTATTTTGCTTTAAGTTGCGTGATTTTAGGAGAATGGGGGTTCTGGGTAGTGTCTGACTAGATTATTAGGCTTAGATTGTGCGAATAACGTACTTTAGACATCAAACGACTTAGTTTAAGTGCCCAACACATAGGGAAAAAGATCAAAATGACCGTGACTTAAAACTCACAAAGGGCCATCACGAGTGGACTGAGGTCCGTCTAAAGAACCACGACACGCCAACTGGGTCATGATGATGGCCTTGTTCAACAAGGCTCTACTAAAATGAGCGCAACTTTTTAATTCGAGTTTGAATTTTAGCTAACTCAGTGGGGTTCGAAAGAGGACTCAAAGATCTTTAATTTAATAGGTCATAAGCCTTTTAATTCATTTTTTCTAAAATATATGACCGCTTGAAGTTGACCTAAAACATAAAGGCTGACATGTCTCTTCCATAGTCCACTTAATGGACCGTGGGAAGCACCACGGGTCATATAGGCCACCATGGTTCTTCGCAGAAGGTTTAGGTAATACTAGGTCATCTTCGTAGGCCATTTGACGGACCGTGTGGGGTTCCTGTACCTTTGAGTAGATTGTGGTTCCTCACAGTGGCCTTGGGAGTCTCTAGTTTCTTTAAGAGGCCACCTACGAATCATGTGGAGTTTCACAGCCGGTGTAGAAGTCTGTGGTCCTCCACATTTTCCATGGGTTTGACCTACAATAAAGGTGACAGGTCGTGGTCATATACACAACAGTGAACCCCTCCGCTGTTTCACCTTTTTCCTTTTGTTCAGGCTTAGTTAGATTTTGAGGTGTTACAATTAATTCATTCAAGCTTATCTACAAATATCACAATTTAATGACATCAACCTTCAACGGTTGCCTAAGGATTCACAACAAACTTTTTGCATCCATTCAACTCAATTAGAACCATGACCTCACTATTCACTCTATTAATATGATTCTGCTCACAATAAAAGATAATTTCGCTCACAATCATTTAATAATATCAAGGGATTATAGATCGTACAAAGACAAAAAATATTAAGCATAGACACATTGAACTATATGTTTGCTCGGTATATTAATTTCCACTAATGTAGAATGACAAAGCTAGGAATTTCGATTCAAATATAGGTGAGGGGAAAAAGGCAGGATATCATTTGGTCCAAGTGACTTAAAAACCTTCCCAATGCTATCACAACTCACTTTGAGCATACATCTCGAGTTTTCTCTCTATTTCTCCTATGAGTTGAAGAATAGACAATAAATTTATTATAATGGTGATCAAACATCAAAATAGTAATACGAGAACACAGGAGTAATTTAAATGATAACCAACTTCATCCATGGATTCAATACTCAACAATCATTCGCAGTCACAGCCACAACCCTAGGTCAAGGATTTTTAGCCACTCAATAACACAAAAAGAATTGTTTTCACGCAAACTATTGTCAGAAAAAGTAGAATATGAAATCTAATAGTGAATTCATTTCTCTTCCTCTTGAGTTGAAATATATGAAGGATCCCTACAAAAGAGGAGCAATGTTCTATTTATAAGGTTTGAAAAATAAATCATTTTTCCTTCTTGTATTCTTATTTCGCCCAAAAGTTGGGAATTAATTGAGGTGGGTTGAGCTTAAGTAAGTTTTCCCTATCGCCTGACGCGCCTGTAGTGTGCCAATGTTGGCACCCAAAAGTCCATTGGTGGTGCAGAGCGCCTACAGTACACCATTAAAGATCACTTGAAGTTCTGGGTCTGCAGCATCATGCCTGCAATGTGTGTCAACCCAGTTTTTATCTTGTTTGTTTTCTTCAAGCCTTTTGTTGATTTAATTCCAACTCTACTCTTTTGTTTCAGCTCCTATATGCTTAAATCTTACATTATTGTCCCTGCAAGATCTAACTATGTGTCTAAGTGCATAATATTATATAATCATTACAACACATACATTATAGTAAGAAATATTCTTAAACTAACGGCACATTCAGGAAAAATATAGTAAATAGGCATATAAATACACATAATATCATGAATACATGAGTTAGGTTAATGATTAATAATCATCATAAATATGAAGTACCTTAATTTTAATAATAGAATTCATGTCGAATTAGATAGAATTTGAAATCATTGACGTTGGGATAATAATCTTAGTTTTGATCTTACTAACTGTAGTTATAGATGTAGGCCATGAGAAAGAGCTGAATTACTCAGTATTACATACCTTAAACGCTCCACGAATCTGATGAAAAATCCTAACTTGATGAAGAACTATTAAGAAATATTTTCTTAAGATACTTTAATTTGCTTCTTTTACATCCTATGACAAATGGTTAATAATTTTTATTAACAATACATGATTAGATGATAGTATTTGATTTGGAAAGCTTGATTTACTTAGAGAAGGGCTTACTTGGATGAGAGAAAATCAGTTCTAGGTCTTGAAAGAATGACCAATAAGTTAAAAAAAGGATAATAATCAACTTAAATGTTGGAATGAGTATGAAAATCAGGCCCAAGTCGCAGTCATGAAAATCAGGTCCAGGTCGCGGTCCCTAAATTCAAGTCTCATATGAAGAATGAAGAGGAACAGGTCGCAGGAGCTGTTCCTAAAGTCAAATTCGACCCAATGTTCAAGACTCAACATTCAGATCAATATTCTCAATCAAGAAAGCCCACACACTCGTGGCCTATTACATTTCATCATCTTTTGTACATACCATGATATTCTTTTCTTAGATGCTTCTTCTAGAATTTGTATAGGTGTGCAAAGTTTGTTAAATGTTTGTTAGCTATTTAGATTATTTTACATTTTCTGCCATTTTGTATTAGCATAAATAGTTGCTCCTTCTTTAATAAAAATCACTCAAAATTTTTTCCACATTTTACCTTTACTGTTCCTCTAATTTTCCTACATGGTATCATAGCAACATTGAAGATCCTTCATAGCTTCAATGACTGAGTCGATTTAAGTCCCTATTTCTTTCACATTTCTATTAGAAGGAAAGGGTTTTGAAGGATGGAGAAGATCCATGTTCATTACTCTATCAGCTCAAAAACAAGTTGGGATTCGCCAATGGAAGTTGCAAATGCCTGCTGCCAACAGTCTAGATGTGCATTCAATGAACAAGTGCAACACCATATCTCATTCTCCTCAAATCTATCTTCACTTTCACTTATCAACAAAAATAGTGGTCTCGCAGTCAACTTCATCGATCTTTGTTGTAATTTTTTTTTCTCATCGGAGCTACCTGTTGACACACATTCATCAGCGCTTGCATCTTTGAATTTTAGAAAGATCTATGTGTCAAGGGATGATCATTTTTATCAGTTTATTTTTCCCTTCAAATCCACTTTCTCTTCCACTTATATAGTTTTCTCTTCTTCTTCTCTCTTCATGTCTATGAATCTCCTTGTGATGATATTAAATCGCCTCAATATACTGGACATGGGAACAGGTCCCAGCTCATCTCCTCTTGCCTCAATCCCAACTTCATGTTGTGGATTTTCCTTGTTCATCCATAAACTTGGTTCATCAACCCGTTTCATTCAACCTGTTCCTCCTTCTGTTCCAATATATTCACCTATTTTTTTTCTTTCACAACCTCATTAATGCACCTTTCTCTTCTCGCACCTCTCTTTAAAACTTAGTCTCTTTTTGTTCATTCAAGTGGGATCTCTTGCGTCAAGTCTCTTTGAAGTCTCACCTTGCCGGTCCCATTGGCTCAGTGCTTTCCGTATTTTTTTTCTTCATCTCTGCATTGTTTTTTTGTGGCCCTCACTGATGTTGTTTCTCTTTCTCACCCTTCAACTTTCACATGGGTGTTTAACGAATTGAATGCTCCTGCACTTGGAGGAATCATGTTATCAATTGGTATTACACTTTCTATTGGATTTGCTGCTCAGTATGTGTTGAAGCTAGCTTTTGGTTTGTTGGTAGTATAAGAATTTGGGATGCCTCCAATCTTCTACGTTGGTTTTGTCCTTACGTCTTTTGTTGCAGGGGTTCAATTATCAAGTTATGATGACAACTTCTTGAGAAAAAGTGATGTGGCATTCAGCATTCTCTTCACCAGTTCAAGGACCACTGCTTCAGTTCTTAATACTCCATTTTAACTGTTCTTCTAATTGGTTCAGTCGTTCGAGTTGATGCAGTTGCAATAGCAAAGTCAATCTTGCATGTTGTTCTTCTCCCATCACTCTTGGTTTAGTGTTGAACATTTCTGTCTTTTTATATATCATTTTTGGTGGTTCACCATCTCTTGGAAATCAATGACACAAACCTCTGTTCCTTTATCATCTGGCGAAGCTGAGTATCATTCAATGTGGCGCGTAGTGACTGAGTTAACCTGGATCAGTCGTCTCCTTCATGATTTAGGAGTTCCTCCAACTCTCCCCATTTTTGTTCATTCTGATAGCCAGGCCGCCATACACTTCACTAAGAACCCGCTCCATCTCAGCTTGCAGATCTTCTCACCAAACCTTTGTTTGGTCCCTCACATCATAAAGGGAAAGTTGGGTCTCGTTTCTCTCCCCGCCAAATTGAGGGGGGCGGGGTGTTGGAATGATGATGAAAATCAGGCCCAGGTCACATTCATGAAAACCAGGCACAGGTCGTGGTCCCTAAATTCAAGTGTCATATGAAGAATGAAGAGGAACAAGTCGCAGGAGCTGTCCCTAAAGTCAATCGACCCAATGTTCAAGACTCAACATCATATCAATATTCTCAATCAAGAAAGCCCACACACTCGTGGCCCATTACATTTCATCATCTTTTGTACATACAATAAGATTCTTTTCTTAGATGTTTCTTATAGAATTTGTGTAGGTGTGCAAAGTTTGTTAGTTCTTTAGATTATTTTACATTTTCAGCCATTTTGTATTAGCATAGATAGTTGCTCGCTCCATCTTCAATAAAAATCACTCCGAAAATTTGTCACACTTTAACTTCACTGTTCCTCTAGTTTTCCGACAAAAAAGATCTTCTTCGGCCCATTTGCTACCCTTTTGCGACCAGCAAGTGGAAACTTGTGGTCTGTAATCGATCCATAGCTCATTCCGGAAGGCCCTCACTTTTTTTGAAATTTGCGATCAATTTGTGGCCCACAAGTGGGCACTTGCAGCAACAACTGAGTCTTATCTATTTTCAATGATATCATTCAAAATGAAAATGTTCATAATTTTGAATTGGCCTCAAATAGAAGGGCAGGTTGACAATGTTGGAAAGAAGACTCAAACATCTTTAATTTGTTAAATATATAATTGTTTGAACTTTATCGTGATAAAATCTTATACCGAAACTCAATCTCAACTTTGAGCTTGAGGATTCTCTCCAAAACTCTTTCACACATAGAAATTGACTTTAACACCTATGCCAATTAAAAAGCACATGATTCAGACCTAAACACATATGAAAAATGATTTGAATCTTAACTTAAATATTCGCAGGATGTTACGTATGCGTATTTTTTCCATTCCAATGTCATGTGAAAAGACATGAATTAGAATGTTGTAAAAAACATATTTTTGCTTCTTATCAGATGTTGATCCCATTAAATTATTCTAGGGGTATGAACTTACAATCGTTTGAACTTCATGATATTTGATTTTTAGATTATTTATTTAAAGATTTAGAATGTGAAAGTTTGAACACCACCGTGTATCATTGTTTAGGTTTATACTAATAAAGGTGTGAACCTCAAGAATCGTTGCTAGGTTTTGAACTCAAATATATTATATTGGTATTCCATAAGTAATCTCTTCAAACTTGAGTAAGAATTATTGAAGTTATTATGTGTAATAATATTATTGTCAAAAAAAAAAAATCCTGTGAAAAGGATTGTAAATTTTATCCCTTCTAGTGTACCGTGAATTTTAATATAAAATTAAACACGGTAACATTGAAAACTAATGATTTTGAACGTTTGATCTTACTTTATTTGAACAAACTAATAAGGTAAAATCAAAACTTGTTAAATTTAAAATTTCTCATAATACAAATAAGGTTAGAAGTTCAAGATTAGTCACCTCCAAAGTCATTATGGTATATTTATTGAGAATATTTTAGAAATAACGAAGATAATAGACACAATAAGGCTTTATAATTATAGTTTTGATAATTGCGCTCCATATCTGTATTTCACTTTGATATGGAGGCTGCTTTTCCTATATTTCTGCCAGTTTATATACAACTATGACAAGTAGATACAAATTTGTACTTGCACATTTAGAAATTTTTCAGAAATCCGTTTGTATATTTTTCTTGCCAACATGCAAACATAGTAATTTAATATGAATTTTTCATAAATTATATACAAATAGCTAGGGTAAAACATATACAAAATTCTGAATTTATACAATCAGAAAAACGAATTATACAAATTCTGAATTTATTCAAATAAGACGAATTATGCAAATAAGAGGAAAAGCAAAAATTGAAAAAATTATAGTAAAAAATTATAATTTTCTTAAATTATAGTTATAATATCTAATATAAGTAAAATATTTGCTATTCTATGTAATTTTCAATTTTAATGACGAAATTCATTGTGAAGATCCGCAGACTTGATGTACAAATGGGCCGCATAGCCCAATCTGGGAAACTTACATAAATATATTATAATAAAAAGTTATTTATTATTTATATCAATAATATTTTTTTTCACTTGATCACTTTTAATTTATTTACAATACAAGTTTAATATATATTACAAAGAACAATTTATTATTCACATATAATACAAATTTTAATGATGTGTAATACATTTATCAATTTTAATACACTTATAATACAATGTGACAATTTTTTACCAAACAAACATGATATATTTCAAAAAACAATTATAATTCATATATATTGCATACATAATTCACTTTTAATACATATTACAAATTTAACAAAACATTGCTATAAATGATAATAAACAAAAAATATCGCTAAAATCAGTAATTATTTTTTAAAATATATTAATTTATGCAATATTTTCATCTATGAAACTCCATATAGATGAGTTAACCCAAATTTTCCTAGTCGACCTACTACTACTAGTAAGTAGTAACCTCAACTTTTCATTAAAGAAAAATTGAACATATAATTATTCCTGCACAATTGCTTTTGAAAAGTAAATATGTAGTTTAAAATTCTATAAATATGTAAAAAAAAATTGTTGTAAAAATATTAGGCAAATTTTACGTTTACACAGTTCTTGAGTATTGTATAATGTAAGATAAATAAAGTTAGCAGATATAGTAGTGTTATAAAAGGACTTATAACTAAATTAAAATATGCAAGTATAATATAAAGTATGTATTTAGTTTTACACTAAATAAAAGGGATATACACTTTTATTTTCAATCATAACCTATCACGATTATTGAACTTAGAGATAAAACTGTTAATGATATTAACACTCGACTTTTCCGATTCCATTAACCTTTATTTCGTAAATTTGATATAATCCTCAAGGAAGCTGATTTATTAATGATACTAGGTAAATTGTCCTCACTTCACGCGGTGGTGAACTACGTCAATTATTTTTTTCCAAATAAGATATGAAAACGTCAATTATTTTTCCAAATAAGATATGAAATGTTTTTTAATCTTAAAACGAAAAAGATTTGATTTTTAAGTGTTTATGAATTTTGTTATTAATTCTTCATTTTACTATAGATGTTCATCACCAAAGTCTTTCGAAAAGATATATTATTATTTCATTGTTTATATTTGTATTTCAAAAAGTGGTACAAATTTTTTATTCATTAACTGCGAGAGTTTTTCTCCTATTCAAGGCCTCTACATTCACAATCTAAATATTACACATCTTATATAATTAGTTCTGTACTCGATCGTAAGTAGCTTAAATAATTTGGATTAAATGATGTCTTGGCAAGTCTCTTATTCAAAATCATGCGCAGTCGATGACAAGTCTCTTATTCAAAATCATACGCAGTCAATGACACTAATTTGATAGACAAAAGACATATTTTGTTATTTATGTTTCGATCAATATGATTAAAACTTTATTTTTGGGAACTTTTAATCTAACGTTTTAAGGAGATAATTATTTCTTTAATATAGATTCATCTTACTTTTAGGGGTAATTCATTGACTACAATCCAACATTTGAACCCTAAACGTTTGACTAAGGTTGAGTACAATACTTACCATCTCACTAAATTCCTTAATTTTTTTTGGATGTTACTAATCGATTGAATGTCTCGATAAGATAGTAAGTTGAATAAATAAAACTCCAAGGTAGTGTAGAACCACCATAACTTTTGAACACTCAAAATCCCTTCTTTGACATCAGGTGAATCTTTTAACCACTGAGAACTCTATAAAAATCAAGAGTCATTTATTTTACAAGTTTATGAATACTTATCTAGATGACACCAATAGTCTAATGATTACATTAAACTCTGGATTAACTGTTAGTCTTGAGATTTTGAAAATGGCAAAATTGTATAGAACAGGTAACGCAACATGTTCCAGTGAAACAATGCAGCAGGTGTGTAAGTGGCGGCGTACGAGGTGGCGTACGAGTAGCTTTAGTTATAGATGGTAACTTATATGTACGTTTTGTTTAGAGTACTTTACTTGGTTAAGGAAAACTACTAAAAACAAATTTGAGTACAATAAGGTTTTGAGTAAAAGTGTTAGTAGAAGTCAACAAGGATTTGTAGAAGACAAATACAAGTTGATTTGTACAAGGATTGGCTGAATTTCTGGTCTATAAATAGAGAGCTATTTTGATCAGAAAAACTTGCGCACTTACAAAGAGAGAACTTCAAAACACGATCAAGAGGGTTGAGAGAGTTTTGTTAAAGTCTTTTGAGTGCTGCGAGTTGAGTGATAAAGTTGTAAAGATTGTATTCAAGAGTCTTGTTTACAATCTAGATAGTAGATTTGCTTGACAAGTTATAGTACTTGAAAAGCATTGAGAAGATAGAAAACTAGGGAGTACTTTTTTGTCTTTGAGTAGAAGGAATTAGAGTTTATAATTCCTTGAGAGCTAAAAGCGTTGTAATCTTTGTATTACTTGAAATTTACAAATAATACAAAGTGCTGTTCAAATTAATTACTGTTAAATTTTTTCAAGCAGCCACAAACTAGTTGTTTGTACGTGTTTCTTTGAAGAATTCAGGAGGGTAGAATTCCAACAAGTGGTATCAGAGCAAGGTTATCTTTAGAGAGTCTAACAACTCAAGATAAGATCAACATGAGTTCTGCACCTCCACTCGGACACGGTAAGGGTCAACACATCAACAGACCTCCACTATTTAATGGACAATACTACTCGTGGTGGAAGGCAAGGATGGAAGACTTCATTCAAGCTGAAGACTACGAATTATGGGTAAGAATTACTAAGGTACCACTAATTCCTACCATTACTGATAGTGAAGGAAATAAAATACCTAAACCCGCAGATACATATAATGAAGCAGATTATAAGATGCTAGGAAAAAATGCAAAAGCTAAGTGTATTATTGTGTGTGGATTAGGACCTGATGAATTTAACCGTATCTTAAGTTGTACCTCTGCTAAAAAAATATGGGATACCTTACAAAACGCTCATGGAGGTACAACTCAAGTCCGAAAATTCAGGATTGCTAGTTTGTGTTCAGAATATGAAGCCTTTAAGATGAAATCCGGAGAATCTCTTCAAGATATGATCACCAGATTCACCACTGTGGTAAACGAACTAATCTCATTAGGCAAATTATATACCACTGATGAACAGGTTGACAAAGTACTTAGGATTTTGCCTAGGTCTTGGGAAATAAAAGTCACTGCCATTAGAGAAGCTAAGGACCTAACTAATATGTCTTTAGATGAATTAGTTGGGAATCTCAAGACCTATGAGATGAATGTTGACAAAAGAGGTGAAGGGAATAAAGAAAAAGTTCTTGGTCTTAAAGCAACTGAAAGTGATGAATCAGACATAGATGACGATGATCTGGCTCTGATAAGTAGGAACTTCAAGAAACTCTTTAAAAGGGGATTAAACTCTACCAAGAAATCATCACCCTTGAAAGAAAAAAATCCTGAACGATCACAAAACGGAGGCTTTTTTAAGTGTGGTAAGACAGATCATCAGATAAAGGACTGCCCGTTATGGGAATTAGAATGGAAAAAGGAAAAAGCTGAAAAAGAAAGGAAGGAACTCCTCAACAAAAAGAAAAACAAAGAAAAGGAACAAGCAATGTATGCAGCCTGGGAACAGGTTCTTCGGACATGTATGAAGATGTTGAAGACCGTGCCTTGATGGCGATAGAAGAATCAGACGCTGAACGTGAATCAGACTCTGAAGAAACTGAGGAAGAAGTGAGAGAAAGCAAGCAGCAGTGGTACATGGACAGTGCTTGCTCAAGACACATGACAGGGAATAAGACATTGTTTCTCTCACTAGAAGAAGGAAAATGAGGTATGGTTGCTTTTGGTGGTGGAAAAAAGGGTCAAATCAAAGGCTGTGGAAAGATTGGAAGATCTGATGAACATTCAATTGATAAAGTATACTATGTGGAAGGACTTAGACACAATTTACTCAGCATATCTCAATTGTGTGACAAAGGAAACAAGGTAATCTTTCGATCCACTGGTGTTGAAGTAATCAATCTAAACACACAAAAATTAGTGCTAACAGGAAAAAGAGATAAACATGTCTACACTGTAGATACCTCAACTTTCTCTGACAAAAATCTAGTGTGTTTAAGTGTGTTGGAAAAAGATCCCTTGTTATGGCATAAACGGTTGGGTCATGCTAGCCAAGTTCAATTAAACAAACTTATCATCAAGGATTTAGTTATAGGACTGCCTAAAAATAAATTCAAGGCGGATAAGGTTTGTGAAGCGTGTACTCTGGGGAAACAGATAAAATCATCATTTAAGTCCAAACAGATGGTAAGCTCAACTTGTTCCTTAGAACTAATTCACATGGATTTATGTGGACCAATGAGGGTTCAAAGTAGAGGGGGAAAAAGATATGTGTTTGTATTAGTGGATGATTACACTAGGTACACTTGGACACTATTCCTTGCAGCAAAAGATGATGCCTTTGAGGCTTTTTGTTCACTAATGAGAAAAATTCAAAGAAAATATGGGAAACAATTAAAGGCAATCAGATCAGATCACGGAACTGAATTTGAAAATTCAAAATTTGCCCAATATTGTGACTATCATGGAGTTGATCATAACTTCTTTGCCCCCAAAACCCCTCTGCAAAACGGTGTGGTAGAGAGAAAGAACACAACTCTTCAAGAAATGGCTAGAACTATGATGATCGCAAGTAAAATCGCAAACCAATTCTAGGCAGAAGCAATAAACACTGCTTGCTACACCATAAATCGTTGCATGACCAGACCCTTGTTAGAAAAAACTCCATATGAATTATTAAAAGGCAGAAAGCCCAACCTCTCTCATCTTAGAGTATTTGGATGCAAATGCTTTATTCAAAACAATGGAAAAAATCTGCTTGGGAAATTTGATGCTAGGAGTGACAACGGAATCTTTCTTGGATATTCTACACATAGTAAAGCTTATAGGGTACTCAACAAAAGAACCATGTGTGTAGAAGAGAGTGTCCATGTTATTTTCGATGAAAGCAACACTATGTCTAATGAAGATGTGTTGGTCAGTAACACATCAGCTGAAGAACATAATGTCTATGAACAGGAACAGGTCCAAGAAACCGGTTCCTCTGACACAACAAACAGAGAAGAAACTGAAACTCAAGTGAATTCTGATGAAGGAGTTGATACTGATGAAAATCAACCTGATGTTAATGAAGAGCAAGAGAAGGAAAGATCAACTCCTACCCTAAAAGAATACAAATACCAAGGATCACACCCATTGGAAAACCTGCTCACTGATCTTTCTTCTGGAATTACCACCCGATCAGGAATGAAAAATCATTATGCTCATAATGCATTTCTATCCATGGTAGAACCAAAGAAAATAAGTGAAGCCCTTCAAGATGAAGATTGTATTATAGCCATGGAAGAAGAATTACATCAATTTGAAAGGAGTAAAGTATGACATCTGGTACCTAAGCCCTCAAACAGAACTATAATTGGAACTAAATGGGTGTTTAGGAACAAGTTAGATGAACATGGTACCATAATCAGAAACAAAGCTAGGCTGGTTGTTCAAGGATATAATCAAGAATAAGGGATAGATTATGATGAAACTTTTGCACCCGTGGCAAGAATAGAAGCAATCAGATTGCTTATAGCTTTCACATCTCACATGGAGTTCACATTGTATCAGATGGATGTCAAAAGTGCTTTTTTAAATGGGCTATTACAAGAAGAGGTTTTTGTTAAACAACCCCCTGGCTTCGAGAAGAATGACTTTCCTGATCATGTCTATAAGCTTGACAAAGCTCTCTACGGGTTAAAACAAGCTCCAAGGGCATGGTACGATAGATTGTCAAAATTTCTTTTGAGTCATGGATATTCAAGAGGAAAAATTGACAATACACTCTTCTTCAAGAATAAAGAAAAAGGTCTCCTGATCGTGCAAATCTATGTTGACGATATTATATTTGGAGCAACAAATAAGAGCCTCACAAAAGAATTTGCAAATCTTATGAGCAATGAGTTTGAAATGAGTATGATGGGTGAATTAAACTACTTCCTTGGGCTTCAAATAAAACAAACACCTGGAGGTACATGGATTCATCAACAAAAATATGTTAAAGAATTGCTTAAAAGGTTTAAAATGGACGATGCCAAATCAATTGATACTCCAATAGCCCCAGCCACTAAGTTAGACCTTGAAGGAACAGGTTCTACTGTTGAACAAAAACTGTATAGAGGCATGATTGGTTCACTTTTGTATCTTACTGCTAGTCGACCTGATATTGTGTTTAGTCTGGGATTATGTGCTCGCTTCCAAACTAATCCTAAAGAATCACATATTCAAGCAGTCAAGAGAATTCTCAGATATCTAAAAGGAACCTCTGATTTAGGACTTTGGTACCCAAAAGGAAGCAACTTTGATTTAGTTGGGTATGCGGATGATGATTATGAAGGATACTTGGGTGATAGAAAAAGCACTACAGGAATGGCTCACTTTCTAGGATCGTGTCTCATCTCATGGGGATCAAAGAAACAAAACTCAGTTGAACTATCCACTGCTGAGGCTGAGTACGTAGCAGCTGCGTCATGTTGCGCTCAACTTCATGGATCAGGCAACAACTCAGTGATTTCGGTCTCAAAATTGAACAAGTTCCAATTTTCTGCGATAATACTAGTGCAATCAACATTGCAAAAAATCCGGTACAACATAAGAGAACTAAACACATTGACATTCGTCATCACTTTCTTAGAGACAATGTGGAGAAAGGTTTAATCTCTATGAACTTTTGTACCACGGAAGAACAAATCGCGGACATCTTTACAAAGGCATTAGCAAGGGAACACTTTGAAGGAACAGGCTGGAGCTAGGAATGATGAAAATAAACTAAGAAATTAGAAGCTGAAGGAATCGGACTCTCAAAATCAAAATTGCATGCTTAAAGGTATGTCTACTCTCCTTAACTAAGATAGACTAAAAATTATAAGACCAATGCATTGGATTTCGTTCCTTTATTTAATTAAATGAAAAAAAATAAAATCATCATCACAAATCACAACCGCCAATTCAAAACCTGCAAAAACCTTTCAAGTCATACCTGTTCCCATTCTCAGATAAAACCCTTACACTTTCCTATAATTCCTCTTAAAACTCAGTTCCCTTCTCTCTTTCTTCTCCGATTGTTCTCATTCTCTCTCAAACCCTTGAAATCCCAGAATCCACACTGTGTTTGTTGAGAAAAAATGGCCATGTCCTCCAATCTCTCACTAGCCATAATTCCCTTTAATACTCAAGAAAGCCTACACGCCCTACCAGTTGTTCTCTACATTGATTTGACCGGCGTAACTCGATGGTCTCTTATGGAAGATGCATTATTTTAGGGGGAAGAGAGAAGTCAAGGGTTGGAGAAAGAAAATATGAGTGCACGAAGTGAGGGGGAACATATGTTTTCGTCACAGGACCGGGAAAATCGTTCCGATGATGAAAATATCACTTTGCTTGAAATGCTTTCCCAAATCAGAACTTGTTCCAAACGAAGTTCATCTTCTTGCAAACCTCTTGCTACGATTCTTCCTGAAACCCCAGAAGAATCTCACTCTGTTCTACCGGCAAAGGTACCAATGTGAGTAACTAGATCGGTACAACGTACTCGAGAAGCAGAGATTTTTGCTCAGTCGACTAAGAAAATTCGCACAAGAAAGCGTAAGTCTCCTTCATCATTAAACTTTGTATCAGATACAGTAAATAGTCATAAACGAAAAAAAATTTCATCCAAATCAAAATTTCATGATTTGGATGATAGTGATTACCATGCAAGAGTATTAGCCTTTAAGAAGAGGAGTGTGATTAGGGGGAGAGTAATTTCTGGTTTTGGGGGTGGTGAGATGGATGAGTTATTAATCATCTTACAAGAACAAGGATGGACAGAACTGATGCTTCAAGGATCCTTTAGGCGTAAAATGGGTAGAGTAGAAACCAAAGAATTTTATATCAATGCAACAGGAACTACGTCGTCAATTACTAGTACTGTGTGTGGTATTTCTTTTACAATTACTGCTGAGACTTTGTCTTCAATACTTAGGATACCTAACAGGGGATGGGGTCACTATGTCAAGAAGGATTGGCCTCCTTTAGAGGGTAACACCTCTCAACTTGACATATGTAGGCGATTCTCAAATGATCCTACTCTATCTGAATATTCTAGTGTTGACAAGGGATGTATGTTACCTTTACATCAGATGTTGTTTAATGTAGTTCACAAAATTCTTCTGCCAAGAAAGCAAAAAAGGACTGAAGCATGTTACTTGGATCTTGCTCTTATGGACTTACTATTGTCTAGGACTTAAATAAACTTGCCGATCCTAAGAATGAGTCATATACATAGTTTGTCCAAGCTGGATAAAAAGAAAAGGGGTTTGGCTTATGGATTTTGGTTAGGACAAGTATTTGAATATTTTGGTGTGCCTGTAAAGAAGTGGCAGATTCAAACCATTTTTGATGTCATGGGGAAGGTGGACTATATGAACATGCCTGGTACGCCGAAAAGGGTTGATGTGACTCAACGGTTGAGGGCTTCTCTTACTGCTGTAGAAGAGGAGATGGAAGCATTAAAAAAGGCTCACTTAGTAGAAATGGAACAGATTCAGATTGCTCATAAATTGGAACGTGAGGCATTGATTGCTGAGAACTGCAGGATTAAGGAAGAACTCACTCAAACTCAGGCTGCGTTACATCAAGAAAGAGAAGTGAATTATGGGCATCTACAAAGTATCATGGGGTTGCTAACCAAGGGATCTTCAAACTCTTCCACCTCTATGGCACCCTCTGTTTATCAATCCTCATATATACATTATCTTATAATTTTTGTTTTTGACTAGTTAAAGACTGAAGTAGACATTACTATTTTTGTATGTATTTTGGTTTGATGTCTAACTCTTGATGTCACTAATGACTTTGTCTGATGCTCTATTTTAGTATGCATATGTACTTTGGTTTTCAATTTTTGGCTAATGGCAAAAGGGGGAAGCAGCCTGTAGATGTGCAGATGATATTAAAGTGTTCTATATGTTGATTGATGTATTGTGTACCTATTCAAATGCAAGCTGATTATTTTCCATAGTCAAAAAGGGGGAATTTGTTAGTCTTGAGATTTTGAAAATGGCAAAATTGTATTGAACAGGTAACGCAACATGTTCCAGTGAAACAATGCAGCAGGTGTGTAAGTGGCAGCGTACGAGGCGGTGTACGAGTAGCTTTAGTTATAGATGGTAACTTATATGTACGTTTTGTTTAGAGTAGTTTACTTGGTTAAGGAAAACTACTAAAAACAAATTTGAGTACAATAAGATTTTGAGTAAAAGAGTTAGTAGAAGTCAACAAGGATTTGTAGAAGACAAATACAAGTTGATTTGTACAAGGATTGGCTGAATTTCTGGTCTATAAATAGAGAGCTATTTTGATCAGAAAAACTTGCGCACTTACAAAGAGAGAACTTCAAAACACGATCAAGAGGGTTGAGAGAGTTTTGTTAAAGTCTTTTGAGTGCTGCGAGTTGAGTGATAAAGTTGTGAAGATTGTATTCAAGAGTCTTGTTTACAATCTAGGTAGTAGATTTGCTTGACAAGTTATAGTACTTGAAAAGCATTGAGAAGATAGAAAACTAGGGAGTAGTTTTTTGTCTTTGAGTAGAAGGAATTAGAGTTTATAATTCCTTGAGAGCTAAAAGCGTTGTAATCTTTGTATTACTTGAAATTTACAAATAATACAAAGTGCTGTTCAAATTAATTACTGTTAAAGTTTTTCAAGCAGCCACAAACTAGTTGTTTGTACGTGTTCCTTTGAAGAATTCAGGAGGGTAGAATTCCAACATTAACATATCTTTACTTCAACGTAATGATCAAAAGCATAAACTTAAACAACAAAGTTTAAAGCATGTACTCAAAAATAAAATTAATAAAATAAGTATAAATTAATGACGGTAAAAATCATACCAGGATCTTTAATAATAAATGAAATATAAAGGAAAAAGTCGAGCCCACTGAATGCACATTGTCCCCTCAAGGAAATTATTTCATTCTGATACTCGGGGTTTAAAGGAATAATCATCTCAGGGCAGAACAATTCTATTCAGCAGTGTGTTGATACAAAAACAATAGTGTTAGTGAGTCATTCAATAGGAGCAAAGTGCACAAACATTTAATTGTGCAGAAGAAGAAGAAGTTCAGAAGTTTCCTTGTGTTAAAATGAGAGAAAATTTCTCAATTTATGGACAATAAAGGCTAGTGTGAATAAATGTTTATTGTACCTTATCGGAAATGTCACAATCTTTCATAAAATTCACAATTTTTTTTTATAAAAGTTGCATCTCTTTATAAAAGTCACAATTCTTAGTAAAAGTTGCAACTCTTCGTAAAAGTCACAACTTTTTATAAAAATTTTGTAATTTTCAACTTTTCATAAAAGTCACAATTTTTATTTGAAAAGGAAGATTAACTTCAGAAATAAATAAGTTAAAAAGAAATCCTAATTGTGATGACACCGCATAAGTGGGCCTAGGGTTCCTTTATATAATATATGATTTTAAAATTCTAAATTTGATTATTATGAAAAAGGAGTAATAAAACTTTTTAAATTTGCTCAAATAATGTAACTGATTATTATGAAAAAGGAGTAATAACACTTCTTAAATTTGCTCAAATAATGTAACTGAAATGGAAGGAGTATAAATAATCTTGGAATCGATTTTACAGACAACAATATAAGAAGAGCTTTCCGAGGTTTGCTAATTGCAGCAAACAAATAACCCATTTATGATCGGATATCATAATTTGAAATTACATTGATATAAAGTGATATTATCTCATGAATATGAAAATGAAAGCATCAAAGAAAAATTCAATTCTTATACAATCTGTTTAGATAAACAAACCATAATCCATAAAAAAGATAATTGAAGCATCCTAAAACGCCATATTGATATATCATATATCTTCATCTTTAGCATTAATAAATCATATATCTTCATCTTTCGTTATAAGTAAATTTTATTTTTATAAACTTTTGAATACACAAATTTTATAAAAATATATTAAACAATCATAGTAGTAAGTAGTAACTAGTTTTTTTAAATACAGTTCTTTCGCACTAGGAACAATTCATTCCAAGTATAAGTAATTTTGCTTTGGCAAAAATTTAAAATGATGAATCTTACCAAAATATGAATTTATGGTTCAAATTTTACATTAAATATTTTTGGAAATCTATTATGTTTTCAAATAAATTGAAATTTGACATCATGATTTTCTATCGCATGTCCAAATGCAACCTTAGTTTCAATTGCAAACAACGCAACTGTAAAGATAACTTGACACACATAGGCAAAACGTCTTTGATGAAATATTGGCACAAAATCTTGATCATATTTTATCTTACTATTTCCTTGAAAATTTTATGTGAACTAATAATAGGAATTCTTCGTGAAATTAACGTACTGGAGATGAAAAGAAGATTACAATGAAATACACGAAAAATCCAGCTAATAGAATACCAGCGTAAACTAAATTCTGAGAAGACTGCACAGGAAGCTTGTATTCAATACTGCAGCATTTCATTTTCTCTCTCTCAGAAGCCAAAATATGTTCCACATACCTAAATATTAGAAATTCAACAATCCACAACATAAGAACCTATACGAAAATTCCTAATCTAAAAGGGATAAAAGTTTCATGTGTAACTTACTGCTGAGTGAAAATGGAGCTTTGCAGGATATCTGAACTGTTTGAGTGTGCTTCTTGCAAGCGATGATCATACAGTAGGGAAGACAATTCTACGAGTTGTTCCTCAAGGTTCTGTTATTCGATTAAGTCAGCATATGCCAAGAAGCTACAACTAGATTTACCAAGTATAGGAAAAGTAATTACTTACATCCAAATATTTTTCGAGACGATCAACCAACTCATGGGGGAATGGTTCAGGCAAGTTGGTAGTCTTTTTATAGAACTTTTCCAGCCATAAGTCGGTGCTTGTTTTGTTCTTTTTACCCTTCACAGGCTCACCAAGAGGAGTTTTCAGATGTTCTGCAGCAAAAACTTGTACAGCCTAGGAGGAAAAGAGATGGACAGATAAATACAGGTTAAAGCAAAAGAGTTAGGTGAATGACAACTAGAAGTACCTCTGATGTCTCCCTGATCCGGTGAAGGGCTGAATCGACACGTGCATATATTGTGTTCCTCTGCAGGTGATGGTAAATGATGACAGTTTAGTTTATGCGAGTTACAATCACATCTACATCATGTAGAAAGTGACAAGCAGATAGTGAAAAGAATAACATACCAGGGCGACATCCTTGAGCAATTGACTGACTTGTGAAGTGTTAGAGAATGGTCCAAATGGGTGGCAACCAGTTGCCCAGAGCCAATTTACAACAGGCCTTTCATGCACATGAGAAGCCTTTTCATATGGAGCACTCAACCCACCCACAACAGAAGCCAGTCCTGCCAATATATGTTGTTGGGCTAGCATTGGAATAGCATGCCTTCGCTCTATTTCTGAAACATAGCTGTCAAATACCAACAGGAAGCAAGTAAAGATCCCCAAACTAGATGCATGCAAGGAGAATAAACATCAGAAAACATTTAATGGAAGATTAGTAAGTTCACTAATGAAATAATTTGAGGTAGTCTTCTTTTACGATATTTTGTGTTTCTCATAAATGTATTAGACTTAAAACATAAAAACCATAATAACGCTTCTGATGAAGAGAGAAATAGTCTAGAGAAACTGCATGCAAAATCTTTTAGATGCCTAAAGAACGAATACAGGAGAATATGAGGGAGGCGATGGAAATAAAATCTTGCTATATACTTGGGAGTATGGTTCTCAATGACATTTCTTCTATAGTTGTTTTCTGTAGTCAGTCCAATCAGCAAAAAGTTAGGCTGGTTGGAGATCAGAAGTCATCGATCTCCATTAAATTGAATAAGATAAAGAGTAAATTTGTTATCAGGGTCTTGCAGCATTCTATTGACATACTCTGATACGAATGGTCGCAATGTCAATTTTAAATACTAATTAAAATCTAAACTGAGTTTACTAGATTTATAATTTAATTGAGGCCAGGAAGACAGAACCAAGGAACTGCCACTACTTTAGTAGAAAGAGGTCGCTACAGCTAAAATATTGCCAACAAAGGAAACTTAAAGCTATCTCCTACCCCTGATAGATAAAAAGTTCCATGATTGTAGTATACAGTAGAAATCCATACTGAAGGACACCAAAACAAACAAGATAATAAAAGCAATGAAAACGGAGTAAACACGTCACCCACCTCAAAGGTATCTTATCATTCTGATGTTGGAGTACAACAACTACATCTTTACTTGTCCAAACAAGACTTTCCTCTTCCATCATAAGATGTTCATCCACATCAGCTAAAGATAGAACAAACCTGTAAACAAGGAGGATATTGTTAGAGCATGGCACTCTTGTTCAAAATGGTGGCAATAGGAGAAAAAAGTTCTGGAATTTAGGGTTAGAACTTTTTGATCTTGTTGAGCAATTTTTATGTCGGTGTAAAATCAAAATGTAGAGAACCTGCTTTATTGAATATTGGATGGAGATAAGCCTAGATGGAGCAGAAGGGGTAGTGAGGATTCATATAACTGACCCTGGCTAGGTTGGGACCAAGGCTTGGTTATTTATGTATCTATTCATCGTCAAAAAAGTAAAAGAAAAGAAATTAAACTTAAAAAGAAATAATCAGAACAGTCAAATAGAAGAGACATCTAATAAAGACGATGCTGTTTTGGCATTTCTGATATATATATCATCCAATAATTCAGTAACCAAATTGCTATACGGTCAACTATGTTAAATGGAACAGCATGCAGTACAAGTTTGTTTTCATTGTTCAATCTTACTCAAGATATAAATAAAAGATGACAACAGGCATAGTGTAATAAGATATTGTTGCTATCCATGAAGTCCAATATCAAAGACTAATTCAATGATTAATGCAGAAGCATATGACGAGCATACCTAATTATTGAGTGCAATAGGTAAAGAGGTTCATTACATAAAAAACACACAGGCTCCTGAAGATCAAAGACAAGTCTTTTAGCAGAACTAGTAAATGTTACTGAGCAAAAAGGTTCATTACATGAAATACACACAATTAAAGACAAGTTTTTTAGCAGAACTAGTGATTGGTGACTGAGTAAAGAAAGAAAGTTCCCAAGGCGCACGTCACTGGTTTGAACCCTGCAAAGAGACAAAAACTTGGTATTTAAGTGGAGAAGGGTAGAGGGGTATGCCCAATATCCACCGAGTCGAGGCTCGCATTACCGATTTGTATAGCGATATTTCTGATGTGTTCATTCAGTATCAGAACTCAGAAGACAATGTCAAACATGAGAGAGATAACATCAACACAACAATTATAAGCAATCAAGAAAAGGCCTCAATGAAATAAAAGGTTATTGCGCTCACACTGGAATGACTCTGGTACCATATGTGCGGTGCAGATCACCTTCCTTCTTCTTTTTTACTGCTCTTTTCTTCTCCTTCTTTCGATTCTGGTTATAAGTAGACCAGATAGGTTTATGCTTTAATACGGAATCACTTGTACCATCATTCTCATCCATCCAGTGCTAGAAAAAAAGAACACAGATTTAGAACAATAAGGTAAGAAGTAAAAGCTATATGCATGTGCAAGTTGCAACGGATAAATATTGATACAAGGCACATAGGAGTGTTCTGCAGAATATTTGCAAGGCAAGGAAATGGAGAAACCAACCTGGCGGAGAAAAAATTTACTTGAGAGTGAAGGGTCAGAAACCTCAAGTAAACCAGCAGCTAGCACATCTGCGGATCGTTCCATCTCCTGCATTTATCAATTGCATAGAGAACTTTATGTTATAAGAAACTCCTAATAACCAATCTGACAGAAATATCAGAAGACCAAAACATATGAATAAATGAACAAAAGATTAATAGAGACATCCGATAACAATCAAGAACTGACAACCCCTGGAGATGTGGTAAAAATAGAGGGATGTCAGTAACAGATACTCCCTCCGCTTCAACTTGTTTGTCTGGTTTTGACTTGACATGGAGTTTAAGAAAGTAAATAAGACTTTTGAATCTTGTCTCTTAAACTAAAGATATGTAGAATGCACCAAAATGCCCTTTAATCTTGTGGTCTTAAACATGTGGAAAGAAGAATTAAAGAGTTGCCAAAAAAGGAAAAAGAACATTCTTTTTGAAAGGATTAAAAGGAACGTAAGACAAACAAATTGAAACGAAGAAAGTACACCATTTGCCTACTGAAACTGTTTGAAGACCTTTTCTCACATATAATCTTAATGCATTTCACATCCAACTGCATTTATTATCTCAATTGGAGGTAACATAGAAAAGGGAAACGGAAAATAAGGAAACCACCTCTCTAAGGATCGCACCATCAAGATATGTCTTTGTATGCACATGGAAACGTCCATCCTTCTTTGTTTCTTGAAGGGAATGACCCCGCATGGCTTTTGAAACAGCTATAGCCAATTTCTCATGGCGATGCAAAGCATGTGAACCTCCAATCATTACTACTTCCTGTTCTTTGTGAAGCATTTTCTTCACCTGAAGGTCAAAAACTAAAAGTTCATAATTCATGTATGGTCCTGGTTCCATATAAATTGTAAGATTTTGTTCTGTTGGGTACCAACATTGTTAGACTCAGCAAATACATAAGGGAAACTAAAAAAAAAACAGCGAGAGAAAATTGGTAAGGGAAATAGACTTAAAGACTAAAGAACAATTATCCTAAACCTTTTATATTCTTTGTCACAAAAGAAAAATAGCCTAATTTAAACAGCAAGGATAGGATTAACATCTCAACACTAAAGTAGCAGTCAAAATCTACTTCCGCCCTCCTCCTTTTGATAAGTAAGCAAGTATCAGTCTTTAAAATGACATCTCTACCAGTAAGGATTGATGTCAAGTATAATAAGAAAGTAAATATCTGTTTCATCAACATCTGAAAGCTTTACAAGTAGTTTTGAAAAGAAACATAATTTAAAGTTTCCTCAACATTGTTTAGTGCAAAAGCAACAACATTTTCAACTCAGTCACAAAACGAATAACATATCAACCATCCAAGTCACTGGATACGCAGAAAAGCATCACAAGAGATCAGGATAATGAGGTACAAATTTTACCTCCGCTTCAATTGCTCCAACGTCAAGACTATAGTTATAGCCCTTTGTCATGATATTGAAGCGATTATGATTTTGAAGGACAATGATAGGGATAAGCAACCTTGTTGTCATATCAACAGTTTCAAACCTAATGAATACATGATTAAAACACTAAGATTGTATTAGAAGAAAGAACAAAAATTATCTATAACTGCTAAAAATATGAGCACAGAGAAAGCAGGGGGCAGGGACATTATCTGTAATCATCCTTTTTTTTTCTTTTTTTTTATCCGTAATCATCCTATATGACAAAAATAAACACATCTAATCCTCAGGATGGTATCTTCATAAGTATGCAAAGAAACAGATAGATCTGCAATTACCAATGCCTTCTAGTTTTCTTCCTCTTAAATGTGATATTCATCAACTATTAGGGATAAGAGTTCAAGAATCAAATACATGCTTAAAACTTATCAAGAGCTTTCAGAACCATGATAACCATCATCAAAAGTAACCCGAACAGTCTAACCTTGTGTAAGGAAATAAAAGACTTTACCTAACATCCGGAGCTATGACATGTTCAATGGTGGTTGCAACTAGAGAGGCAAGCTGCCCAACAAAAATATCATCAGCAGCATGCTCAGTTACTACACCTGATCCTTTGTGAAGCACAACGTTCCGCAAACGCGGCAATGATCTGGAACTAATGCTTCCTTCTTCAGTTTCAATCTTTCCATAAGTGCAAGGACCTGCTGAGAGGTCAACCACAACAAACCTGAAATAATAATGCCAGAAAACTCAAACTTCTGTACAACAGGTTAAGGACAATTGAACTTTCAACTGATTTATCAGAGTTACAATTGAAAATATGATTCAACGACAATAAGGTATCTTAACAAAATATGACATCTAAAAACAAATTGACGAAAACCAAAAAGGAAGCCAAGTTCGCTAGACCAGTAGACAGTCTACGAAGAAAGTGAGATCGGCTGCAACATTTCGCAGAACCATTATTAACTTTTAATTCTAAGTTATAGAAAACCCATCACCTTTTACCTCCACTACTTGTTCCTGTCCCAAACAGAAAATCTAGCTCCCATATGTAAGTTACTACAGGGGCTTAAACCTTCTGAGAACACATAAAGAATCTAAAGACTGAAGGTACATCCAGACAAAGAAAGAAATTAATCATCAACTTTTTATGCCACGTGATCACAAGATCTGTAGCTTTTAACTCACAGTAGAGATATTAAAACTGCAGAAGTCTAAGCAATTCACAAAGAACACTTTAAAAGAAAATAGGATGCTCGGGCTAAAGATACACATTTGATTCCCATCATAGGGTCAATCTTGAGCCACAAATCAATTTAGCATATGAAGGCAGACCTAAAGGTGCAATACTATTATCCAACTAGCGGATGCTCAGTAATTATCTTGTGTAAAAGGGCACATTTTGTTATCCCTTATCCGTTCTCTGTATAAATTAAGATAATCAAGTATAACGTACGATATAAAACCAGCAATACCTGCCAGACCCAAGCCAAACCTGAGAAGCTCCCCCTCCATTATAACGATAGCGATATATGTAATCTCCTTCTTGTTTTTTCATCTCTTCCTCGTTAAGTTGTGTAATTCTTCCATACATTAAACTGTCCAGGTCAATGTCCGTGTTCCTTGGATCCAATCTTACCTGCAGTGAAGTTCCCATGGTAACAACAGTCAATTAATGTCCCTATTCAACACTGAGAAAAAGAAACTTAGTGAATTAAGGTTTGGAGTCTGATGTAATGGGTTAGTGTGCAACAACTGACTTCTCGACAAGGACGAACAACAATCAAAGTTAATGAGAAGTAAAAACTTTAAATTTTCTTTAACAAATATTATGGAAAAAGGTCAACCTGAACACTTCGTATCCTTCAGTAATAAAATCAAACAATTCAAGAATTTGATGGTCAAGTTTGCACACATACCTTATCAAAGTTAACAATAAAGATTACAGTAGGCCATGGTCTATCCATCTCTTCCGCAGACTGCCCCCAACTTTCAAGATCAAATAGGTAAGAATAAAGTTTCTGAAATTCTGGTTCCACGGTAGTTGCCTCAACTTCAAAAAGGGGAACTTCTCTTCCATAATCAGTCTAAAAATCAGAAAACAGGTTGACATTTGATTTTGATATTATGAAGTAGAAACTTAAAATAGGAGAATCTGAGACAAATTCAAAATTAAGATTATCTGGTACATTCACCTCTCTTGCATTTCCAGCAGGCACCATTGCTGCCTTAAGTGCTTTCTCCAAAGCTATTAGTTCGGGCTGTCCAGCCTGCAGCAACAGGTGACACACCAGAATCACAACAGTAACCATAAACTATTAGCACCAACCATTCCATTTTCATCTTCGGAACATTTTAAAGAGTACTCCGAACATCTTTCTTTTTTTATTTTGCTCAGTCATTTATCCAAAAATCTAAACTTTTTATTCATCGTATATTTAGGCAAGGGACACAAACATATAATTAACAGCAAGGACTACATCCATTTCCAGTTGAGGTTTCCTTCTCCATTTATCTGATGAAGGACAACTCTTCTCTCATTGGATCCCCAGTAAGTGAATGTTTAAGTTCGATTAAGTTAATAATTCCTGCCTCATATATCTAGATTACAACAACTTCCGTTTAGAGATAATTTATTGTTTTTGAGATAAATCTAGATTACAACTACTGCCAAGCTGCATCCCAAATTACTATAAATCACCATCCCAAATTACTATAAATCACTATTGGGATAGGAAAAAAAGGAGGAGTTACTTTTTTTTTTATTGTTCAAAATGAAACTAGAATTTTGTCTTATTGCTAGGAATAAGCCATCATCTCAGTTTGAAAACCTCGAGAAATTAGGCCATCTAACTTCTATCTAGTGGTAAAGTTTCAAATTTAAATGCCACAAAAGAAGTTCTTGATATCCTTAATATTAGGATCTTGTTTGCTTAGAACAAAGGAATCCAAGCCGATATTGGCTAATCAATCATTTTGAGGCATAAGATTTGTGAATGGATAACAGAGAAATATTCATAGCATTGTTACCATTTCTTCAAAGAACATCATAGAATAGCAACCAATAGTGAGAAAGCAGTAATCATGACTATAGTGTAGCTCTATTCAAAATTAGAAGAGATCTCCGAACATAACACGAAAACAACCATGATTCTAAAAACACCATGGCAAAATGGTACAAGTATAAATCATAGAAGGGAGAAGGCTCACCGGAAATGTATTATATACTATGTGATGCTCAATATCAAGTGGTTGGCCTGTCTCCAAACACGAGGGCCTATGAGATGGGAAACTGACTTTCAGAAACTCCTCCAGCTTTGGAGAATCTAATGCGTACCTATAACCCCCATCACCACTAAAACCAACAAGAACTATGTTGACTTCCAGAGGGACTTGAAATGGAACCTGTACAATACTAACACGATTAGGCATCGGAACAAAGCTTTTCTATGGAGAGAATTTGAAAAAGTAAATAGCCTGCATTATAATCTCAAGTCATCAATTTTCTGTCCCTGAGGATCGCCCATAGCCAATTATCTATTCCCCTCGTCAATGAACATATAGATCAATTTTGGGCCAAGCCACAGTGCTAGTAGCTAAATTACATTGTAAAAATTTAAAGTTGCAATGTATAGGACTTCAGAGTTGACTGATAACAAAATAGAACCAAAGCAATTACAGGCATACCATGAATTTGAACGATCACAAACACATAAAAAAAAAAAATTGGGAGGTTTTCAGTCGAATTCAATACGAACTTCGAACTAATTTGACTAAATTCCCACTCCAGTTTAAGCAGTGAGCCAGCTAGCGGATAAAATCACAACTTTTTCCATGAATTTTGAAATAAATACTTACTCTAATATAATTTAAGAATATGAGATCTACCTCGGCACGAGAATGAAGCATTTGACGAACTTCCGATCGAACGTTTTCTTTAACGTCTTGAAAAGCTCCATGGTGCCACTGTTGCTGACCAGGATCTCTACGATAGGCTTGAGATGCTGATTCTGATAGCGTCGCGAACAGACTCAGTGCAACTATTGCTACACAGAAACAGCTTGTTATTGGAACCATCTGAACTTTCTATTTCTCTTTCCTTCTCAAAGAAGTAGCATTTGAATGCGGTTGAGCCGAAAACGGTATCGGCAGAACAGAGTTCAGTTTTCCGGCGAGAAGAATCGCCTTCCCCGGTGGCCGGAAATGTTTGACCCGTTTCACTGGAGAAGAATTGACGGACGGAGACTGAGTGAGCTTAACTAAATTTCCACAAGTGTCCCTGTTATGTTACATTTTCTATTTTACGTTCTCTACTCCCTTGTGAATCCATTTGCAATACGGGCCAGACGGGTCTCGTCAAGCCTGTCCTTCAAGAGGCCCGATACGGTTTTGAGAAATTTGTATAATATAATTTAAATTAACTTTTACGTATGACAAAATTAAAAACCATACTACGTCTATTGATATGGATCAACCAACACAAGTATATCAGGCCCAAGTCAGTGGTGGAATTGAGAGTGGGCCTAGCAGAATTAGGAAAAGTCATCGACTTAAAAAGCCCAACAAAAGCTACAAGACTATGTCCTAGGCTAAGGGGGACACAAGCACGTGAGAAGCATAGAAATGACAAGAAAAGTCTGTTATATGTAACAGGAATATTATAGTAGTGGGCAAGCAAGAAGTGATAGCAACATTCTCTGAATTTTCATCTTAATTCTTCTAAGTTCTTTCACCTCCTTCTATCTTGTTGTTTAGTATTTCTTTCCTACTGCAACTGCTTCATTGAGAGCGAACTATTCAATTTCACTACTGTATTAGTTCTTCTTGAGTAATCAAATTAACTTTTGCTATTGGTCCTTTATTTGGGTTGAACCTTGTTCCAATTGGTGTTTTCATCGTTATACTCCATGGATGACTTCTAAGAAAATAGATTCTGATGTTCGTCGGATTCTTCGTTTGAGTTTATAGTGCTATCAACACGTTTGGTCAACTTGAGTCAGCTAGTACATGATTTTATCTCAACGATTGCTGCTCGATCCACAGTTGTTGACCCTGTTCGTCCACGACATACAAATGTGTGTTTATCTACTAGATCTAATTCTTCAGGTGCACTCACAGTTCGACAACAAACCAGCGGCGGTGGAACTTAGTCATTTTAATGGGCAAAACGTTGATGTGTGGTTGTTTCAAGCTGAGCATTATTTCGAATTTTATTCCATCTTGCCTACTCATCAACTTTCTTTGGCGTCATTTTATTTGGAAGGTTATGCCCTCGATTGGTATTGCTGGATGTTTCGCAACAAGCAACTCTTTGATTGGACAAATTTTGCTAAGAAGCTTCATCTTCGATTTCAGGATAGGTCCTTGTGTTCTCCGGAAGGCAGACTCTCTAAGCTTGTACAAACGTCCACAGTAGCAGAGTTCCGAGCTAGGTTTGAAGCTATCTCTAATGACACGGTACACTTGCCTGATGAGTTTTTGTTTAGGTTTTTTATTTCGGGCCTCCGATTGGATATTAAGGATGAAGTCACTATTTGAGAGCCCACTTCCTAAGAAAAGGCCATACGTTTAGCCCAAATGTATGAGCAGAAGTTTAACTATTAATACGCTCAAACTTACTTCTCAAATAAGATGTAAAGCGGTCGTATCAAGTAAAGAACCCAACTAATGAGGTTGGGATCGTTCCCACGAGGAAAATAGTTCAGACCTAACTTCAATCTATTATTACTAAAAGGGTTTTTTTTATTTCTAAATGAATGAAAATAATTAGCTAAATCAAAGTAGACAACTAACAAATTCAAATGTTGGAGTTTAATCAATTAATAAAAGTAACTAGGGTTTACGTGTTCCTCACAGGTTCCTAACTTGATAATTCTAACTATAACAATTCTTTCCTAGTATCTTGAATGCAAAGTGATAAGTTATGTATTTCTAAATCCTTGGTCCGGCATCTAGAAAATTTCACTCGCACCTTGGTCCGGCTACGTGTGTTGCTATACTAACCCTTACCTTTACCTCATATTAAACATTGTATTCGATATTTGACTAAGTTATTACCTCGTACCAATCAATACTAGCCTATTAGATAGTATACACTAAATCTATGTTGATAATTCTTTTTCTATTATCAACCTCCTTGGTCCGGCAAGTAGCATTAAGGCGAGTTCTAACGTTGGCCATCTGTTAAAAAGACTTCTAAACGAAAGAATTATCAATACATGCAAGACACTATTCTAGAATTGTTATTTTAGTTAAATTTTACCTCATTATTCGCCTATGGTTCTCACAACCCTAGTTATGGAGTTTAGTTACCCATGGTCATAATCACAATATTCAAATATGTAATATAAGAATTCATGCACTTACTTCAATGAGAAATAATAAAATCCAGAAATTTACTTGATTAATCAACAAAATCACCAACAATCAACTCCAGAGAAAAGTGTAATAAATTAAAGTGTAATAATAATCACCAAGTCTAATCCACAAAAGAAGCTAAAATAATCAAGTGTCTAACTATAAGAGAGTCTAATAGCCAAAGAGTCTAACCCCAAAAACGAGGGTTTTTGAACTATTTATAAAAAATAAAAACCTAATTAAAGAAGGACTCTATTTGCTGGAAATCTATCAAAACGCGGCTGGGTCGACAAACCTCGCGACGGGTCGTCGTGGTCACGATGGGCCGTCATGGACTCCGTCGTCCCATACTTATGCAAATTCTTCTGATGCTCTCTTCATTACCCTCGACGGCAGATATGACGGATCGTCACAGGCACAACGGTCCGTTGAGGGTCTCCGTTCCATAACACTTGAACTCTTGGAATTTGGGACTGGGACTACTTCTCTGATCTTCATGACGAACCAGCAGGACGGACCGTCATGGTTACGACGGTCCGTCACACACTCCGTAACCCCACACTTGGTCAGACTTCCCCATCTTCCTTCAGCAGCTTCACTACGATGCCACCTACGGACCGTCATAGGCACGACGGACCGTCACAAGCTCCTTTTTGTATTAATTTTATGTAAGTTTCTCTTTATTTGTAGGAAAGTTGTCTAAAAGATGAACGTGGAGGTTTTTGAGCAAGAAATGCATAAAAATACCGTGAAACCATGGTTATCAACTATGCTAAAGGCCCGGTTCGTCTACTTTTGCGGGAACTCAACCCCTTTTACCGATCCTACTACTTCGTCTCCTTTGACTCTATCTAAACCAACTGTTACTCCATCTATCTTTTCTTAAAATTCCCTTCAAGCGTCTTTCAGCCTCTGAGCTCCAGGCTAGACGAAGAAAAGGGTTGTTCTACAATTATGATTAGAAATACACCATTAAACAAAAACAAGGAACTTCCTTAGTTACTAGTTTTGGAGGAGTCATCTGACTCCTCAATTAAGTTACCCAACTCTTTTTGTCCTGAGGATTTCATAGCAGAAGAACTACAATGCTTGGAGGTTCAAGCTCATTCCACTATTTCTTGTCACGCTTTGTCTGGTGGTACATCTCATGCAAACCCCGCCTAAACCCCGCCTAAATGGTCATGTACAGGGTTCCCCAGTGCAAGTGCTGGTCAATGGGGGAGCACAAATAATTTTGTGAAGCGGGAGTTGCAAAAATTCTAAATATGTCTATTGAGCGAACACCTTCATTTCAGTGGTGGTGGGTAATGGTCAATGTCTACGCTTTGATGGGGTGGTTTGACTAGTTCCTTTGACAATCTAAGGGTGTGATTTTGTGCTTGACTTGTATGTACTTTCTCTACATGATGCAGATATTGTTTTGGGCGTATTTTGGTTGAGTTCATTGGGGCCAATTCTACAATATTACTGTCGACGTCTCTTTGAGTTCTCCCTGAAGGGACAAAAGTATAGCTAGATTAGAGAGCCTTCAGATAAGGCTCAACCACGACTATGTGAGACTAATGCAGTGTTTTTTTACTTTTGGCTCCAAGTGGTGACAACTAAGAATCTAGATCCACCTCCTTCTCCACCTGAGTTGGACCCATTTTAGCTTTTTATGCGTATGTGTTTTCAATCATCAACAATGACAACCATCGCGAGAACTTGATCATGTTATCCATCTTAATCCGGGGTCAGGACCAGTCAATGTTAAACCCTACAGGTACCCTTATTTTCAAAAGAACATAATGGAACAATTAGTTGTTAATATGCTTAATGATGGAAGCATCCGTCTTAGCACTAGTCCCTTTTCTTCGCCTGTTTTGTTAGTCCGCAAGAAGGATGACACCTGGCACCACGGCTAAAACAATTTTTTGCACCCATGAAGGGCATTACGAATTCCTTGTCATGTCATTTGGCTTATGTAATGCTCCTTCTATATTTCAAGCTACAATGAATTCCATCTTTTGGTTGTTGCTTCATCGTTGTCTTTCGGTATTTTTTATGATATTCTGGTTTATAATCAGACTTGGGAACATCATTTGCAGCATCTAACTCATGTTCTCTAGATTCTTCATGAGCTTAAATTGGTGGCTAAACGTTCTAAATGCTTATTGGGCAACCTCAGGTCGACTATCTTGGTCATGTCATTTCTAGTAAGGGTTAAACAATTGACCTTTCCAAAATATCGGCTATCTAGAGTGGCCAATTCCAACAAATGTGAAAAGGGTGCAGAGTTTTTTAGGGCTCACTAAATATTATAGGCGTTTCATGAAGCAATATGCCACAATTGCTAGTCCTTTAACCGATTTACTTAAAAAAGAACCTTTTAAGTGGGGAAATACTGCCCAATTGGCATTTGATACTTTGAAGGACAAGTTGAGTTGCACTCCAGTCTTGATATTACTAGACTTCACAGAAGAATTTCACGTGGAAACTGATGCTTCTGGTGTTGGTGTGGGGGCATTATTGTCTCAGTCAGGCCATCCTATTGCATTTTAAAGCCCGAAGTTATGTCCTAGAATGCAAAAGGCATCGACCTGCCATCAGGAGATGTACACTATTACTCAAGCTGTCAGTAAATGGAGGCAATATTTAGGGAGAAGTTTTACAATCATTACAGACCAACAATCACTCAAAAATCTGACGGAGCAAGTTATTCAGACAGCTAAGCAGCAACAATGGTTAGGAAAGTTGGTTGAGTTTGATTTTCGAATAGTGTATCTCTCTAGGAAGCTTAATAAGGCAGCTGATGAACTTTCTCGTCCTATTGAGGGACTTTAAATGCGTTATCAGTGAGAAATTTTGACTGGATTGATGAAATTCGAGTGGCCACCCAACCTCATCCAGAAATGCTTACTATTAAGCATGACATTGAGCGCGAAACTGCCACTTATTCTGATTATGTCCTTCGAGAAGGGTTATTATTTCTTTAAAGTCATTTTCATTTGTCTCCTATTGGCGGGCATGCAGGGATTGCTCGACCTATTCATCGTCTTTCATCTAATTTTTATTGGCACCATATGCGACGAGATGTACAAGTTTTTGTTACAACATACCAAGTTTGTCAACAAATGAGGTACATGAATTGCAACCCTAGAGGTTTGCTGTAACCTCTGCCCATACCGAATGTGATATTTGAGGAGATCACTATGGACTTCATCACCTGCCTTCCGAGTTCTAAGGGGAAGACCACAATCCGGAATATTGTAGACCGACTATCTAAATATGGGCGTTTCATTCCCTTTCTATCCAAATTCACAACACATTCTTTTGTTTTTTCTTTTGTTTCCAATGTCATTAAGCTTCATGGACCTCTGTGAGTTATTGTCCACAAGTTTTCACTCTTTTTGGCAGGAAATCAATCGGCTCCATGGAACCTCTTTTGCTATGAATACGATGTATAACCCTCAAACTGATAGTCAGTCCAAAGCCTTCAACAAGTACATTGAATAGTATCTCAGGTGTTTTGTTTCAGAGATTCCTCACGAATGGGTACTAATGCTATCATGGGTTGAATTTTGGTACAATACCTCATTTCACTCATTTGCTGGAATGACACCTTTTCAGGTATTGTATGGGGGTGAGCCTCCTACTATTACTCGTTATGTATTGGGCAGTGTTGCAGATGATTTAGTTGAAAAGTACATGCTGAATATGGATGACATTTTGGTGCTACTTAAGAACAACTTGTCCAAAGCTCAGATTTGAATGAAATTGTATGCTGATGCTCGTCGAAGAGATTGGCAGTTGGATGTTGGTGATTGCGTGTTTGTGAAGCTCAAGCCATACAGGCAGTTTTCCCTTCATTTGCAGCACCACCGCGAACTCGATAGGAAGTACTTTGGTCCCTATTAGCTGCTGAAACGAATTGGTGTTGTTGCATACAAATTCAATCTTCTGGCTGATGCGTGAATTCACCCTGTCTTACATATTTCTATGCTCAAGAAATGTGTAGGAACACCAGATGAAAAAGTAACACCCCCGATTCAAGTTCATGTGGGAGATCAACATACACCGAACCTTAAGGACAAGGTTCTTGATTGCGATAGGAGTATTATTATGGATCAACCAACCCAAGTATATGAGGCCCAAGTCAGTGGGGGAATTGAGAGTCGGTCTAGAAGAATTATGAAAAGCTATCGAGTTAAAAAGTCCAACAAAAAGCTACAGGACTATTCTTAGGCTAAGGGGGGAAACAAGCACGTGTGAAGCATAGAAATGACAAGAAAAGTCTGTTATATGCAGCATAAATATCAGCGTAGTTAGCAAGCAAGAAGGATAACAACATTCTCGAATTCTCATCTTATTTCTTCTAAGTTCTCTCACCTCCCTCTATATTGTTGTTTACTGAGCAGAACATTCAATTTCACCACTGTATTAGTTCTTCTTGAGTAATCAAATTAAGTTTTGCTATTGTTCCTTTATTTGGGTGTAAGTTTGTTTCATAATTGCGCATTATAGCAAATATAAATATGTATATTTTATCATACATATACAAAAAAACAGTTGTAACTTGTATAATTTGCTATACATATACAAAGAAACTAGTTATATAATTCGCTATACATATACAAAAGAAAGTAGTTGTATACAAAAGATCAACTGTATAATTAATGTATGTGTAAAACGAGAAAGAGAGAAAAAATAAAAGAAAATTGGGCAGGAGAATATATGTATCATATAATTATAAGTATATAGGACTAAGATATATGTATTTTCATGTGTATGCATGATTTTTTCTTGCTTTATACTAACAGAAACACAATTATACATTACGTTTTCATTTGTATAAGCAAGAGTGACGAGCGAGATCTTGAAAAGTGGCAATCGATATGTGGGAAAAGGGAACAAAAATATATGTATATATACAATTTTTCTCGCTTTATACATTCGTGTTTGAATAAAAGCGAGAGGGAGAGTGGCGAGCGAGAGTTTGAGGGAGACAATAATTTGCTACAGTGCACAATCAAATCAAAGAGCGGTTATCGCATTTAATTTGATTCATTACTTTGTCTTTATATATATATATTTCCCTATAATTTAATGGAAAATTTTAGGAATCACATAATTTTAATATGAAATTACAATCTATTCCTATTTATTGTTGGAATTACATGAACCCCTTAAAAAGTAACACAATCCGGATACATAATATGCAACTCAAATACATTAAAGAGTATTTTGGATACATTATAACATAAATCTGATACATTAAAAACTAGCTCGGATACATTAAAAATGTAATTACCAGGTTTCGTTAATATAGGAATGCTAAGGGGAAAAATTGGGACCGAATTTTTTTTCCCGTAGTACTAGAATTTTCCCTACCTTATCCAAATTTGGAGGAATTTGGAGTCTTTAAGGTGTAATGAAATCTGGTACCAATCGAGTGGAGTAAATGTGAATTTGACTACATAATTGGTTAGATAACTCTTTAAGGAATTCGTATGACGTTACAAAATTGAATTTGAATAAGTAGATCATTGGAAATCGATCTTGGTGTTAAGGACACTTTATGAGCATAGTAGGTTAAGAGTATGTTGTAAAAAAAGGACAAGTATAATTCCCTTAAGGAACTCACTGCTTCGCTTAGTGCCGCTGTAGCGAAATTCTTGTCGCTACACCGATGCCGCTACAACAGGATAGGTACCGTTGTAGCTGTAACGGGCGAGACGGATATGAAATTAAAGGATTTGAGATTTTTTTGAGAAAAGCTCACTTTGTGCCGGTGCAGCAGCGCCGCTACAGCGGGATAGGTGCCGTTGTAACGGGATGGAAGGTTTGAAATCGTGAATAAAACCCTTTAGACAACCTTATTTTGTTCTTTTTGACTTTTTTAGTTAACAGACGGCCCCTGGGCTATTCCAACTTGTTTTTCACTATTCTTGAAGCTAAAGGTAAGTTCTTTACTCGCCGAACTCATTTTTTCGATCCGTATAATGTTTTAGAAGGGGTTAATATTGATGGGGAAGGATTTCTCGTAAAATCCTATGGTGGAATTAACCCTAATTGACTAGTTGGGGTCATGGGTTTTGAACTAGGGTTCATAGATTGTGAGTTTTCTGGAAATTTAGTGTTTCTTATTGATTTTCGTATCTAAATTGTTGATTGTAGCCACGAACAAGAGGAACAAATCTGGAAAGGAAATGATCAAATTGGCTAGGATTTTAAGCATGTTTAGAGGTAGGTGATGGTTGTGATTCTATGATTGTGTGATATACACTTGCTTTGCTTCGATGTTATACTTGTATATGTATGCATGTTGCAATATTGATCATAGATGTTGAATTGAGATCTATGAATATTACTACCACGAATTCATGAACTAAATGTGTGATCTTGATGTGTTATTGATGTTGTCATGCCCCGAGCCTATACTCTAGGCTGGAATGACACTTGGTGATTATTGCTGGCCTCAAGCGAACCTTGTCTAACTTAACTCAGTGGAAGACTTAAATCAACTTAATAAGAACAGTAAGAACATTTTCATGGGAAAATACTCAACATAAAATAATCTAGCCAAAATGGCTCTTGAGTCTTAAAGTTAAAACAATTGTAATGCAAGATAAAAAAGACATCAACTGAATAATCTAACTGACTATCTGTACGTGAAGCCTCCAATAACTGGATGTTGGGACAAACCCCACAACATCCTAATGAACTAAACCAAAAAGCAATAAAATGGATCTTTTAAAAGCAAGGAGGCTCACCAACTGACTCTGGAGTGCTCAACTGGGTCAACGGTGCGCTGGATGTCGATCCTCGTTACTTGCGTCTGTATCATGATACAATGCAACCAACTGACATCAACACATTGAATGTACGAGTAGGGAGTTGGAAAGCTAAAAAACACTTTAGGCTTGAAAAGGAGTAAGACGAACACTTATCTTGGCTCTACTTAACTCATGATTTACTAAATCTTATTCAATATACGCAGTTTAAAAGTAATTGCAGTAAAAAATATGCTGACTGAAAACATGTTGTAAACTCTAAATGTGTACAAGTATACAATTCATATCTGAGATGTATATAGAAACACAAATAACTGATGTATATGAAAATATAATACTTCTACGAGAGCTTCTCTAACCGACAACCATCACTTAAGAGCTTTTGTGATGATACAACGTTTATCGAACCATGCTGCTCGACCATCCTAACCTTGCCAGAGTATAGAACCTGAATTGCCTAATGGATCCACTAGTATATTATGAAAAGAGTTCATCTAAAAAGTATGAACCTCTTTTACCCATGATGGCAACATGGTTTTCATGGAGACTTGAGTTTTTAAAAACTTGCATCCCACATCGGTGCTCAGTGATTTGAGATTAGTGCTAAAAAATTTAGCTTTTATAGCTCTCTTGGAAACCATAGTTTCCCTGCTTGATTCATTTCATAAAGCTATTACCTCTGTCTCAAAACTATCCCGAAGTCTCTTTACTTATTTAAATGTGAAAACATTTGTGACTTGTAGGGATTACTTAGCCCCCTTATAACTTTTGGAAAAACTCAACTCTTTACTCTTACTTAACCTGTAACTTGAGCCCTAGGACAAAGTTTAAACGGTTTCTTAAAGACTCTTGGAAACTTTAGGAACTCACTTTGACTTTCTTCTTAACTTTTAAACTTTGTATCATAACTTCTTTGACTTTGATCTTAACTTTCCTTGAATTGGATTATGGATTCAAGGATCATGATCTCATGTTTATGGATGATTTCTTGTTGTTTAGATGTACATTAGATTGTTGGAATCAACTAGGAATGATAGGTACATCACTTAGGAACTAGTACAGAAAGATAGGGAAATAACGGGGTCTCCAAGTGACCTTGGCTCTCTTAGAGGCGTGGAGTGCCAGAGCCTAACGGACAGAGACTTTCCTCAAGCACTCTGGCTGGTGCGGCGCTCCAGAGCTTGACGGACAGAGTATGTCTTGAGGGGCTCTGGTATGCTTAGCATCCCAGGGCCTGTCAATTGGATTTTCTAACTTTTCTTCTCTGATTTTCAACTCTAAACCTCCTAAACTTGCATAGGTCTTCCCCCAAACACTTAGGATCACTAATATACTCAATACCCAATAGTTTAGACTCGTAAAACAGCCCGGAGACACGAATCTAAACAACTAAAGATATGCAACAACCCAACCAACAAAATTTTCAAGAGTTCATCAAGAACTTCAGTATCCTTCATTCAAGAAAATCAAAACTCGCTGAATTAAACATGTTGGTGTGTGGGTGAGCGAACCCAACACAGAAAGAGCTCACATACCTTAAAGGGATCAACCCCAACGAAATCCACGAAACGATTCTTCGCATTCTTGCTACTTCTTCTCCTTTCTCCTCTCTTTTCTCTTCTCTCAAAACCCTAACTTGTTTTCTAAAAGCGTGAATTGAATAGCATGATCTTAGACTCCAACTTATTACCCAAAAAACGAAATTAAATTATTGGGTAAGGAAAAGACCCAACACCCTTTAAAAATCCGGATTGGACTTTCCTCAATCCAACAACCCAACTTCCGAAAGTCATATCTCCCTCATACGACCTTGAAATTTCACAAAATCGGCGCAGTTTGAAAGATATTCCTAAGAGATTTCCATCTATATAAAAAACTCACCCTAACTCATCATGAGCGGAAAGTTATGACTGTTTAAAAATGACCAATACTCACTTTTAAAATCTAGAAATTTTCCAGATTTCCCTATTTATTACAAAAATGATTATTCTTGGTTTATTATCTAATTCTTAGTTATTTCAAGTTAGGATATGCTACAATATCTCCCACTTGGTAACATTCATCCTCGAATGAGAACTGTTCCACTAAGCTAACAGTATTAACATCATTTTCGCACTCAACAACCAAAACAAGTAATAACATGGTTATACATAGTCTTATAAAACTCTAAGAAGAGAATTTATTACCTTGATATGCATTCTCTCTGGGTTCAAGGAGATGTGGATACCTCTTCTTCATATCCTCCTCAGCTTCCCAAGTTGCTTCCTCAACAAATTGATTCCTCCAAAAGACCTTGATTGATGCAACTTTCTTAGTTCTCAACTTGCGAACTTGACGATTTAAAATCTTGAATCGAACCTCTTCATAGGATAAGTTACCCATAATCCCATTATCCTCAATTGGTACGATCAATGCGATTGCCCAAGCAGTTCTTCAACATATAATGTGGAATACCGGATGAACCACTTCTAACTCTTGGGGTAGCTCTAACTCATAAGCTATGTTTCCAACTCTCTTGGAGATTCTTTAAGGTCCAATATACCATGGACTAATTTTCCCCTTCTTGGCAAACCTCATAACACCTTTCATGGGTGAAACTTTCAAACATACACAATCATCCACCTCAAACTCAAATGGTCTTCTTCTAACATTTGTATAGGACTTTTGGAGACTCTGTGCCATCTTCAATATCTCTTGAATCACTTTCACCTACTACATAACTTGGTAAACTGGATCTGGTCCTATAAATCCTGCTTTACCAACTTTGAACCACCCAATAGGAGATTTTCACCTTCTCTCATAAAGAGCTTTATAGGGAGCCATTTGGATGCTTGAATGGTAACTATTGTTGTAAGCGAACTCAATGAGAGGTATGTGATCATCCCAACTCCCTTTAAAATTGATCACACAATCTCTCAACATATCCTCCAAAGTCTGGATAGTAAGTTCTGCTTGTCAATCCGTTTGAGGATGAAAAAAAATGTTTAGGTTCACCTTTGAACCCAAACCTTTCTGGAAAGATTTCCAGAACTGAGCAGTAAATTTTGCACCTATATCTTAAATAATGGAGACCAGAACTCCATGAAGTCTCACTACCTCTTGAAGTTACAACTTAGCATAATCCTCGGCCGAATAGGTAGTCTTTACCGACATGAAATGGACTGAATTTGACATTCAATCGACAATCACCCAAATAGAGGCATGCTGCCTGCGAGATCTTGGCAAGCCCGTGATGAAGTCCATATTTATCATCACCCATTTCCATTCTGGAAGTTCTATTGTCTAAGCCAAACCTCCAGGCTTCTGGTGCTCTACTTTCACTTGTTGACAATTTGAGCACATGGAAACAAACTCAACAATATCTTTCTTCATGCCTTCCACCAATATACTTCTCTCAAATCACGGTACATCTTGGTGAAACCCAGATGAATGAAATATCTGGAGCTATGCGCCTCCTCCAAGATCCTCTCTTGGAGTCCATCCACCCTAAGTACACATAATATGCCTTGGTACTTCAACACACCATCTCCCTCATGTTCAAAAGACAATACTCTTTGCTTATGGACACTTGCCTTCAAATCAAGAAAAATGGGATCTTAGTCTTGCCTTTCTTTCACCTCTGACACTAATTATGACTCAACTCCATTGGTCACCGCTATTCCTCCTTCAATTGAATCCATAAGTATGACTCACAAGCATGAATGTTTGTGCACATCTTTAGATAACTCCCTATTTTCTTATTCAACATAGGCGATAATACCCATGGAAAACCTTCTTAAGGCATCAACAACCACATTAGCCTTACATGGGTGGTAAAGAATACTCATGTCATAATCCTTGAGTAACTCTAACCACCTTTTTTGTCTGAGATTGAGTTCCTTCTAAGTGAACACATATTTAAGGCTCTTGTGATAAGTGAATATGTCAACATGAACTCCTTACAAGTAGTGAAGCTATATTTTCAAAGCAAACACTATTGCAGCCAATTCCAAGTCATGAGTTAGATAGTTCTTATCATAAGCCTTCAACTGTCTGGAGGCATAAGCTACAACCTTGCCATTCTGCATCAACACACATCCCAATCCCACTGTTGATGCATCACAATACACTACAAAACCTTGAGTACTCTCTGGTAAGGTCAAAATCAGAGCGGTAGTCAATCTCTTTTTCAAAACCTGAAAGGTTTTCTCACAAGCTTCAGAGGATTGAAACTTGACTTTCTCCTAAGTTAGATTTGTCAAAGGAGACGAGATATATGAAAACCCTTCAACAAATGTCTTATAATAGCCATCCATATCCAATAAAATCCTTATGCTTTTTGGAGATGTGGGTCTAGGCCAACTCTGAACTATTTTTATCTTCTGAGTGTAAAGACTAATCCCATCGCCGGAAACTATGGGACCATGAGTGCTACAAACTTAAGTCAAAACTCGCACTTGGAGAACTTGTCATATAACTCCTTTTCTTTTAGTGTCTGCAAAATGATCCTAAGGTACTAACATAATCTTCTTCATTCCTTGAATAAACCAGTATGTCATCAATGAAGACGATGACAAACAGATCAAAATAAGGTTTAAATACTTTGTTCATAAGATTCATGAATGCTGCAGGCGTACTGGTCAAACCGAAGGACATAACCAAAAACTCGTAATGTCCATATCTGGTTCTAAAAGGTATCTTTGGAATATCACATTATCCAACCTTTAACTTGTGGTAGCTTGATCCGAGATCAATTTTCTAGAAGTAGGAAGCACCTTGAAGCTAGTTGAAAAGATCATCTATCCTTGGGAGAGGATATTTATTCTTGATGTTCACCTTATATAATTGGCGGTAGTTTGTACACATCCTAAGGGATTCATCTTTCTTCCTAACAAATAAGACTGGAGCGCCCAAAGGTGAGACACTTGGTCGAATGAAACCTTTATCCAACAAATGTTTAATTGTTCTTTTAGCTCTTTCAACTCTGCTGGTGCCATTCTGGAAACTCACTGACTCTTGGAACTAACTGAAGGGAAGGTACCTCAGCACTTGAGTCATTAACTCAGACTAAGTAATAGATACACTCCTTTGAAACTAAATTCCTTGCCTTTAAGTACGAAATGAAATGACCTTAGGCACTGCTGAACTACTACTCTACTCTATAACTGGGTCATTAGGAATCTAAAACTTGACCACCCGGGTTCTGCAATCTATTAATGCATAACATGAATGAATCCAATCCATACCTAGAATGACATCAAAATCTACCATGTCTAACTCTATTAAATCAACCATGGTACTCTTGTGACCGATGAAAATAGGACAATCACGATAGACTCTTTCTGCTTGAATGGATTCACCCACAATTATGGAAACACTAAATGGTTTTCTAAGTTGCTCTGGAGAAATCTCAATGTTCATAGCAACATAGGCAGTTACAAAAGATAAACTTGCTTATGGGTCTAAAAATTCATAAACATTAAACTCAAAGCCTCGAATCATAACAGTGACAACATCTGGTGAATTCTCTTGTTCTTGGCAATTATTGAGAGCATACAAGCGGTTTGTTCCTCCGCCAAGTATTCAGAAGTAGCTCCCTACGTGCAGTCGTGTCTGGTGGAGCAGCTGATGAAGACTGATTTCTATTGCCCACATTACCACCGCTTTGCTTACTCTTTGGACATTATCTCATTAAATGCCCAGTCTGACCGCACTTGAAACAACCTGCAGAGCCTTTACGACAAATGCCAGAGTGATTTCTGCCATATATGGCGCAGGTAGGAGGCTTACTACCTTCCTGCACCACACTATCTTGTGTGTAGGCAGGTTTAATTCTAGAATTTTGCCCATTGTACTCACCTCCATTTATGTGCGTAGGTGCACTAGCTATGACGGTGCATGCCCCTTCTATTTTTAAAATGTTCGACTCAAATCACCTTTCTATTGCCCAGACTCATTCCCGGTCTTGGCCTTCTTGTTTCTATCTCATTTATGTCCCTCAACTTTTCCTCTTCAACTTGCTTCACATAGACCATTAGCCTAGATATGTCTATGTTGCCAGTCAACATTGCAAGCCTACCTTCTTTACTTGAAGCACGACCAGACCAGCTACAAACAAACTCATTCTGCTCCTCATATCCATAACCATATCTAGAGCATAACGAGATAGTTGGGTGAACTTCAATACTCATGAACACTCAGAGAGTTCTATAACTGAGATATTTGAAAATATTGAGTTTAATACAAAAGGAATATTAACTCAATACTAAGCTGAATCTAACTATGTCTTAAAATAGCCTCTAAACTAGACCAGAAATATTGGGACAAGCCCCAGCTAAATCTAGCAAAAACTGAAACTGAATGACTAAAGAGTGAAATGACACTCATGGCTGTTGTCCTCGATGAATGAGGAATCACCGCTGAATTTGCTGAACTAGAGATCGGAAATTGATCTATGCATGATCTAATTGCTGAGAACCTGAACCTACATCACGAAAAGATGTAGTGCTCGTATGCATCAGTACTTGAAAGGCACTGAGCATGTAGGATAGAGTAAAACTGAAATAAAACATACTGAATAAGCATAATAGCAAGTATAATAATCTTACATGATAAACTGAATTCTGAGCTAACTGGATGCAATGACCAATTTATAACATGCTGAAATTGAATACTGAATATATTGATAAATGGTCAATGCGAAGAGTCTGACTAGACTGTGGGAGCTACTAATAACCTATAATAAAACCACATGAGCTAAATGTTGAGTCTTATGTATACGCCCCATCGAGAGTACCCAATATACCCTGCCAATGGTATAAAGGCATGCTGGCGTGATCACTGAATTGATTGCACACAGAGGGTACTTACAACATACTTGGCTAGTAGTTCTGGGACTATTAGATACGCTAAACCCTAGTTTAACTCAGCATTATGCTACTCCCAATGATTTTTGTAAATATACTAATTATTTCTGAGTTTCTGTAAATACTGGATAGCTTAGAACTGAACATGCAACAATTAATCTGGTAATTATGCATTTATAACTGAGGCATGTATATCTGAAGTGTTTGAAATATTTGATCTAGCATGTGTAATTCAAGTACTAAAGAAATACAACGCTAGGGTTCTAAAATTCATGTAATAAACTGAATAATAACATGATAATCTGATTTGGAACATAAAACTAATAAGTTCATGAAGTTGTAGAAACCCTAGGTCTAATCATGATATAGGAATCAAGAAAACTAGTGAAAGAAACCCACTAGTGAAATCCCACATATCCGGTGATGAAATCCATTGAAAAAATACTTAAGTTTTGGGGATGGAACTGTTGGAGTTTGTGGCGTTCTTGAATTAGGGATCTTGAGCTTTTTCTCCTCTCTTGCTTCTAATTTTCTAAGTTTGATTTAATAATTTGACTTAGATATGTTTTAATTATGTTTCTAGGCTTAAACTGAATAAAATATGATGATTTAGGATCAAAACGACGTAACTTAGCATTTAAACAAAGTGGGAAAGGTCCAAAAGACCCATGGGAAAGTTGGTGTCGAACCAAACGACGGCCGGGACTGACGGTCTGTCGTCTGACCGACGCCATGTCGTTGGGTCCGTCGACTGGGCTTGTTCGATAGACCTTTACTAAAATGGGCATAACTTTTTATTGGGAGGTCTGATTTTAGCAAGGTCGGTGGATATGAAAAGATAATTCAATTATATATCTGTGGGTAGGTCATGGGACACACAATTCATTTTTTGCTAAGAGTTATGACCATTTGATGTTCACCCAAATGCAATTCCTCTAAACTGTGTGCAAATTTTCCACCTACGGACCGTGTTGGACATCCGTAGCTCTTGTTAGAGAGTGGGTGAATGGGGGTCTCGATCGACGGTCACGGACTTCGGACCATCGTCTGACCTACAAATCGTGGGTCTGTCTGTCGATCAAGACTTATCCAATTTTCTCGGCTGAGTTTTTTGTGAGTTTTTGATCCCATCGACGGTTGTGCAGGACGGACCGTGGGTCAGGCTACGATGCATCAATGCAACCATTGGTTGCACCTGCAGATTTTTTTCAGTATATATGGTTTTTGGTCTATTTTGGCTACGTGGTGTTACATTAGTGAAAACCACATGCATCACATCAAACACCTTCTTCAACTCTTCTACAAAGTTTTCTTGATCCTCGTTAATGCTTGAATCGATGAAACTTGGCGGATTAATCCTCATGAATTCCCGAATCCTTCATGTGTCAGCCCCTTTTTGTCGGGCTCCTCTTTGTTGCCTGACTTGGTTGGTCACAACTTGACTCAACATCCGGATAGTCTCACAGAACTCGACATTAATAACCGCCCTTGAGGTTGCACATCAGAAGCATTGGGTAACTCTTGTACTTGAGCTCTTACATTCTTCCTAGCTGGAAGACCTCTTGCTTCTCTTCGTTGAGGCATTGTTATCTAAAACACGCGCAACCACAAATTAAAGAGAGAGACTTTTAGAGATAAACTCTAACGCACGAAAAGGAATATGAAAGAAGTGATTTCCCCCCTAAATTTCTAGCCTCCTAATCATTGATGTGACGCGCTTCACACTGATGACTAAGACTCTACAAACACGACTTCATAGACTCTATAGGACTACTGAACTCTGTGTTCTGATACCAAGTTTTTCATGACCCGATCCTATACCCTAAGCGGGACTAACACTCAGTGACCATTTCTGGCCTTGAGCGAACCTTTGTCCTGACTTACTTAACTCCGCGGAAGACTTAGCTAAACTTAATATGAACACTAAGAACACTAAGAACACTTTAAATAAAAAATACTCAAAATAAAATAATATAGACAAAATGGAACTTGACTCTCAAAGTTAAAACAACTATAATGCAAGATAAAAGAGATATCAACTGAATAATCTAACTGATTATTTGTCTATGATGCCTCTTACAACTGGATGTTAGGACAGACCCTAGAACATCCTAATGAACTAAACTAGAAAGCAATAAAATGCATCCTCTGAAAATCAAAAAGGCACGCGGACTGACTCTGGAGTACTCAACTGGGTCAACGGTGTGCTGGATATCAATTCTCGTTACCTGCATCTGCATCGTGATACGATGCAGGCCAACTGACATCAGTACATTGAATGTACGAGTATGAGAGTTTAAAAGCTAAAAAAACTCTTTAAGATTGGAAAGGAGTAAGAAAAACACTTACCTTAGCTCTACTTAACTCATGATATGCGTAACTCTTATTCAATATGCACAATTTTAAAAGTAATTCCAATAAAAAGATATGCTGACTGAAAACATGATGCATATAAAAATACAAATAACTGATGTATATGAAAATACCACACTTCTATGGGAGCTTCTGTAACCAACAACCATCACTTAAGAGCTATAGTGATGATATAACGTTACTTGGCCTACGGTGCCCGACAATCCTAACCTTACTAGATTATAGGATCTAAACTGCGTAATGGATCCACTAGTATACTAAAAAAAAGGGTTTATCCAAAAATAAAAAAGGGTTTATCCAAAAAGTATGACCCTTTTCTACCCATGATGGCAACATGGTTTTCATGGAGACTTGTGTTAATTAGATCTCGCATCCCCACATCGATGCTCAATACTACACCCAAAAATTATATATACAAGCTCTTATATTTTTAAAACATAATGATTATGTGATTTGAGATTAGTTCTCAAAACCTTAGATTTTATAGCTCTCTTGGAAATCATAGTTTCCATGCTTGCTTCATTTCATAAAGTTATTACCTTTGTCTAAAAACTAGCTCGAAGGCTCTTTACTTATTTAAGTGTGAAAACATTTGTAACTTTTAGGGATTACTTAGTCGTCTTTTAAATTTTGAGAATGAACTCAACTATTTACTTAACCTCTAACTTCCTTAGAAAAAAGTTTAAAAGGTTTTTTTAAAGACTCTTGGTAACTTTAGGAACTCACTTTGACTTGCTTCTTAACTTTTAGACTTTGTATCCTAACTTCTTTGACTTTGATTTTCACTTTCCCTGATTTAGATTATGGATTCAAGGATCATTATCTCATGTTTATGGATGGTTTTATGATGTTTAGATGTACTTTAGAGTGTTGGAATCAACTAGGAACGATAGGTACATCACTTAGGAACTATTACGGAAAGATAGGGAAAGAACGGGGTCTCTAGGTGACCTTGACGATGTGAGAGGCATGGAGAGCCAGAGCGTGACTGAAAGAGGCTGTCCTCACACACTCTGGCTGGCACAGCGCACCAGAGTCTGACGGACACAGGTTGTCCTGAGGGCCACTGGTAGGCGCGGCGCCCTAGGACATGTCAGACACGTTTTTCGACATTCTTTTCCAATTTTCAACTCTAAACCTCCCAAGCTTCCATGGATCTTCTCCCAAACACTTATTATAACTAATATACTCTATACCCAATAGTTTAGACTCGTCAAAAAATCTGAAAACACGAATCAAAATAACTAAAGATATGCAACAACCCAACCAACAAGAATTCTTCAATTGTTCATCAAGAACTTCAATATGCTTCATTCAAGAAAATCAAAACTCGCTGAATTAAACATTTTGGTATGTGGGTGAATGAAAACAACCCAGAAAGAGCTGACATACCTTAAAGGGATGACCCCGATGAAATCCACACAACAATCTTGGCGTTCTCGCTTATCCTACTTCTTTCTCCTCTTCTTTTCTCTTCTAATCCTAACTTTTTTTCTTAAAGTGTGAACTCAATAGGATCATCTTAGACCCCAACTAATTACCAAAAAAATGAAATCAAATAATTGGGTAAGGAGAAGACCAAAACACGCTTTAAAATCTGGATTGGACTTTACTCAATCCAACAACCCAACTTCCGAAAGTCATATATTCCTCATATGACCTTGAAATTTTGCAAACATGGTAATGTTAGAAATATCTTCCCAAGATCTTTCCGTCCATATAAACAATTCACCCTAACTAACTTTTAAAATTTGGAAATCCTTCAGCTTTCCCTTTTTTATTTTAAAAAATAATTATTCTTGGTTTCTTAGCTTATTCTTAGTTATTTTAAGTTACAAGATGTTATATGTGTGATTGGGATCGACTGCCACGTTCCGACACTCTAACTTGGAGCGGATTTCCACGTTTTATCTTGCTATCTGGGACCGATTGCCACATTCTAGCATTAAAATGAAATCAGATGGCTACGTTTTGACATGTAAACTGTTTGAATTCGGGTTCGGTGAGAGGACAAACTATGTGATGAAGCATGCGATTTGTGATATTGATTTTTTTTATAATATTGAATACGTTGATATTTATGCATGTGTTATAATGTTGTAATTGCTTTTTTATGTTACACTAGTGGGGTAACTGCATGATCCTACCAGTACACGGTGGTTGTGTATTTGTTCTGCATTTGCTCTTTTTTTGTTGAGTAAAGGGAATCTTCAAGTGACAGTTAACAGACCTCGCTTAGGAGATCGTTGATCGCTTCAAGTTTAAGGGTGATCCATATCATTCGGGCTGCCATGGAATTCTCTTTAGTCCATATCCACCATTTTCGGACATAGACCTTGCTTTAGTTAGTTGATAGTTCGTCAGTAAATTCTTGTTAGATATGGATAATATTATAGTTTTGGTACATTGACTTTAACATCTAGGTTTATTTTTCACATTATTAGTTAGCTATTAGATCTTTATTTAGTAATGGAACTTCGCCTTTAGTTTGTAACTTGCTTCCGTAACTTAAATACTTTAGTGTTAGATTTCTTTATATAGTTTATTGTTAGTAGTGGTTTTCTCACTATGTTGTATGTTAGGTTGTGGAGCCTGATTTATATATATAACTGTTTATTAATATATATACCCCTAATTTATTCTCCATTTATTCTCTGTAACAAAAAATACTCTGATTTATTAATATATATACCCCACAGCCGTGGAAGTTTACTCACGGGGTGTTATCATAAAATATTGGTTTCCCAAAACCCAATTACTCTTCCTTCTCTCTACTTTCTCTCTCCCAAAAAGAAGAACTCCATTGAAGGGATAGGTCAAGGTCTTAGGGCAGCAATAAGGGTGATTTTATCATTCATTCTTCAACAATTAACAAGGTATGAGATCCTTTCACCTTTGGGATTCCTTTCCTTAAAGGGTTCCTTCAAACTTTGTTTTCAAAAAGTTGATTTCATATGGGTTTCTTCTACTACGAAATTGACTTTCTAAATTGTATTGTATATGATTTATTTTGGCTATTATACTAATGTTATGATGTATTATTATTCAATTATGCTATTTCTTGATGAGTCAACCTAGTTTGTGGAATAAATCATAAAATTGACCCAATTCCCTAACCCTAGGAGATAAACTAGTGATGAATTGATGTGAAGTGATTCAATTCACTTCATTATGATGTTAATTACTATTGCTTGATGTTATTACACCTATTATTGGATTAAATTGACTTGGTTGATGGTAAGACTATGATGATGGCTTGTGAAGGAGATTGGGGTAAGTTTTGTGATCTCAAACCTTTACTTGAATTATCATTACTTGTGTTTAGTGATGATGTTATATTGAAGTATACCTTGTGATAACATTGATTAGGGTTGGTATGATGTTAAATTTAAATGTATTCATTATGTGATTGTGATATTATACTTGATATGTAATGATATAAGGTTGGTGATGAATTACCCATGTGACTTACTATGATGTTAATGTGTTAAATCTCACATATGAGGGTTGTAATGAAAGGCGTTCTCATACAATTCCTATTGAGCTATGAGTATGACAATATAAAGTGTAGACCTTATGACCTACACTAAGATATGATTGTTAATGAAAGATATTTCAAAAGGGACTCTAGCTTAGTACCGAGTGAACTAGTAGTGAGGAGTGTCCCTTCTCACATAGGGAAGGTAGCTTCACTATTGTACTCATGATATTGGAGACTATAATGCATGTAGCATAAAGAGGGTCACAACCACATCTCCTAGTTCTTGAACTATGTTGCCCCCATAAAAATACTAGCTAGGGGATCCATATAGATATTATGTTCGTGTTTTGGTACTACATTGGCAAATAGTCCACCTTCTTCCGGTGTAGGGTTCCATGACACCGGATTCCACATTGGCTCATATGGCCTATGTAGATTAAGGTAAGATTTTTCCCAAAACTAAAATGAAGGTTTGACTTAGTCTAGGTAGGGGTATGGAACTCTACCTGTACATTGCACTAGTTGGCCTTGAGGAAGTCATAGGAGGATGTTCCTATGTTTTATGATCTTATAAAGTGAATGAAATGTATGTGTTGACTTTACATGTTGGTTTCATGTATGAACATGTTATTGGTCTATATTGATATAGTATGATAATCAGTACTTTTAATATTATGTTACGTGATGTTAGGCATTGCTTGTAATTCCTGTTTTGGTTTGCTTATTGGGTAAGGTTTTGAGGATTTACTTGGTCATTTCACTTATAGACTTAATGAGGGGTTTATGAGTAATGATCTTACTTTGGTTATGATGTCATGAACTCTTATGCATTCTTTGCTGTTGTAAACCTGATGTTGAGTTACATTTATTATGAATTCTATTATGGTATGAACATGTTGGCATAGCTTAACTTGAGTAGGATGGTCTTGTTTTGAATATGCTATTGCTTTAATGAATATGTGGTTATGATCTTATCTGTGTTCTTGATTGTGCATAAGGCTTTTCAAAGTAACTTGACATGGTTTTGTACAAATGTCCTTTTAAGCATGATTCAATACTTAGTACAAGTGATGTACTAACCCTATTTCTCCTTTTTTTCCCCGACATTTTAGGTTTCGGTCGTGAAGGGTTCGTGACAACTTTGAAGGAAGGCTTGGATCATGTCTCCAAGTGTGGGTATGTACTCATGTTCCGAGGATGATTCCTTTCTATTACTCTACTTATGTTACGTGGTTATAGTCTAAAGACACTTATTTCACTCATGTTGTTTCAAGATACTGTTGTAAGCCATAAACGACACTTTTACATCTGTGTAAGGGCTATTCCCATACTGTTCTATACCGTTTAGATGGTTTAATATGAGACATCTTTTTTAAGACTATATTATGTATGTTGTCTATATGTGGCATAAAAGTAGAATAATACCACATAAAAGTAGAATATTACCACATAAAAGTAGAATATTATGTAAGCTTCTTATACGAGGAGTGCATGTATACTCGCTATAAATATATTATGTGTAAGCAAGAGGTCTAAGTAAACCTCATGAAGTAGATGTTGATGAAAAGTTTTAATTTTCCGCATTTTTTAACCTATGAAATGTAACGAAAAATGCTAAGAGGTTACTCTTAGTCCTCTTCGAGGACGACGACACCGGTTACTTTTAGGGGGTGCTCCCCGGTTTTGACAAACTTGGTATCAGAGCATGAGGTTGAATATCTCTAAATACGATGTCTCATTAAATTACGTCTATGTAGATTCTTATTCATAATTGTGAAGCGCGCCACACTTATGAATGCGATACTATGTTATGATTAGAAACTCTCATCTTCTTGTATTCTTATGTTGTGCCTATAGATTCATGTTATGTGCATTCACCTAAACCTTGTATCGTGGTTATAAGTATGAATACTCGAAGAGCAGCTGCTAGAAGGTCCTAGGAAGAAATTACAAATGTGGGATCTCATGACAACCAACTGCCTCCACAAGACAACCAAGTGCCTCCACTTGAAGAAATTGCTATGAGTGATCAAGTTCTGGTTGTTCCTCCACCGATGAATGATGGAGAGATAAGGGTGGATTTTCTCACTTTTACCCAAGTCATGACCTCTTAAGCTAATGCCGTCACTTCACAAGTCCAAGCCATCACGACCTAAATGAATAGAGAGGTTGGACCTCGAGTAAATAAACATGTTAGCAATATGGCCTCTTGTTTGAGAGACTTTACTAGAATGAATCCACCTATGTTTTTCGAGTCAAATTCGGATGAGGACCCTTAAGATTTCCTTGATGAGGTCTATAAGATTCTTTATGCTATCGGTGTGACGTCAATTGAAAAGGTTGAGTTGGTGGCTTATCAACTCAAACATGTGGCTCCAACTTGGTACGTGCAATGGAGGGATAATAGAGCATTAAGGGGTAGTTCGTTGACTTGGGAGGTCTTAAAGAGGTATTTCCTTGATAGGTTATTTCCTAGATAGATGAGGGAAGCAAAGGTGGAAGAATTAATCAACTTTTGTCAAGGAGTTATGAGTGTACTTGATTATTCTTGGAAGTTCACTAAATCCTTGGTGTCAAACAGAAGGGATGAGATGAGTCATTTTATTACGGGGTGTCCAATTACATAGTTGAAGAATGTCGTTCGACTATGCTTCATGATAATATGGATATCTCTCGTCTTATGGTTCGTGGTCAACAAGTGGAAGAAACTAGGCTATTAAGGAAGAGTAGGGAGGCCACGTCTTATGAACATTATTTCTCTAAGGGTAGGCTTGACATTCAAGAAAAGCATAGGTTCAAGATGTAGTTTTTCAATTAAGTTCCTTCCAAGTTTCCCAAGGCTCGTGATTATAGGGTGTCTAACCATAAGTCTCAAAAGGTAAGAGGTACTAGTTCACCAACTAAGAAGCCAACTTGTGGAAAGTGGGGGAAGAAACATTATGGTGATTGCCTTGTTGGGACAAACAATTTATTTGGTTGTGGAAAGAGTGGCCACGAGGTTAAGGATTGCCTAAATTTGAAGGGGCAAGACAAAAGAAGTGGGCAAGTTCAATCTAGTGGTTCTAATGTGGATGCTACAAAGAAGAGTCGCTTTTATGCACTTCGCTCAAGGGGTGAACAAGAGATTTCTCTAGATGTGGTGACCGGTATGTTACATGTCTTCTATATTGATGTATATGCTTTACTTGGCCGGGTGCTACATTATCTTTTGTTAGTCCTTTGGTAACTAGAAAGTTTGATATTTTGCTCGATACCCTAAATGAACCTTTCATGGTAACTACCCTGGTAGGTGAGTCGGTGGTTGCAAATAGGGTATATATAAGTAATCCCATAATGTTTCCCAATAGAGTTACTCATGTTGAATTAGTAGAACTTGATATGGTCGATTTTGATGTCATCTTGGGGGTGGATTGGTTGCATGATTGTTTTGTTCCATTGATTATAGAACAAGAATTATGAAGTTCAATTTTCCAAATGAACCCGTCTTAGAGTGGAAGGGGGGAAATTCTATTCCTAGAGGTCGTATGATTTCTTGTTTGAAAGCTTGTAAAATGAACTCAAAAGGGTGTTTATACCATATTGTAAGAGTCAAAGATTTAGACTCTAAAAATCCTCCTATTGAGTTAGTCCCCATAGTGAGGGAATTTTCGGAGGTCTTTCCTAATAATCTTCCTAGAATCCCTCCCGAATGGGAAATTGATTTTGGTATGACTTGCTACCGGATACCAAGCCATTTCGATTCCTCCTTATTGTATGGCTTCGACCAAATTGAAAAAGTTGAAGGCTCAAATCAAAGACTTCCTAGACAAAGGCTTCATTAGGCCTAGTATTTCTCCATGGGGTGCATCAGTATTGTTTGTGAAGAAGAAGGATGAGTCCCTTAGAATGTGAATTGATTATCGCCAACTCAATAAAGTCACTATTAAAAACAAGTATCCTCTCCCTCGGATTGCCAACTTATTTGATCAACTCCAAGAGGCAAGTTACTTTTCTAAGATTGACTTAAGATCGGGGTATCCCCAACTTAGGGTGATAGGTGAGGATATACCAAAAAATGGTACTTCAGACTAGATTTAGCCACTATGAGTTCTTAGCAATGTCCTTTGGTCTGACTAATGCCTCAACGACATTTATGGATCTCATAAATATGGTGTTTCGAAGTTACCTAGATTCATTTGTCATTGTCTTCATTGACGACATCTAGGTATATTCAAAGAATGAGGGTGAACACATGGACCATTTAAGGGTGGTGTTACAAGTGCTTTAGGAGAATCAACTAGTTTTCAAGCATAGAAAATTTCAATTTTATTTGAGGTCAATGCGTTTCTTGGTAATATCATCTCTAGTGAGGGGGTTGAGGTTGATCCAAGGAAACCGAGGTGGTCAAAAATTGACCTAGACCGTTGACTCCAACCGACATTAGAAGCTTTTTGGGTCTAGCAGGATATTATAGGAGGTTTGTTGACGGTTTTGTGTCCGTTGCATCTCCTTTGACTACCTTGACTTAAAAGAGTATGAAATTCGAGTGGTTGGAGGCATGTGAAAGAAGTTTCCAAATCTTAAAAGAGCGGCTTACCTCCGCTCCTGTGTTGACTTTACCGGAGGGTAACAAGGGATTTGTTGTACATTGTGATGCATCCCGAGTGGGCTTAGGATGTGTTCTTATACAACATGGGAAACTAGTAGCCTATGCTTCTAGAAAACTTAAGGTGCATGAGAAGAATTATCCAACTCATGATCTTGAATTAGCGGTCGTGGTATTTCCTTGAAAATATGAAGGTATTATTTATATGGTATCCATGTTGATATGCATACATACCACAAGAGTCTTTAATATATGTTTACTCAAAAGGAGTTAAATCTGCAACAAAGAAGGAGGTTGGAATTATTGAAGGATTACGACATGAGTATATTCTACCACCCCGGCAAAGCCAATGTGGTTGCGGGTGCTCCAAGTTGTATGACCATGGGTAGTGTGTATCACGTAAAAAAAGCCAAGAAAGACCTAGTGAAAGATGTTCATAGGTTGGATAAATTGGGTGTTAGGTTGGAAGATTCTCCAAATGGTGGTTTTATGGTCCATATAACTCCGAATCGTCTTTAGTGGTTGAGGTTAAGTAAACAACACCTTGATCAACCGTTGATGGAGATGAAGGAGTCGGTTCTTGGTAAGCTTAAGGAGTCATTCTCCTTAGGGGGGGGGGATGGTGTCTTGAGGTATCAAGGAAGGTTATGTGTGCCCAATGTTGATGACTTGAGAACCAGATTCTTGAGGAAGCTCATGGTTCCCATTATTTCATTCATCTGGGTTCTACAAAGATGTATCATGACGTTAGGAAAGTGTTTTGGTGGGAAGGCTTAAAAGGGGACATAGCAACATTTGTAGCAAAATGTCCAAATTGCCAACAAGTGAAATCCTATCACCTAAATCCAAGTGGTTTACTCCAAGAAATCCAAGTTCCAACTTAGAAGTAGGAACATATTAATATGGACTTCGTGGTAGGTTTGCCTCGGACACAAAAGCAACAAGACTCCATATGGGTGGTTGTGGATTGGTTGACCAAATCTATTCATTTTATTCCTATCAAGTCCACACACTCGACGGAAGATTATGCGAGGATCTTCATAAATGAGATTGTGTTTCGCCATGTTATTTTTGTTATGCATCATATCGGATAGGGGTGCACAATTCACATCTAGGTTTTGGAGATCATTCCAAAAAGGGTTGAGTAACATGGTGAAACTAAGCACAACTTTTCATCCCCAAACTGATGGTCAAGCAGAGCGTACTATTCAAACTCTTGAGGATATGCTTAGAGCTTGTATAATTGATTTCAAGGGATATTGGGATAGACACTTGCCTTAGGTTGAGTTTTCATATAATAATAGTTACCATTCATCTATATCTATGGCTCCATTCGAGGCCTTGTATGGTAGGAGATGTTGTTTCTAATTGAATGGTTTGAAGTGGGCGAGTCTTCACTCTTGGGTACCGAATTGATGTATAAGACTTTGAAGAAAGTCCATATGATAAGGAACCGGTTGAAAACAACCTATAGTCGGCAAAAGTCTTATGCCAATCATAAGAGAATGAATTTAGAATTCGAAGAAAGGGATAAAGTGTATCTAAATATTTCACCCATGAAGGGAGTGGTGAGATTTGGAAAGAAAGGGAAGTTCAGTCCTCTTTATGGGGGTCCCTATAAATTTTGCAAAGGGTTGGCAAGGTCGCATACGAGTTGAGATTACCTAGTGAATTGGCTTCAGTTCATCCGATATTCCATGTTTCCATACTTAAGAAGTGCATCAGTAATTCCGAGTCCATTTTTCTTTTTGAGGGTGTAGGTGTATAAGAGAAACTCTCCTATGAGGAGGTCCAGTTGATATACTTGATAAACAAGTGAAGAAGTTCGGGAACAAGAAGGTGGCTTCCGTAAAGGTGTTATGGAAGAACCACCTAGTTGACGGAGCAACATGGGAGGTCTAGGCCGACATGAAGTACCATTATCCTCATCTATTTGTTGATTAAGGTTAGTTTTTCCTATTGATAGTGAAAATGATGAGTTTATTTGAAGTTGATTTGATTTTGATAAAATGTGAAAATATATGCATTGTTACAGTGAATAAGCATGCCTAAAAATGAAACTTATTTGAAAAATGCTCTTTGTGTTGATTTGCACTTAGTTTTGTGTACTTGGTATGTTATTGACTTTGTGAAAGGATATTGAGCATGTTGGTAGGTTCAGTGTTGGAATTATTAACTCGTTAATGGTATGTCAGCTCATGTTGTTATGAGAAGGAAATTCCTCATGTTGTGATCTTGAGCTCTTATGTATAGTAATTGAAGTTATGAAATGCTATGTGTAAATGCTATGTTTATTTGCAACTCTTGTTTTGATATGTTATTGTTGGTTGGGCTACGAGTCTTGAGTTTATCCTCTTCCATCAAAAGATTTTTAGTGTTATTCAGGGACGAATGTTCCTAAAGGAAGGGATAATGTAACACTCTGTAATCTAGAGCCTCACAAGAGTGTCTAAGAGTGGTAACACTATTTTAAGGTCAATAATTTATAAAAGTCATTTAGAAAAATTTAGAGTCAAAACATCAAGGAATGTCCATGATGTCCAGAGACTAGTGCAAAAGGTGCTAGCGTGCCTTATCCTATTTGACAAGGTTTTAAGAGTCAAAATTTAATGAAATTTGATATTAAGGTGTATAATACGTATTAGAGTTGGTTTAGGGTTGAAACGTCCGGGTACGAATCCCCATGGACCACCCAAAGGGTCCTTGAGGAGGACCCTTGCATAGTGGCTAAAAGTTGTCTAGAGACAGTAGCCATCGACTGTTGCAGGCTATGAGGTGTGTCCTGATCAATGAGGCGTCGATGGCCACTTAGCCATTTTCCCAAAAGGCCATTTTGGCTAGTCTGTGACCAACACGACGGAGTGTAGGACGGTGGGTGAACAGTGCTCATCGACTGACCTACGGCCAGTAGGTCGGGCTCTCGTAAGTTAGGTCTGGGTTTTACTATTTATTTAATTATTTCATTTAATTAGTTAGGTGGTTGGTTAGTTAATTAAGGTTTAGGGGAGGTTAAATTAAATTAATTAAGGACCTTTATATTCCCAAAACCCAATTGCTCTTCCTTCTCTCTACTTTCTCTCTCCCAAAAAGAAGAACTCCATTGAAGGGCTAGGTCAAGGTCTTAGGTCAGCAAGAAGGGTGCTTTTCTCTATCACTCTTCAACAATTAACAAGGTATGAGATCCTTTCATCTTTGGGATTCCTTTCCCCAACAAAATTGGTTTCCAAAAAGATGATTTCACATAGGTTTCTTTCTATTACGGAATTGACTTTCTAAATTGTATTATATATGGTTTATTTTGATTATGATACTTAGATTATGATGTATTATGATTCAATTATTCTAGTTCTTGATAAGTCAACCTTGTTTGTGGAATAGATCATGAAATTGACCCAAGTCCCTAACCCTAGTGATGAACTAGTGATGAATTGACGTGTAGTGATTCAATTGATTTCATTATAATGTTAATTACCATTGAATGACATTATTATTATTGTATTAAATTGACTTGGTTGATGGTAAGACTATGATGATGGCTTGTGAACGAGATTGGGGTAAGTTTTGTGATCTCAAACCTTTACTTGAATTATCATTACTTGTGTTTAGTGATGAAGTTATATTGAAGTATACCTTATGATAACATTGATTAAGGTTGGTATGATTTTGAATTTAAATGTATTTATTATGTGATTGTGATATTATAGTTGAGATGTAATGATATAAGGTTGGTGATGAAGTACCATGTGACTTACTATGATGTTAATGTGTTAAATCTCACATATGAGGGTTGTAGTGAAAGGCGTTCTCATACAATTCCTATTGAGCTATGAGTATGACTATATAAAGTGTAGACCTTATGACCTAAACTAAGTTATGATTGTTAATGAAAGATATTTCAAAAGGGACTCTAGCTTAGTACCGAGTGAACAAGTAGTGAGAAGTGTCCCTTCTCACATAGGGAAGGTAGCTTCACTATTGTACTCATGAGATTGGAGACTATAATGCATGTAGCATAAAGAGGGTCCCAACCACATCTCCTAGTTCTTGAACTATGTTGCCCCCATAAGAATACTAGCTAGGGGATCCACATAGATATTATGTTCGTGTTTTGGTACTACATTGGCAAATAGTCCACCTTCTTCCGGTGTAGGGTTCCATGACACCGGATTCCACATTGGCTCATATGGTCTATGTCTATTAAGGTAAGATGTTCCCAAAACTAAAATGAAGGTTTGAGTTAGTATAGGTAGGCGTATGGAACTCTACTTGTACATTGCACTAGTTGGCCTTGAGGAAAGTCTTAGGAGGATGTTCTTATGTATGATATTATAAAGTGAATGAAATGTATGTGTTGACTTTACATGTTGGTTTCATGTATGAACATGTTATTGGTCTATATTGATATAGTATGATAATCACTACTTTTAGTATTATGTTACGTGATATTAGGCATTGCTTGTGATTCCTTATCTGGTTTGCTTGATTGGGTAAGGTTTTGAGGATTTACTTGGTCATTGCACTTATCGACTTAATGAGGGGTTTATGAGTAATGGTCTTACTTTGGTTATGATGTCATGAACTCTTATACATTCTTTGCTGTTGTAAACCTGATGTTGAGTTACATTGATTATGGATTCTATTATGGTATGAACATGTTGGCATAACTTAACTTGAGTAGGTTGGTCTTGTGTTGAATATGTTATTGCTTTAATGAATATGTGGTTATGATCTTTTCTGTGTTCTTGATTGTGCATAAGGCTTTTCAAAGTAACTTGACATGGTTTTGTACAAATGTCCTTTTTAGCATGATTTCTATATTGTATGTGCACATGATTCAATACTTAGTACAAGTGATGTACTAACCCCATTTCTCCTTTTCCCCCCGACATTTTAGGTTTCGGTCGTGAAAGGTTCGTGAAAACTTTGAAGGAAGGCTTCGATCATTTCTCCAAGTATGGGTATGTCCTCATGTTCCAAGGATGATGCCTTTTTATCACTCTACCTATATTACGCTATTATTGTCTAAAAACACTCGTTTTACTTATGTTTTTTCAAGATATTGTTTTAAGCTCTAAGTGATACTTTTACATTTGTGTAAGGGCTATGCGCATATTTTTCTGTTTAGTTTAGATGGTTTAGTATAGGACAACCCTTTTTTAGACTATATTATGTATGTTGTCTATATGTGGTATAAAATTATAAGACTATGTGAGCTTCTTATACGACGAGTCTATGTATACTCGCTATAAATATACAATGTGTAAGCAAGAAGTCTAAGTAAACCCCATGAAGTAGATGTAGATGAAAAGTTTTAATTTTCCGCACTTTTTAACCTATGAAATGTAATGCAGAATGCTAAGAGGTTAGTCTTAGTCCTCTTCAAGGACGACGATACCGATTATTTCTAGGGGGTACTCCCCGGTTGTGACAGTAGGCTTTGATAACAACTTTATCACAACCCAAACCATCATGATTGGCACCCACACTAACCCTCCGATGAGAAAATCACTTCTATAGCCCAAACCAAGCATCAAAACAAAAATTAAGGTATTGAAGTTATGGAGTAAGATAAATACTAAGGAAAGAAAAATTGGGAGTTTGGATAAACTCAAACTAAGTCTAACAACGAACTAAACAACGCGTAAGAAATAACCTAGAACCTGAAAGTCAATGAACCAAACTTATAAAAGTTGAACAAGTCTAAACAATAAGGGATGTAACCCAAAACTAATGAAATAATACGAACTAGAAGAATAGCCTATGTCCGTAAATAGTGGACATAGACAAAGAGAACCCATGACAGCTCATAATAATTAACTTACCCTTAAATTCGAACGATCACTGATCTTCTAAGCGAGGTTTGTTAAAAGCCGCTTGGAGATGCCCTGTACTCAAAAAAAATAAGAGCAAGTGCAGTATCAGTACACAACTACAATGTACTAGTAGGATCACACGTCTATCCCACTAAGTGAAACATACATAATCATTAGTATAATATAATGACATGCATATATTGAACATATACAATATTATCAAAATTTATGAAAAATAAATAACTTAACATTTTATATCACCCCATTTGGTCATCTGATGGAACCCAAAACCAAACTGTTAGCATTTCGAAACGTGGTACCTGATCCAATAACTATGCCGGAATGTCACAACCAATTTCATATTTATATTGAAGTACAACAACCAATCCAAGTTAGTTATACCCAAACGTGGCAACCGATCCATTCAACATACCACAATAACAATCATAAGTATATCCTCAAGATCATACATTTATGTCATGGTTTGATAGAAATGATAATCTATCTATCTCTTTTACAACAAGTGTGATCAATATTGCAACATTAATATGCATACATTTATCATAACGAAGCAAGAACAAACATACATCAAAAAATCATAGAATCACAATCATCACCTACCTCGAAACAAGCTTAAATCCCTACGAACCTTGATCCTTCCCTTTCCGTGTTCGTTCCACTTGTTCATGATCTATAAACAATCATAATAACATGGGAATTAATTAACAATCACTAATTACCCTAATTACTAACAATTCTACGAATCCTAGATCGTACCCATGATCCCAAGCATCTAATTTAGGGTTGTTTCCACCATAATTCAAGATCACGAACCCCTCCCCATCGATAATTACGCATTATTTTATGTTTTATGAATCAAATAGATTATGGGAGTTAAAAACTTACCTTTAGCCTTGAGAATGGTGAAGAACTATGAAGAGTCGCATAGGGTTTGTTCTTTAGCTCTAAAAGTTTAAAAGTGTAAAATAAAATCTTTTACGGGTTTAATTAAGACTTTAAGTCGCGTCGAACCCGACATAGGAGCCCTCATACCGATATAGAGGCCCCGCCAAAGAAGGAAAAATACCCGCCAAGGCGGCTTACACGAACCAGTGAGATATTTAAAGAATTTCATGACCTCCATTTGACAACACACCTCTGACCAACGACGTTCAGAAAATACCTTTCACGCTAAGATCGATTCGGGGAGTTCTACTCTCCCATATTCAATTCCATAAAGTCGTATGAATTTCTTAACGAGTTATCTGTCTAATCATGTAATTAAAATCGTAATTAATACACCCTACTGTTACCAGATTTCTCTACGCCTTAATGACTCCATTTTGTCCAATTGTGGACTAGGTTAAGAAATTCCAAAAAGTTCAAAAAGTTTTTCTTAATTTTTGTAGTTGACTTCTATAATGCTGAATCCGATCGCTACAGTTCTTAATCATGGATTGTATTCAGTCTTCAAAATTGTATTACATGACTGCCAATTATAAATAAAAATATTACTGGTTGTATCCCAATATAATCTAATAATTACACATGAATATGATTTATGAAAGGATACAAGATCATGAAAAAATTTACATATATGGTGAAAATAATACAATCTGTTGTGGAAGGATGCAATATTTTTGAAAAAAATAGCATAACTAGTGGAAATAATACAATATATTGAGAAAAAATACAATATTCTGAAAAAAATTACATATTTATTGTGAAAAAAATACGACACAACTAAGATTAAGAAATGGAAATCCATTTGGCATACCTATTGGAATGAGTACGAATAAAAAAAGAAATGCAATGTTCTTAATAAAAATATCAATGTTTAATAAAATAAAAACAATCAACAAACAAGAATTAATATGAATACAATTCTAGTATGCATAATTATTTTGCAACATTATTCTCTAACTCTCTAGGATGTGTTCATGCTTAAGAAATATAAATTCATTTGGCACCTATTGAAATGACTACAAACTAAAAAAAAATACAATAATCTTGATAAAAATATAATTGAATAAAAGAAAATCAATTAACAAACAAATAATAATATGAATACAATTTAGGTATGAATACAATTTTTGCAACATTCTTCTCTAACTCGCTCTTTCTTCTTCTTCTAATATGAAAGATGAACCAACATTGAGCAATGAGAAAAATAAAGTGTTAAGCATTGTTGGGATAACCGAAAAGCATAACATAAGATTACATGCCTACACTTCTCCGGGATCTTCAAGTATATCTAGATCTCATATCTAAGTATCAAAATGGCAACAAGAAAAAAAAACTCGCAAAATAATTTTTAAAAGACAAAAAATTTGAAATACATAAAAAGGAGAACTCTCATAAAATAGTTGGTGAATATGAAAACAAACTCACAAAAAATTGAACAATAATTCAAAAAACAAAATACTTAGTTAATATGAAAATAAAATCACAAGAAATCTCACAAAATACTTGACTTTGAATTTACCTTTACCAATGAGTAAAAAATCTTTTGAATTAATTGTGAGATTTCTTGAACAAAGTGTAAGAAATTTGATAGTTGATTTTCTTGAATAAGGAAAGGAAATAACAATGGTGAAAAAAGGAAAGAGAAAACAAAGGAATTTGGGTAAAACTTACAAAGAGGGTTAAGTCGGTAATGATATATTTTATATTTTCTTTTACTGGATAGAGAGTAAAAAATGGTTCAATCTGGGCCTAATTTGAAAAACAAAAGAAGAAAATTAATTATATTATGATACAATTTGTTTTCTAAAATATTATCATATTGACAATTTTAACAATTATTTTAAAGTGTAAATACTTTTAATAATTATATTAGAAATTGTAAGTAGTTTGCTAATTTTTTAATTTAAACAATTGGAAGATATTTTCATTTAAAGATAGGCTAATGTAACCAAAATTTAACTATACATACAAAACTTTGCTGAAATATTTTGTTTTTATTTGATAGCCATATTATATAACATCATAATTAAAAAAAATACTCAAACATTATATAGTAAATTAAAATCCATTTGTTACCTCTTCAACTACAATATAAATTAATCAAAGCAATATATCTGTAACGATAAATTCTTCACATTTTATCCAAATTGTCTTAGTTATGAAAAAAACAAAATAAAAAAAGAATGACTCACCATGATTCATGTTATAAGTGCATCATTATCAAAAAATAAAAATAAAAATAGACACACAATTCAACACTTGTCAAAATATATTTTGTAAAGTAAACATCAGTTAGAGTAGAATAAAAAGCTTAAGTCATCATTGACCTCCTAAAGTTTGCATTAAGTTTCACTTAGACATTTCAATTAGGATTGGTTCATTTTAGGCACCTCATGACAAGTTCTAATGTGTCATTTTGATATTTTATAATAATCAGGCAAATATGAAAGGCGTGTGTAACACACTCCTCGATAACGTGTCAAAATGATGAATCAAATAAAGACACGTGGCATATATATTGGAAATAATTTTGAAATAATAAATTTTGTGTTTTTTTAAAAAGGCCAATGACTTAATGACATGTGTCAATTTTTATCCAAATAATTTTAAAAAAATCAATTAAACACTTACAAACCCTATGTTGTCTTCTCCACCACCCCCGCCCCTTATCCTTAACCTCTCCCACACCTGATTGTCTTCTCCACATTCCACAACCCCCTACCCCATATTGGTTTTCTCCAATATACTTTCATAGTAATTGAAAGAAATTATTTACAAAAACACAATTTCTTTACAAAAATTAATTCCTCTTACTTATAACTTCAAATAAGACTAAATTCTTCAAATCTAAACAAAGAGTTCCCTAAATGTCTAGATTTCCTTTAAAGAAAATATATTTTGATTTTTTCAAAACATTTCAAGGAGGAAGAATGACAACAAATAAGAAAAGTTGAGCTTGAAATCTCTTGGTGTTATAGCACTATTAGATCTATTTCTCTATGAAAGGAGTTTAAGTTTCGGAAAATGATGGCTTAAATAGGGAAGAAGAAGAAAAAAATTAAATAAAAATAGGTTAAATATAAATTCTCTACGCATTGGTAAGGAGTGTATCACAGTACTGTGTTATGTCAGCAAAAAGTGTCAAAATGATACAACGAAACATGAAATGAGGTGTCTAAAATGAACAAAGTCTAGTTGAAGTGTCTAAGTGAAAATTAATGCCAACTTTAGGGAATCGCCGATGGATTAGGCTAAATAAAAAAAAGATGAAGTCACCCATGTGAAAGAAAGAAAAAGAAGAACAAAAGCTTAAGGAAAGAGGTGTAATTATTACAAATGAAAATACAAATATTCATTTAAATTAATACATGTAAAAACATTTGTTAAACATTTTTATAACTTAAAAATCTGTTGAAAATGAAAAACATTTTTGTAACATAAAAAACTGTTGAAAATGAAAATACTTATATGGATGAAAGAAAACAAAAAAAGAGCATAAAAAATGACAAATCAAAGATTATTCATATTTTGTGTCATTTTTTTTTTATAACAAATAAAAATACAAACATGCAATAAAAACACATAACAAGGAAACATTTGTTAAAACATTTTTTTGTTTTGTAAGAATTTGTTACACAAATGTTCTAAATTTTTTAAATAAAGTCATAATCAATATTAATGTATTTGTAAAATTTCATAATGAATGATTGATTACTAATAACTAATCTGTTGCAAAATGAAAAATATAATTGACAATAATTATGTTTATTTTATTTTATCTTATTTAATTCTTCATTTATTTATTAATTTTCTAAAATAAATTATAAGTCAAAAGTGAAATATCATTTTTTTTTGAATATTTATGTTTTGAGTTGATTCTTTTTATGATTTTTTAAATGTAAAGATAAAATTACTTACATTGAAAAGAAAAAAAGTAAAAATTGTAATAAGTAAAAATAATTTATGCAAGTAAAGAAATACCTGTGACAGACAAATATTAATAAATATGACAATTTTATTTATTTATTTCATAAGTCAAGAACAAAATATCATGTTTGAATACTTATTTTTTGAGTTGAGCCTTTTTATGATTTTTTTACAAAATGAAGTTAAAATTACTTAATTTTATTTTTATTGGATAAAAAACTAACAAAATACTAAGGATCGTTTTTAATAAATATAATTTATAAAAACAAAGAAACATATGTAATAGATAAATGTTTGATATAATGACAATTTTATTTATGTTCTACCTCTAACTGATGAATACAAACGGAGTTGACAATTTCACCTATTTATTTATTTTCTAAAAAAAAAGTCATAAATCAAAACTAAAACATCATATTTTGAGTTGATCCTTGTCATAATTTTTCAAAAGAATGAAGTTAAAGTTACTTAATCTTAAAAGAGAAAACAAAAGAAATATAAAAAATGTATTTATGCAAATAAGAAAATACTTATAGCCGGTGAATAGGGGTGTTCGTGGTTCGATTTGAATCGGTCATTGATTAAATCAAAACCAAATCAATGTAATTGGTTTCTTAAATTTATTAAACAAAATCGAACCAAAACAGGAAAAAAACAACCGTCGATTTGGTTATTGATGGTTAGACTCAATTTTTCTGGTTTTTTCAGTTTCAAAGTAATAAATTTTGGAGGACATATGTATCTTGATTGACACATATACCTAGCGCATGAACAACCCAGTGAAAACTATTGTTGGTTCAATTAAGCAATCAAACAACATTAAAGTTATTATTACACAATCAAAATGTTTCAATTAAAAGAACGTGTAATTATCTTATGAAATGTATGGTAGGTAAAGACTAAAGTAATGAATTTTAATAGACTTGGACTTACATGATTGTAATAGATGGGCTAAAATTTATGTGTTGAGCTTGAGAAAATGGAAAGTTAAAGACTTAAGTTACTTAAAATTTAACAAAATATTTATAATTTATTTATGAATAACATATAAATATTTATAAAATTTATCGGTTCAATTTGATTATTTTTGCAGCTGTTTTTTTAGTAGAACCAAAACCAAACAAACTAGTATCGATTTTTCAAAATGTAAAACCAAATCTAACCAAATCAAATCAAATATTTATTGTTTTCATTGATTTGATTAGAATTGCGGTTCAATTTGATATTTTAACCATAACAACCATGAACAACCCTACCGGTGAATATTAACATATATGAAAATTTCATTTATTTATTTATTTTCTAAAAATGGCATACATCCCAAGTAATTATCATGTTGAGTTTATCATTTATATAATTTTAAAAAAAGAAGTTTAATTTTATTTGTCTGTTTGTTTTCTAAAGAAAGTTATAAATTAAAAGAAAAATATTATTATTATTTTTTAAATATTGAGTTGATCGTTTTATATTTTTTTAAAAACAAATTAATGAAGTTGGAGTTACTTAATTTTAAAAATAAAAATAATAAAATATTAAGGAGTTATATTTTATATCATGATAATAAAGCTCTTAAATTTGTTTGTAATTATCTCTAATTCTCGGCTAACCTTTTGGTATTTAAATATAAGTATTTCTTTAAATATTATTAGAGTCGTATATTTTTACAAATCACTTTTTTATTCTCTCTTCAGTTCTCGCTCAACTTGCATTTTTTATGGGCATCCCGGGTAAATCACCATTCAGCTTCTTATGAATAATGTTAGGATGGGTTGGCTCATCCTCAGAATTCAAAGAAAAAAAAAAAGGAAAAACAAAGCCATTATATTTCCGTGACGCATCAACTCGACTTGTAAGCTCTCCAATTATTTCTATCACAACCTTAGTAGCCAAGAGTTGATATCTCATTCTAACTCAGGATTCTTAAGGTTCTTGAGGCAAGAGAATCATGAATTGAGCGTTTTTTTTACTCTTTGATCTTATAAAAGAACGGTGTTTTTCTTTTCCAGCGATTTTAGTAAGTATCATTGGTACAAATCCATTTATTAATTTATTTATTGATATTTTTATATATAGTTAAAATCTCATTATAACCTAAGATTCTCGTCGTTCTTGAGTAGAGGAGAAACAAGAATAGAAGGTTTTTGTCAGTTCGTTGATCTAAATATGGATAGTGATTTTCTTTTGCGGTGATTTTAGTAAGTATTAGTTGTACATATCAATTTTATTAATTAACTTATTGATATTTTTATTCAAAATTGAAATCTCATTTTTACTTAAGATTCTTATGAATCTTTAGTGTAGGAGAATCATAAACAGACGATTTCTGCCCACTCTTTCAATCTTAGAAATGGATAACAATTTCTCATCAGCGGAGAGACTAGTGGTTGTGACAGTAGGGTAAGAGATAAAGGAGGAGAGGGTGGTTATGAATACAAAGAATCCGCAAAAAGAAGAGATGGATACAAAGAAACCGCAAGAGGTGGAGGTTAATATGAATTTCTCATTCTCAAAGAGGGAAAATAATAATCTGTTGATTAGCGTGAACATCTTGGATATCATGGAAGGACTCACACCTACCAGATTTTGGCCTTTTCCTCGCACTAGGACTGTTTTCATAGTGGTTTTTCAGAGGGGGAACTAATGAAGGAGATGTCTAAGAGAACCTTGGCTGAGAAGATGAGGGAAGAGGCAGAGAGAACCATGGATGAGACGGTAGGGGAAGAGATGAAAGAGGAGGGGATGCAAGTGGTAGAGGTGGATATCAATTTATCATCGGCAGAAGGCGCAATTTGGGGGGGGGGGAGATAGTAAGGAGGATGGGTCGTAGGTGGATATTGATTTTGCACCGGCGAAGGGCATGATGACAGGGAAGGTGGATGAGGAGATGAAGGATGAGGGGGCGGGTGTGAATACAAATAATCCAGCAAAGGAGGATTGCTCTGGAAATCATTGACCTTGTAACTCCAATCCTGCATGAATTGGGACAATGGTGGTGAATGATAGATTGTCATATACATACCAAAGGTTCCTTGTCTACCTTCTCCAGGGTCGTCTTAACCCCTAGGCCACTTATGCCATCGCTTGGGGCCCCATTTTTGAAAAACAATTACTTATACATGTTTATATACATACATACATACATACATACATACATACATACAAACATACATACATATATACATATATATATATATATATATATATATATATATATATATATATATATATATATATATATATATATATATATATATATATATATATATATATATATATATATATATATATATATATATATATGATTTCTACTAAGGAAATTGCACATGAGATGAATTTCATAAGAAATAATTTGATGAAAATATGAATAGTGAAATCACAAAGTCTCTTGAAGAATCTTTTAGAGTTGATTGTTTTATATATGTAGAGTAGATAAAACTATTTTTTCACTTCAAAATAGATTTGAACCAATTGAAGCATATGAAAGTAATTTAAATTTCTTATTTAGTGGTACAATATTGAGCTAGATGATGAGAAATTTTATAAATAATGTCTTAACCTTGAGATTTCTTTAACACATAATAGTTATTCTAATATTGATCGTTTAGATTTTTTTTTTTGATTTAAAAGTTTTAAGTTAAATAATACATGTAGAAGATAATGATATAATGAAAATATTTAATCAAATAAAAAGACTTGATTCTTTTCTAAATACACATATTGCTTATAGAATAATATTAAGAGTTCCTGTAACCGTTGCCTCGACCGAAATAAGTTTTAAAAAAATTAAAATTGATTAAATCTTCTTTAATATAAACAATGTCTCAAGATATAAAAAATAGCTATATTATCATTTGAAAAGGAAGTATTAAAAATGAAATTAATCATACAATAGTACCTAATGACTTAGCATCTAAAATAGCTAAAAAAGTAGATTCTAGATAAACGTATATATGATAGAAAAAATATTAGGGTCCCTCTCTTAAGTTTCACTTTAGGCCCCCAATGTTATTGAGTCGGCCCTGACCTTCCCGATCAGATTATTTGAATCCCCATCTGTAGTCTTCTCTTTCGTCTCCACTTCATCTTCTTCGCCATTGTGTCCTTCAGCAATGAGAAATCAATATTCACCTTTGACCCTTCCTGTAACATCAATATTCACTGTTGGAAAGAAAAGGAAAAGTCTGGAAAATTGTCTAATGTTAGGAAAGTGAGTTTTTGTCATTTCCAAATGGTCATAACTTCTATCTTAGGATGAGTTAGATGTAGTACTTGATGTGAGGGAGATATGCCTATCAGAAGTTGGGTTGTTGAAGTAAGGGAAGTCTCAATCCGAATATAAGGAGGGGTAAACTAGTCTTTTTACCAATTAATTTCCCATTTCGTTTTAGGGGTTTATTTCGTTAAAAATAAGTTTGGTCTAGTTTTGAAAAAAAAAATCACATTTAGGGCTTGGAGAAGAGAGAAAAGAAGAAGGAAAGGGAGAAAAGTCAAGAATTTGCAAGTGAAATTCGTCGGGGTGATCCCTATCAACGTACGTGAGATCTTTCCGTTTTGGGTTAGTTCACTCACACACCAGCCTGTTGAAATTCAGCGATTTTGAGTGGGTTGAATGATTAAAAGTGAAGTTCCTGAAGAACATTGTTGCATGCCTAGTGTTGATTTGATTCGTGTTTCCAGGTTTGTTTTCGAGTCAAATCTGTTCAGTAAAAATGGAAGTTTAGAGGGTTTAGAGTTTAAAAACGGAGGATAAAAGTCGAGAAAGCCTATTTGTAGGGCCTTGGGTCGCCACGCCTCCCATAGCCCCATAGGATAATCTCTGTCCATATGGCCTTGGGGCGCTGCACCAGCTAGAGCGCCCCAACTTGGCCTCTGAAGTTTTGGGCCTGGTTCTCCACACCTCTCAGAGTGCCAAGGACGCCAGTTCACCCCATTCTTTCTCCATCTTTTTGTACAATTTCCTAAGTGATATACCCATGTTTCTTAGTTGATTCCAAAACTCTAAGGTACATCTAAACATTATGAGATCATCCATAAACATGAGGTCATGCACCTTGAATCCATAATCCAATTCAAGGAATGTTAAGATCAAAGTCAAAGAAGTTAAGAGTCAAGTCTACAAGTTAAGAACCAAGTTAAGGTAAAGTTCTTAAGAGTTCTCAAGGGTCTTTAACAACATTCTAACTTTGTTTTAATACTCAAGTTCAAATTAAGTAAAGAGTAAAGAGTTGAAGTTCTTCCTTCAAAGAAATATAAGGGGACAAAGTATTTCCAAAGACTTGATTTAAGACTCAAGTTTCAAGGTAAGTAAACAGTAAGGAGTTGCGTTCATTTCTCAAAAGTTATAAGCGAACTAAGTGTTACCTAAGAGTCTATAAATGTTTTTTGACATATAAGATAAGAGGAAACTAAGATTCCCAAAAGAGTTTTGAGCAAGAAAATTGAACATTAATTCCAACAGAGCTTTCTAAAGCTAAGTGTTGAGCAGTTATATCAACCCAAATAAGGAAGTTATTTTTAAAGCACATGAGATAAGTATATTTTTTGGATTAGTATTGGACACCAATATGGGAATGTGATTTCATAATAACTCAAGTCTCCATAAATCATGTAGCCATATTTGGTATTAATGAGTCATACCTTTTAGATTATTGATCCTGGGTATCTTTACACGCTCATAATGCTATTTATACCTACATGATAGCTTGGTTTGAAGCCGATGAGTATAGATTAAGTGTCTTATTTAGTACATTCTGGATTTCCAAACTAACTAACATGATGAGCTTTGCAGGAAAGTGAGGTGAAAGAGACATGTATTAAAAAAAAACAAATAGAGGCAACGAGGAAATCTAAGGACGAAAAAAGAAAAGTGAAGTGAAGAAATGCAAAAAAATCATGTGCATGTCAGCCTCGCGACGCGTAGAAGGGAATGAAATCTTTAGAGGGAAGTAAATTCTCAAACAGTGGACTTCGTGTCAGCTCCGCGTCGCACAATTGAATGCGAAAGATTAATTGAGTAATAGATCTTGAGATAGAACACTGCGTTCCAGGTCCGCATTGCGCGATGCACAACCCAAAATTGGACATTCAGAATTTAGTATAAATAGGGCCTTAATGTAATTTTATAATTGTTCTTTTTCCAATTTTCGAAAAGGAGAAACCAAGAATGAGATCTGGAAGTTTTTAGGTTTACTTTTTACTTCTTCTTTTCTAGTAATTCTTTAGAATGATTTAGAAATTATGAATATTGTTTTAAGGATTATGAGTAGCTATATACCATAGTTCTAGGGTTGTGGCTACATGATGACTGAAGTTTGATTAATTTGTTAAGGGTTTATCTAGAATTATCTATGATTCATTCTTATTTTCTTATTTTTTTTTTTTGTATTTCATGACTGACCGCCATAGAAATAAATCCATTGTCCAAATTGAACTCGAGAGAGTAATAAGAGGATAGAACGTGGAAATTAAGAAGTATGGTTGACTCTGAATATCTAGGGTTTATTTGTTTCTAGGATAGATATATGCCTAGCGACCTTACTTGGATCATCATACAAGAAGATAACTTAGTTCTCAACTTTTATTCATCTTATCCCCCGCTCAACGATGTAGTTAAGGTTGTAATTGTTGTAGGCGATTAGAGGTCGAGAAAATGTGATCATACATCTAACCCTCTGATTCAGTGATGAGATAATGTCAGAAAACCTTTATTAGATGACAACAACTTCATGAGTACTAATAAAAGCTACAACCCTGGAATTCTCCCATAATAATTGTCACAAGATAGTAAATTGAATCACTGTAGTCAGTTTTAGTTAGATATAAATTTTAATACTGTTGTTTATAAAACATAGACATTGCACTTGTTTGGTGTTAAGAATTGGAAAAGTTAATAGAGTCTAGTTTATGGTCCCCATGGATACGATACCCAACTCCTTAATAAGATCCATATATCGCTAGTACGATCACGTGCACTTGCATGTGCGACACCACTGCCGAGGACCGCAGTAATTAGAAGATATTTAATTTCTATTTCTAAGAGCCAATCACAAGTGTTGACAACTTGATCTTAGCATTTCATTATTGCAGGTGTTTAGATACTCCAAAACTGGTCGACGATCATGACCCGTTGTCAACGCTCTCAGAACCTAAAAGATTCATACATAGGAAACTGAGACAAGAAGAGCATTCAATTCCTTTAGAGTTTGGGGAATCATCAACTCCAGTTCAAAAAACTAAAGAACGAGAGTTGACACCGGAAACAATGGCTGCTAATGAGATGAGAGTGAGAGATGTGGAAATCCCACGACCCACCAATGTGACTTCTTGTATTCAGAAACCTGAGGTTGGCGGATGATTTGAATTAAAACAAAGCATGGTACAGATCTTGCACTCAAATGGGCAATTTACTGGTCTCTTTCATGAGGATCCTATAGTTCACATTCAGAACATTCTAGAGATTAGTGACACATATACTCCAACTGGAGTAAATAAATATTATGTGAGGCTTACCTTATTTCCCTTTTCTCTGTTGGGGAAGCAAAGAGATGGTTGAATTCAGAGCCCAATCAATAACCACTAGGGATGATCTTGCCCATAAATTCTTCATTAGATTCTTCCCTTCTGGGAAGACCGCCAAGTTGAGAAGTGATATTCTTAGCTTTAGACAGAAAGGTGGTGAAAACATATACCAGGTTTCGGACAGGTTTAAATCAATGTTGATGAGTTTCCCTCATCATCATCAAGCAAATGAGGTTCTAGTGCACAACTTCATTGAGGGTTTAGAGCCTAACACCAAGATTCTGCTAGATTCAACTGCAGGTGGACAAGCATTAGAGAAGACTTATTCAGAGCTGTACACCTTACTGATTAGTATATCTCAGGGTAATCCGGAATTGAATGGTAGTGGGTTAAAGCCAGTGGTACAGAAAACCGTAGGGGTATTAGAGATTAATGATGTAACAACTTTGACTGCTCAAATTTCAGCCATGAAAAACATGATGAATAATCACTTCAGTAATATTATGTTGGGGTAGCAAACTTCTCAAGTTAATGCAGTCCAGAAAACACCAACTTGGTGTGAGATTTGTGGTGGGAGTGATCATATTGCTGATACTTGTGGTGCAAATCTAGATTCAGTAAAATTTGTGGGTAATGCACAAAGAGGAGGAGGCCAACAAAATCATGTGAACACCTACAACCCAAGTTGGTGTAATCACCCAAACTTCTCTTATGGCGGAAATCAAAGTCAAGTTCAAGGTCAGAATCCGTACAGACATCAGGGTAACACTGAAGGATATCAAGGGCAGATGCAAAGGGGGAAACCTAATCCACAATCTGGTAATATGAGTGTCGAAGAGATGTCAAAGAAAATCATGGAAGATCAAGCGCAATTAGCATCTGATGTGACAAATAATAAGTTAGATACCCAGAATTTGGAAAAGAAATTTGGGTAATTTGCCAGTGCCCAAAATTCTAGACCACAAGGAGGGTTGCCTGGCAAAACAAATCACAATACTAAATAGGCCAATGCAGTGAGTACTCGTAGTGGGATATAATTGGAAGAATTATATCTAATGAAAAACGTTATCGAAGTGGTGAGTAGAGATGGTGAAACAACGAAGGGTGTGCCCCAGAACAAGGAAGAAGTGGAACCTCCAGAAAAGGAACAACAAATAGTAAGACCACCTCCTCCATTCCCTCAGAAGTTCAAGAAGCAAAAAGAGGATGAATGCTTTGGTAAGTTATCATCTTTGTTAAAACAAGTTCATAAAAACTTGCCTTTGGTAGATGTTTTGCAAGGTATACCCAGGTATGCGAAATATGTCAAAGAAATTGTATCAAATAAAAGGAGATTTTCTGAATACGAAATAGTTGCACTTACGGAAGAGTCTAGCTCCAGGATTTAGAACAGGTTTCCCATGAAGCTAAAAGATCCGGGTAGCTTTACGATACACATTATCATTGGCCAGAGTATCCATGTGTAAGGTTTGTGTGATTTGGGGGCTAGCATTAGTTTAATGCCAACTTAGTTGTATAAGAATTTGGGGTTGGGCAGTCCTAATACAACCAGTGTAATTTTACAATTGGCTGATAGATCTGTGGCCAGACCTGAAGGAGTTGTAGAAGATGTACTAGTGCAAGTGGGATCTTTGATTTTCCCGGTGGATTTTGTGGCATTGAATTTTAAGCTAGATCCTGAGTTCCATTAATCTTAGGATGCCCTTGTTGGCTACTAGGAAAGCAATGATTGATGTAGCTGCTGGTCAACTTTCTATGAGAGCTCACGATAAGGTAGAGGGGTTTTTGATGTATGTAAAGCCTTAAAAATTCCACCGGTGTATGAGGAGTTATCTGCCATCACTGTAGTAGATATGGAGGTAGTTTGTAAGCACATCTTGGCTAAAGACACTCTTGAAAGAGTAATGAGTGGTGATGAGATCTATGGCGATGCTGAGGCACAGGAAATTGTGCAGATGTTAGACTTTGCCGTGATCGAAGAATTGGGTAGAACACGGGAACCATTGAACAGAGTATTAGGGCCTCTACCTAAGCCCTCCCATGAAGAAGCTCCTAAGTTAGAATTGAAAGACTTGCCAGAACATCTAAGGTATGCATTTTTAGGTGTAAATGATACATTACCTATTATTTTGTCTGCAACATTATCTGATGAATAGGTGGAAGCAGCATTGTTGATTCTAAAGAAGCGCAAGGCAACAATAGGATGGAAGATGTCCGATATTTAAGGTATAAGTCCAGCTTTGTACATGTAGAAGATCCACATGGAGGATTGTTATAAAGCAAAAGCTCAAAAGCAGCGAAGATTAAATCCATTAATGAAGGATGTGGTTAGATAAGAGGTAATCAAGTTGTTAGATGCAGGGATAATGTATCCAATATCGGATAGTAAATGGGTGAGTCCAGTGCAGTGTATCCAAGAAAGGTGGGATGATTATAGTAACCAATGACAGAAACGAATTGATCCCCACAAGAACAATCAGGGTGGAGAATATGCATGGACTATAGGAAGTTAAATGAAACCACCAGAAAGGATCATTATCCGGTTCCTTCCATTGACCAAATGTTGGACATATTTGCAGGTCAATACTATTGTTTTCTTAATGGATACTAAGGGTATAACCAGATTGAAATTGCACCTGAGGACCAAGAGAAGACAACATTTACATGCCCTTATGGTACCTATGCCTTCAAACGCATGCCATTCGGGTTATGTAATGCTCCAGCTACTTTTCAAAGATGCATGATGGTAATCTTTCACGATATGGTGGATGATTTTGTGGAAGTATTTATGGATGAATTCTCATCGTTTGGTTAGTCCTTTGAGCTATGCTTATTAAATCTTGACAGACTTTTAGCAAGATGTGAAGAAACCAATCTAGTTTTAAATTGGGAAAAGTGCCATTTCTTGGTGACAGAAGGAATTGTGTTGGGTCACAAGGTATCGAAGAATGGGCTAGAGGTAGACAAATCCAAGATTGAAGTAATTGAGAAATTACCACCTCTAGTATCAGTTAAAGGGGTTAGAAGCTTTTTGGGCCATGCAGGTTTCAATAGAAGGTTCATTACAGATTTATCTAAGACAACAAAACCCATGTGCAGTCTATTAGAGAAGGAGGTGAAATTCAAATTTGATAAGAACTGTTTAGAGGCCTTCGAAGTGTTGAAAGAAAAATTGAAGCCTCTATCCTTGTAGCTTTAAATTGGGATTTGTCGTTTGAATTGATGTGTGACGCAAGTGATATTGCAGTTGGAGCAGAGTTGGGACAAAAACGAAATAAAGTTTTTCACTCTATATACTACGCGAGTAAGACACTAGATGCAGCCCAAGCGAACTACGCTGTAACTGAGAAAGAAATGTTGACCTTAGTGTTTTCATCTGACAAATTTAGGTCATATCTTGTGGGAACAAAGGTGATAGTCTATACTTACCATGCAACCATCAAATATCTCTTCAATAAGAAGGATGCGAAACCCCGATTGATCAGATGGGTCTTCTTCTCCAGGAACTTGATTTAGAGATTAAAGATAGAAAGGGTTTTATCAGATGGCTGACCATTTGTCTATATTAGAAGATTCATCTCATGTGTTAGAGGAAAGAAATTATCACATATGGGTTTACCTCCCAGACGCAATCGACGTCATCGTTCTCTTTGAGAACTGAGACTAGCCCCGTAGTTTACATCATTAAATTCATAGGTCAAATTTAGTAGAAAATTTAAAACTTTTTATTACTTCTACTTGGAGGTTCAATAGAACTTTACATACACATAACATATATATATATATCGAGTATATATAGACCCTTCGTATAGGAAGGTTACATAGCCTTCTACTTTTATTGAACATAAGTATATATATGTATATATATAAGATAGAAAATAGTCTTCAAAGATTGTCTCATTTCATAACCATCTAACACGACTAGGAATTTGGGCATAACCCATACATCAATGTAAATATAGGCACATATAGGCTTCATTCAATCCGTACTCAAATGAAAAGAGATAGAATGTAAGAGTCTTAAAACTAAAACAACATAAGCTCGATAATGGCATCGCCCTCGGACAGTGAGGAGCTACCCCTACTTGGATGATAAAGTATCCAAGCCTTCTTGAAGTCACCTTCCAAAACACTTCAACGACCGGAACCTAAAATGTTTAGGAAAAAGGAAGAAATGGGGTTAGTACGCCACTTGTACTAAGTATGAGACCATATGCACACATACTTTGCAATCATGCCAATGAGGAGGGGCATTTATCAAAACATGTCATTTTATTCTTAGAAAAGCCTTATGCGTAATCAAGGAAAATCATACAAATTAACAAGGTATATTCATCAAGTCAAAACAAATAACATCTTGTCAATATAATTTATCCCATAAACCAATATAACGCTACCATCAAGTAATTACATCACAAGCATGGATAAGAATTCATCATATCATGATAAAGCAAGACTACTACCCATGAATCCTCATAAAGCTAACAAATGCAATAACTAAGTAAATCCCCATAACCTTACTCAATCAAGTGACCCAACAAGAACCATGGATAATATTCGACTTTACATTACATAACCTTTTTAAGGATATACAACATCATTCTTTTAACAACGTAGGCCAATTACATGCTCATAAGAGTATCTATCACCATATAGTACATTTATATGTAAAGTCATCATACTATCATCTTTTGCATTCATTATCATATACATATATAATATCAACTTTCTAAAGCTTTCATCATGGAAAACTAGTGCAAGGCATAGGTAGAGTCCCATACCCTTACCTGGGCTAAGTCAAACCTCTCAAGTCACTTTAGTTAGTTCACCTTCATTTATTCATTTTAATTTTGGGAACACTTGCCTTAACCAACATAGACCACATGACCTAAGTATGGAATCCGGTGTTGTAAAACCTTACACCGATGGAAGGTGGTCTACCGGCTAATGTAAAACCAAACATAAACATAGCTTTCTAGGTAGATCCACTAGCTAATTTTCCTATGGGGGCAACATAGTTCAAGAACTAAGAGATAGGTATTCAGCCTCTACATACCACTTGGCAATCGGGGCCTCCTTTCATGGGAATCCATTGGATGAGTATCCCTCTTTAGGGACTCAGCACCACATTAGAACCATAGGGTGAATATTCCTCTATGGAAAGTCATCACCACCCATTGTCAAGATCACACGGTGCTAAGCTAAGTCCCTTTATTGAAATGTCTTTAAGCCTTTATTATCAATCATAGCTTAGTTTAGGTCATATGTTCTAACCCTTGTATAACATCATCACCATCATAGATCAATTAGAATTCCATGAGTATAAGTCCTTTTATTACAATTCACATAAGTGAGGTTAGCATATTTGCATTTTTACATCATAATAAGGCACATTGATAGTCATCACCATTCTTATAACATATACACCTTAATAAACCTCAAAACATAGTCAAGACATTTAAATTCAACATCATACCACCATATCAATCCTAATACAAGGCATACTCCAATATTACATCATGACTTAAGCACAATTAACCACAATTTGAAGCAAAATATAGAGATCATAAGACTTACAAAGTCTTCTTCGTAATTCATTACTAAGGTCCTAACATAAATCCTAATTCAACCAAATAATTGGGTATACATCATTAAAATTCATTATTCAACATGATAACAAGACTATAATAAACACTATGCCACAATTCAATATTAGATCATAGCTTATAATAAGATACTTAGGTCAATTCACTTCTTAACCTATATCATCTTCTCAAGACCTAGAATAAAGACTATAATTCTCTCGAATTTGTTAATGATAGATATAACAATATCATCTAATAGAAATTCAATCCATAACCAAGTGGATTGAACCATATACAACCTACTTTATATGAAAATGAAACCTAGGGTTAAGGTTCAAGGGTTATTTTCTACAACCAAGACCAAACCATTAAGTTATATTGATATTAGGTTAGGATACATGATAATTAATTAATATTATCCAATATAAAACATAAAAAAATCAATCAATAAACATAATTTTCGAGATTGAGAAGAACCCACATGAAAACCCAATTTTGGAAAACACTTTGACGGAACCTTTTGAGGAAACAGGTCTCAAAGGTGAATTAGATCTCATACCTTGTTAATTGATGAATAATTGACGGTGAATTTTTAACTTTACAACCCTCAAATTTCTCCCCTAGCAAGTCTTCAATGGTGTCTTCCAATACAGAGAGAAAGAAGAGAGAAGGACGAGCATTTGATTTGTGAGTTATGTTTAGTCTAATGAGGGTTGGTGTCTTTATATGGAGGATTAATTAAATTAGTTATACTCCCTTATACCCCTAATTAACCATCTAACCCCTTAAATAATTAAATGAAACTAACTTAAAATGTGCAGGGAAATTTCACCCTCATAGACGAGAGCCTGATCGATGGTTCGTCTTTGAGTCGACGGTCACTGTACCCTTCCGTGCTGCACATCCGTCGTTCTCATAAGAGATTATGCAATTGGGCATATTCTAATAAATGGCAAAGTGTTGGTCGATGGATGGAATCTATGCCCTGTCGATCAACACACACCCAATCAATTAACCCTTCGTGGGTGCACACTGCCTAGGCATTGTTGACACCAACGTGCAAGGATCCTCCTCAAGGACCTTTGATTGGTCCTTGGCGAGTCGTACCTAGACGTTTTGACCATGAATTAACCTATACACCTATTAACTACCCTTCCACCAATTTTCATGGATTTCCAACTCCTAAAATCTAGTCAAATGGGCTTAGACACGCTAGTACCTCCTCGAACTAGTTTCCGGACATCATGAATGTTCTCGGATATTTTAGTTCCTAGACTTCATGAAGGACCTATAAACATTAAAATAGGCCTTAAAACAGTGTCTACACATCATGACATCTATCTTATGTTTTAAGACACGTCTTGGATTTTCGAAATGTTACATTATCCTCCCTTTAGGAACATTCGTCCCCAAATGACACAAATCTTTAGAAGGAATGAATATACTCAAGACTATTACCCCAACCAACAATAATAAATAACAACATCAATCATATCACTTACACAAGGAAAATGGAAACTTCAATTACCACACATAAGACTCAATATTACATTTATGAGGAAAATCCTTCTCACAAGAACAACATGATCTCAACATGATTTACCTGAGTCAATTATGCCAAAGTTCAACTTATCAACATGCTACATATCATTTCATAAAGACTCATCATATCGAAATGTACAAGATAACTCAAACAAGTCTAAGAGAAAAATTTCAAGTCCAAATGCATAATTTCACTGTAATTCACTGTAAGACTATGCAAAAATGCACATTTTGCAAGACTCCATCAAAAATCAAAGCAACTTCAATTTTAGTCATGATTTTCATTATTAGTAAGAACTACTAACCTTAGTTATCAAATAGATGAGGGTAACGGGACTTCATGTCGGCCTCGGCCTCCCATGTCGCACCCTAACCTAGGTGATTCTTCCATAACACCTTTACAAAATCTACCTCTTTATTGCTTAACTTCTTGACTTGTCTATCAAGAATTTGAACTTGAACTTCCTCATAAGAGAGGTTATCCTTGACACCAAGACCCTCAATAAGAAGAATAGACTCGGGATTAATAATACTTTTTTTAATCAAGGAAACATGAAAAACTGGATGAACCGAAGACAATTCATTAGGAAGTTTGAATTCATAGGCTACTTTACCAACTCTTGTAAGATTTCGTAGGGACCCACATAATGAGGACTCAACTTCCCTTTCTTGCAAAATCTAACCATCCCTTTCATAGATGAGATTCTTAAATACACCTTACACCTTCTTCAAACTCCAAATCCCTTCTGTTATGATCGGCATAAGATTTTTGCGGACTAAAGGCTGTTTGAAACCGGTTCCTTATGATATAAACTTTCTATAGAGTCTTATAAAACAAATAGGGACCAACAAGTGAAGGCTCACCCACTTCAAGACATCCAATAGGAGACCTACACCTCCTACCATACAAGGTTTCATAGGGAGCCGTGGAGATGGATGAATAAAAACTATTATTATAAGAAAACTTCACCAATGGCAAATGCTTATCCCAATTTCCCTTGAAATCAATAATACAAGCCCTAAACATATCCTCAAGGGTTTGAATAGTACGTTCCACTAGACCATCTATTTGGGAATGAAAAGCGGTACTTTACTTAACCTTTGTACCCAACCCTTCTTGGAAATGACCTCCAAAACCTAGGTTTGAATTTTGCACCCCAATCCGATATGATGGATAATGGAATAAAATGGCAACACACAATCTCATCTATGAAGATCTTAGCATAATTTTCCAAAGAATAAGTAGAGTTGACGGTAATAACGTGAGCGGACTTGGTCAAACTATCCACAACCACCCATGTAGAATCATATTGTTTTTTAGTCCGAGGTAAACCCACTACAAAATCCATATTGATGTCTTCCCACTTCCAAGTAGGGACTTGGATTTCTTGTAGTAAGCCACCAAGTTTTTTATGTTCATCTTTTACTTGTTGGGAATTTTTTAAACTTAGCGACAAACTCCGATATGTCCTTCATACCTTCCCACCAATAACTTTCCCTAAGGTTATGGTACATTTTTTGTCAAACCCAGGTGGATGGAGTAGCGGGACACATGGGCTTTTTCTTGGATCCGGTCCCTCTACCCATCTACCTTGGGAACACACAATCTCCATCCGTACCTCAAGACACCATCCCCCCCAAGGAGAATGCCTCATTAAGCTTGACAAGGACCGATTCCTTCAAATACATCAATGACTTATCAAGGTGTTGTTTAGACTTCACCTCAACTACCAATGATGCCTCGGAGTTATGGTGGACCATGAAACCACCATTCAGAGAATCTTCCAATCTCACACCCAACCTAGCCAACCTATGAACATCTTTCTGTAGGTCTTTCTTGGCTTTATCTATGTGTGAACTCTACCGATAGTCATGCGACTTAGAGCATCTAAAATAACATTTGCCTTCTAGGATGAAACAGAACACTCATGTAGTAATCTTTCAACAATTCTAACCACCTTTTTTGTCGGAGATTCAACTCCTTTTGGGTAAACACATATTGGAGACTCTTATAGTCGTAAAGATATCAACATGAACACCATACAAGTAATGCCTCCATATTTACAAAGCAAATACCACAACCACTAACTCAAGGTCATGAGTTAGATAGTTTCTCTCATGCACCTTAAGTTACCTAGAATCATTAACTATCACATTTCCATGTTGCATAATCACACACCCTAAACCCACAATGCATGATAATACACAACAAACCTCTTTTTACCCCTCCGGTAAAGTCAATACCAGAGCGGAAGTAAGACTCTCTTTCAACATTTAGAAACTTATCTCACATGCCTCCGACCACTCAAATTTCTTATAGTTTTGGTTCAAAGTAGTCAAGGGATATGCAATGGACGCAAAACCCTCCACAAACCTCCGATAATAACCCACTAAACCCAAGAAACTCCTAATGTGGGTTGGAGTCAATGGTCTAGGAAAATTTTTCGTCGCCTCCGTTTTCATTGGATCAACCTCAACTCCGTCACTAGAGATGATATGACCAAGAAATGTCACCGACTTGAACCAAAAATCACATTTTCTATACTTGGAAAACAATTGATGTTCTTTAAGTACTTGCAACACCACCCTCAATTTTCGAATATACCAAGATGTGACCAATAAAGACAATGAGAAATGAATCTAGGTAACTTTGAAACACCCTATTCATTAGGTTCATGAATGCCTCCGGAGCATTACTGAGACCAAAGGACATTACTAAGAACTCATAATGACCATATCTAGTCCAAAATGTTGTCTTTGGTATATCCTCACCTCTCACCCTAAGTTGGTGATATACTGACCTTAAGTCAATCTTAGAAAAGTAGCTTGCTTCTTGGAGTTGATCAAACTAGTCGTCAATTCTAGGGAGAGGATACTTGTTCTTTATTGTGAATTTATTGAGTTGGAGGTAATCAATACACATTCTTAAGGAACTATCAATATTCTTCTCAAACAAAACCGGGGCACCCCATGGAGAAATACTAGGTCTTATGAAGCCTTTGTCTAGCAAATCTTTGAGTTGAGCCTTCAACTCTTTGAATTCGGCCGAAGCCATCCGATAAGAAGGAATTGAAATGGGATTTGTATCCGGTAGCAAATCAATACCAAAATCAATTTCCTGTTTGGGAGGAATACCGGGAATATCATTAGGTAAGACCTCCCGAAATTCACTCACTATAGGGACCGACTCAATGGGAGAAATTCCGGAGTCTAAATCATGGACTCTTACAATATGGTATAGAAAACCTTTAGAGATCATTTTGCATGCTTTTAGACAAGAGATGATACGACCTCTAGAAATAGAATTTCCCCCTTTCCACTCTACAACGAGTTATGTGGAAAGTTAAACTTCACCACCCTTTTTATTCAATAAATATAGTCAAAAAAAGTATGCAACCAATCCATACTAAAGATGACATCAATATCAAGCATATCAAGTTCTACTAGTTAAACATAAGAAACCCTATTGGGCAACATTATAGGACAATTTCTATACACCCTTTCCGCAAAAACTGATTCACCCACCGGAGTAGACGCTATAAAAGGTTCATGCAAAATATCGGGCAAAACATTAAACTTTTTGGCTACTAGAGGAGTAACAAATGACTAAGTAGAAGCGGAAGGCATAGACATCAATAGAGAAGATTTTCAACATACAGAACACAACGTCGGGAGAAGTCTCTTGCTCAACCCTAGAGCGGAGAGCATAAAAGCGATTCTTCTTTGGAGCCTCATTTGAACCACTTGCTTGCACTTGACCCCCCCTTTACTTGAACCTTCATATTAGAGCAATCTTTAACCTTGTGGCCACTCTAGGCAAAACCAAAGCAATTGCCCTTTCCAACCAAGCATTCACCAAAATGACCCTTTCCACACTAGGAACATGTAGGCTTCTTGGGTGAGTTTCCACTTCTTCCCTTTTGGGCTCTAGGTTTAGTCACTTTATCAGCACGAGCCTTAGGGTACTTGGATGGAACTTGATTAGAAACCCGCTTTTTAAACCTAGGCTTATCTTGTATCTCAAGCCTATTCTTTGAATAATCTCCCTTAAAAGATCTTGCCCTCTTAGCATCTCTACTCTTACTCTTAGCCCTTGTCTCTTCCGCATTTTTGGCATGCACCATAAGACGGGAAATTTTCATGTTGTCATGTAGCGTAGCTGACTGACACTCCTCTTGCAAGTAATTTGACAACCCGTTATAAAGCAGCTCATTTCATCTCTAGGATCGAAAATCAAAGAAGGAGCATATTTTGACAATATAGTAAATTTCAAAGAGTATTCATGAACACTCATACCTACTTGGCGAAGGTTGATTAACTCCACCACTTTAGCTTCCCTCATCTCCCTAGAAAAGAACCTATCAAGAAAAGCCTTCTTGAAGATCTCCCAAGTCACCGTACCACCCCTTAATGGCCTATTATCTCTTTATTGGACATACCACACTTGATCCACATACTTGAGTTGACAATTGGCTAATCCAGCCTTCTCTCTAGTAGACAACCCCATGACAAATAGTATCTTGTAGACTTCATAGATGAACTCTTGGGGGTCTTCTTAAACCTTAGACCTGTAGAAAGTAGGAGGATTCGTCCGAGTGAAATCCCTTAGTCGGGAGGTCATAGTAGCAACTTGTTGATGAGGACGGGGTACAACCTACCCCTACTTGGATGATCAAGGATACAAGCCTTCAAGTCGCCTTCCAAAACACTTCAAAGACCAGAACCTAAAATGTTTGCAAAAAAGGAAGAGATGGGTTTAGCATGCCACTAGTACTAAGTATGAGACCATATGCATACATACTTTGAAATCATGCCAATGAGGAGGGACATTTATCAAAACTTGTCATTTTATTCATTTAAAAGCCTTATGCATAATCAATCATACAAATTAACAAGGCATATTAACAAGTCAAAGCAAATAACATACTTGTTGACATACTTTAACCCATAATCCAATATAACCATAACATCAAGTAATTATATCACAAGCATGGATAAGAGTTCATCATATCAAAATAAAGCAAGACTACTACCCATGAATCCTTATAAAGCCAACAAGTGCAATAACCAATCAAATCCCCATAACCTTACTCAATCAAGTGACCCAACAAGAACCATGGCTAATATTCAACTTCACATGACATAACCTTTTTAAGGATATACAATATCATACCATTAACAACGCAAGAAATTACATGTTCATAAGAGTATCAATCACCATATAGTATTATTTATATGTAAAGTCATCATACTATCATCTTTTGCATTCATTATCATATACATACATAATATCAACTTTCTAAAGCTTCCATTAATGCAAACTAGTGCAAGGCATAGGTAGAGTCACGTACCTCTACCTAGGCTATGTAAAATCTCTCAAGTCACCTGAGTTAGTTCCTTTTAATTTATTCATTTTACATTAGGGAACACTTGCCTTAACCAACCTAGACCACATGAGCTAAGTATGGAATCCGGTGTTGTATAACCTTACACAGATGGAATATGGACTACCGTCCAAAGTAAAACCAAACATAAACATAGCTTTATAGGTGGATCCACTAGTTAGTCTTACTTTGGGGGCCACATAGTTCAAGAACTAAGAGATAGGTATTGTCCCTCTATACACCACTTGGCAATCAATGCCTCCTCTCATGGGAATCCATTGGATGAGTATCCCTCTTTCGGGAGTCAACACCACATTAGAACCATAGGGTGAATATTTGTCTATGGGAAGTCATCACCTCCCATTATAAAGTTTACTCGGTGCTAAGTAAGTCCCTTTATGTCTTTAAGCCTTTATTATCAATAATATCTAGTTAGGTCATAGGTTCTAACCCTTGTATAACATCATCATCATCATAGATCAATAAGAATTGCATGAGTATAAGTCCTTTCATTACAATTCATATAGGTGAGGTTAGCACATTAGCATTTTCACATCATAATAAGGCACATTGGTAGTCATCACCATCCTTATAACATATACACCTTAATGAACCTCACAATATAATCAAGACATTTTAATTCAACATCATACCATCCTAATACAAGGCATACTCCAATATCACATCATTACTTAATTACAATTAACCACAATTTGAAGTAAAAGATAGAGATCATAAAACTTACCAAGTCTTCTTTATAATTCATTACCAAGGTCCTAACATAAACCCTCTTTAAACCCAACACTTGTGTATACATCATAACAAATCATTTAATAACATTATAACAAGACTAGAATAAACACTATACCACAATTCAATATTAGATTATAGCTTCGAACAAGATACTTAGGTCATTTCACTTCTTAACCTATATCATCTTCTCAAAAACTAGCATGAAATACTACAATTCTCTTTAATTTATTAATGATCGATATAAAATCATCATCTAATATAAATTAAATCCATAACCAAGTTGATTGTACCATATACAACTTACTTTATATTAAAATCAAAACTAAGGTTAAGGGTCAAGGGTCATCCTACAACCAAGACCAAACCATCAAGATATATAATATTAGGTTAATATACATGTTAATTAATTCATATTATCCAATATAAAACATAAACAAATAAATTCATAAAAACAATTTTGGAGATTGAGAAGAACCCACATGAAAATCCAATTTTTGAAAACACTTTGAATGAACCTTTTCAGGAAAGATGTCTCAAAGGTGATTAGATCCCATACCTTGTTAATTGATTAAAATTTATGGTGAATGCGTCCCTTTATAATCCCCAAATACCTCCACTAGCTAGTCTTCAATGGTGTCTTCCAATAGAGAGATAAAGAAGAGAAAAGGACGAGGATTTGTTTTGTGACTTATGTTTAGTCTAGTGAGGGCTGAGGTCTTTATATGGAGGGTTAATTAACTTAATTAGAATCCCTTAAAACTCTAATTAACCACCTAACCGCTTAATAATTAAATTAAAGTAACTTAAAATATGTAGGGAAATTCCACCATCATAGACGAGACCCGATCGACGGTCTGTTTGTGAGTCGATGGTAACTGTGCCCTTCCGTACTACACATCCGTCGTTCTCATAAGAGACTACGCTATTGGGAATCTTAAACGAAATGGCCAAGTGCTGGTCGACGGTTGGTATGGATTCCCCATCGATCAACACACGCCCCGTCGATTGACCCTTAGTAGGTGCATATTGCCCATGCAGTGTTGACACCAACATGCAAGGATCCTCCTCAAGGGCCCTTGGTTGGTCCTTGGGGAGTCGTACCTAGATGTTTAGACCATGAATTAACTGATAAACCTAATTAACTATCCTTCCACCAATTTTCATGGATTTTCGACTCCTAAAAGCTAGTCATGAATGTTCTTGGACGTTTTAGTTCCTTGACTTCATGAATGACCTATAAACATTAAAATAGGCCTTAAAACAATGTCTATACCTCATGGCACCTATGTTAGACTTTAATATACGTATTGTATTTTCGAAATGTTATAGGAATATCCGAGAAGAATTCCCTGATGAACAACTTTCAGCAATGGACATTACACATGTACGTTGGTATGCAGACATATTGAATTATTTGGTGAGTGATTTATTTGCACTTGGTGCATCAGCACATCAAAGGCAGAGATTGAGGTACGAAGCTAAATTATATATATGGGATGAGCTTTATCATCTTAAGCAGGGTCCGGATCAAATGCTGAGAAGATGTATAGCTGAGGAAGAGGCCTCAAAAGTGTTAGAAAGTTGAGAAAGTTGTCACTCTCCACTATATGGCAGACATCATGGGGGTGATAGGGAGATGATCAGTGATGGAGGTAAGCATTTCATAAATACTTCCATTTATAACTTATTGGCTAAGTATGGGGTAAGGCATAAAGTGGAAACTCCGTACCATCCTCAATCAAGTGGACAATTTGAAGTATCTAATAGGGAAATTAAGCATATCATATGGAAAACTGTAAATGCTCAAAGAAAGGATTGGTCAGATAAGCTAGATGATGCTCTATGGGCATACAAAAGTATGTACAAGACACCGATAGGGACTCCTCCCTACCGAATCGGTTTTGGAAAAGCTTGCCACTTGCCGAGTTAGAACATATGGAATATTAGGCAATAAAGAAGTTTAATTTGGATACAATGATTTAACCGGTCTGAACAGAATAACCAAATTGCATGAGCTTGAGGAGTTCAGGTTGCATGCATATGAGAATGCGAAGCAGTACAAGGAAAAAATTAAGAAGTGGCATGACAAGCATATAGTGTCACACAATTTTGAGCCAGGACAACTAGTGTTGTTGTTCAACTCCCGCTTGAAATTGTTTCCAGGTAAGCTCCGTTCAAAATGGAGTGATCCGTTTGAGGTCGTGCGAATGACTCACTATGGTGCAGTTGAGTTATAAGACAAAGGCAATAGTTACACGTTCCTATTTAATGGACAGAGGGTCAAACACTACGTGGGAAAGGATGTGGATCGTGATGTTGAGGACATCACGCTAGACGAGGAATGAGTTTTGAGATGGGTCGTGCCGCGATGTTAAATCAAGCGCTCCACGGGAGGTAACCCGTGATATATTGTAATAGTTAGGTTTGATTTTTGAGTTAGTTATAAAAAGGAAATATATATATATATATATATATATATATATATATATATATATATATATATATATATATATATATATATATATATATATATATATATATATTTCCATATTAGGTTACGAAAATAAGAACAAGGGGGAAATATTGAATCTGAGAAGACATGTTAAATAGGAAGGTGAAGAAGAAAAAGATGATGTATCAAGTCAAAGTCAATCATGATGCATTAGGGATAACAAGTCACTAATTTCATATACATAAATCTCCCGTGACCCTGAGCCAACATTACAACCTTAACAAGTCCTAGTTGATCTTTGAGTATAATACATATCAGTAGTTTTCTTTTTTGGAGAGTGAGATAATTTGATAATAAATCCGTCGATGATGACAAATATTGTTTTGAGTAAGCGAAAGATTCCTTGGCGTGAGAGACACTAGTTGCAGGAGGTAAAGTGATACAAAAACGTACATAGAATATTACGAGGATGGGTGCATGAAGTTGTCTTCGCATGATTGAATCAGTAGAATGTCATATAAGGAAACGTGAAGAGATGATGATAGAATCACGCTCTAAGTAGTGTCCAGGTCTAGGAGTTCATTAGAAATTGTTCGAGGACGAACAAAGCTTTTATGTGTGGGGTAGTGATCCTAGGCATATTTACATGCTCATATCGCTATTTATGCCTATATGAGATCTTGGTTTGAATCCGATGAGTATAGATTAAGTGTCTTATTTAGTACATTCTGGATTTCAAAACTAACTAACATGATTAGTTGTGCAGGAAGGCGAGGTGAAAGAGACTTTAATTAAAAAAAGCAATTAGAGGCAACAAGGAAATCTAAGAACGAAAGAAAGAAAAGTGAAGTGAGGAAATGCAGCAAAGGCATGTGCCTTTCAGCCTCGCCACGAGCAAAAGGGAATGAAATCATGAGATGGGAGTAAATTCTCAAACAGAGGACTTTGTGTCAGCTCCGCGTCGTGCAATTGAACGCCAAAGATTAATTGAGTAATAAATCTTGAGATAGAACACTACATGCCAGGTCTGCGTAGCGCGATGCAAAAGCCAAAATTGTATATTAACAATTTAGTATAAATAGGGCCTTAATGTAATTCTATAATTGTTCTTTTTCAAATTTTCAAAAGGGAGGAATCAAGAACGAGATCTGGAAGTTTTTAGGTTTACTTTTTTACTTCTTCTATTCTAGTAATTCTTTAGAATGATTTCAAAAATTATGATTATTGTTTTAAGGATTATGAGTAGATAAATACTCTAGTTCTAGGGTTATGGCTACAAAATGACTTAAGTTTGCTTAATTTGTTAAGGGTTTATCAAGAATTATCCATGATTTGCTCTTACTTTCTTGTTTGTTGTATTTCATGACTGGCCACCATAGAAATAAATCTATGGTCCTAATTGAATTCGAAAGAGGAATAAAAGGATAGAACGTGGAAATTAAGAAGTATGGTTGACTCTAAATATCTAGGGTTTATTTGTTTCTAGGATAGAGATATGCCTAGAGACCTTACTTGGATCATCATACAAGAAGATAACTTAATGCGTTCTTTTTACTCATCTTATCCCCGCTCAACGATGTAGTTAAGGTTGTAAATGTTGTAGGCGATTAGAGGTCGATAGATCGTGATCATATATCTAACCTTGTGGTCCAGTGATGAGATAACGTCAGAAAACCATTATTAGATGACAACAACTTCATAAGTCCTGATAAAAGCTACAACCCTGTAATTTTCCCATAATAATTATCACAAGATAAGAAATTGAATCATTGCAGTATGTTTTAGTTAGATATAAATTTTATTACTGCTATGTATAAAATTTAGACATTGCACTTGTTTGGTGTTGAGAATTGGAAAAGTTAATAGAGTCTAGTTTGTGGTCTGTGTGGGTAGGATACCCGGATCCTTAACAAGAGCCATTATATTGCATGTACGATCACATGTACTTGCTTTTACGGTTAGACCGCAACAATTATCATATAAGTTAAGCTAGTGGATCCACTAAGTTAGGTAGTTCTATGTGACGACAAAGTATAGGACAGTTCTGGCAGCGTGGACAAGATGTTGTATCACAACTTAGGCTCATAGTGGTGCTTGTCGATTAGAATATTTCCCACGAAAACTATATTACTTTATATATAAGTAAAGTTGAGTTTGTCATTGAATTTTCTTTAACGAACTGAGTGTTTTTCCTTGTTTTACAATCTTTATTTATTGCACATTTCTTACTTATTTAGATTACGTCAAGTTATTCATGAGTTGAGTAGAGCCAAAGAAAGTGTTCTTTCTTACTCCTTTTCAAGCTTAAGTTGTTGTTAGTATTCAAACTCGTATACTCATATATTGAATGTACTAATTCATGTTGGTCTACATCGCATAATAATGCAGATTCAGGTAACAAGGATCAACATCATCCAGCGCCGTGTTGATCCATCTGAGTACTCGGAGTTAGTGGTGAGACTCCTTTCATTTTGGATGCCAGATTTATTCAATTTTTAGTATTTCTTGTTTAATAGAATGTTATGGGATCTGTCTCAACATTCATCTTAGTATTATATAGGCTTCATAGATAGTCAGACAATTAGTATTGAGTCTATTATCTTTGTATTGGAGATATTTTCCTATGAGACTTAACTATCATTTTGGATAAGTTACTTTAAATTATATTTTGAGATTGTTTTCTTTTATTGAGTTAAGTCTTCCGCTGAGTTAAGTAAGCTAGCCCAAGGGTTCGCTCAAGATAGAAATGTTCATTAAGTGTCGGCCACGTCCAGGGTATAGGCTCGGGGCGTGACACCTCCTTCATCATTTTTTCCCACTGTGCGCTATGCTGATACCCACATTTGTTTCTTCGGAATCCTTGTATCCACATGCATCTCCTCCTCCTTCATCTCGTTCCCCACCATCTCTCCATGGTTTTCTTTGTCTCCTCACCCACCTTCTCATTCAAGGTTCCCTTCAACACCTCCTTCATTAGTTTCCCCTCCAAACCAATATTATAAAAGCAATATTATTGCAAAAATAGGCCAAAATTTGGTTGGCGTGATTCCTTGTATGGTATCAGGATGTTCGCTTTAAACAACCAAGTCATTTTTTTCCTCTATTGCCAGTAAAAATTATCAATGCTCTTTCATTGAGAGTTGATAATCACGAGGAAGAGATAATTAGAAAATCAAAAGCGTAAGCATTGATAAAAGAAATCACATACTAGGAATTGGAGAAAGCTATAAAAATAGCTTCTCGTATGAAGTGTCATGGGTCAATTAGCACATCACATATGTCTGGTAAAAGAATTTCCCCTTTGCTAAGTCGTTACATGTTGAAGAAGTCGTCAACATTTCTTTGCGGAGGATGAACAAGTAGTGACATGAAACAAAACCAATTTAATTATATATTTCTTTCCAGCTAATTTGTTGTTAGAGCATTATATGTTATTCTAGGTAATTAAAAATATTCATGTCATGGAGTTTTAAATGTTACAAGTATAACTTTAGAATACTGTCACAAACTTTTAGTTGTAAAATTAAAACTCTATATTATTAACTATTTCATAAATATGCCAAGCTAAAAATCAACATATCCTAACCTAGAATTTTTTAAATATAGTAAGATAGAAAGTTATTAGGTGTCTCAACGTAGAAATTTACACTATAAAATTTGACACAACATCATTAAGAGAATCAAAAGTGAAGCCCTCCCCACTAAAGAGATTCACAATATTTGTCAAGACCCGAGCCTACACCCAGAATATAGCTGACACTTAATGACCATTGCAGGCCTCAAGCATACCTTTGGTCTGACTTACTTAACTCATCGGAAAACTTAATTCAAAGAAATAGTCTCATTCAATAACTTAAAGTAAATAAGTTGGCCAAAATGACACTTAAGTCTCATAACCAAATATCAGCAATACAAAGATGAGAGAATCAATACTAACTGTTTGACTGTCTATGAAGTCTCTATAATACGAAGAGGGATGTTGCAACATACCTCACAACATCGTACAAAAAGAAAGACAGAAAAACAATAAATGTTTCCTCCAGAATGCGAGGAGACTCACCACTTACTCCAAGTGCTTAGCTGGATCAACGAGGCACTGAATGATGTTAATCATGGTTACCTACATCTGCATCATGATACGATGCAGACCAATTGGTATCAGTACATGAATTTATGAGTATGCGAATTGGAATGCTAATGACAAATTAAGCTTGAATAAGAGTAATAAAAAATACCTACCTTGGCTCTACTCGACATATGAACAACTTGACTTCATATAAAGCAGTAAGACACATGAAATATATGAAATCTTGTAAAACAATGAAAACATAAGAAACTTACTTTACTTATATATGAAATGGTATAGTTTTTGTGGTAGATTTTCTAAATGACAACCACCACTACGACCCTGAGTGGTGATACAACGTCTTGCACTCTTCCAGAATTGTCATATACTTTGACGTCGCATAGAACAACTTAACTTAGTTGATCCACTAGCTTAACCTACGTGATCATCTAAAAAGTATGACCCGTTAATATCCATGATGACTACATGGTTTTCATAGAGACTTGAATTAATATGAATTTGCATCCCCACATCGGTGCTCATTACTACTTTTAAAATATATTTTAGCTCATTCTTTTAAAGAAATTTCTTTCTTTAGTTAAAGATAATTACTCAATGCTTAGACTAAAGGATCCATTGGAATAGGCGTTCCCTTTTCTTGATCAAACGTGAAAAACATTTATAACTTCCTTGGGAATAGTTCCCTTATAACTTTTTGAGAAGTGAACTCAAATCTTTACTCTTTGCTTAGCTTGAAACTTGAGTCTTAAATTATATCTTAGGGAATACTTAGTTAGTTCCCTTATTTTTCTTCGAAGGAAGAACTTCAACTATTTACTCTTTACTAAACTTGATACTTGAGTCCTAAAACAAAGTTAAACATTTTATTAAGGACTCTATAAACTTTAAGAAACTTTTCCTTGACTTCTTATTTTTTAAACTTAACTCCTAACTCCTTTGACTTTAATCTTAACTTTCCCTTGAATTGGATTATGGATTCAAGGTTCATGATCTCATGTTTATGGATTATTTCATGATGTTTAGATGTACCTTAGAGTGTTAGAATCAATTATGAAACATAGGTACATCACTTAGGAATTAGTACGAAAAGGTGGGGGAAGAATGGGGAGAACTCGTGTCCCTGGTGCAAGCCCTTAAAGTTCAGACAACGTTCTATGACGCCAATTGCCATAGGCCAAAGTTAAGAAGAACTTTTGTGGCACGACACTCCAGAGGCAAAAAATTCAGAAGAACTTTTGTGGCGCTCTAGCAGGCGCGACGCCCAAGACCTTGCCCAGAAAATCTTCGAATATTCTCCTTTGTTTTCATCTCTAAACCCTTTAAACTTCCATGGATATTCTCCTGAACACATAGGATCTTAAGTACCCATAATACCCAATAGATTTAGCTCGAAAAACAACTCGAAAACATGAATCAAATAACCACTAGGCATGTAACAACTCAACCAACAAGAATTCAACCATGTTCTTCAAGAATTTCACATTTTATCATTCAACCAAATCAAAATCGCTGAATTTAGACAATTAGGTGTGTGGGTGGACTAACCCAACAACAAAATATCTCACATACCTTGAAAGGGATCACCCCCTATTAATTCCACTTGCAAACCTCGGCTTTCTTGGAAAATTCTTGAATTTTCTCCCCTTCCTTCTTCTTTTCTCTCTTCTCCAAGCCCTAAGCTTGATTTTGCTTTTCCAAAACTAAATAAACTTATTTTTTTACCCCAATAAACTCCTAAAGTAAATAGTAAATTAATAGCTGAAAAGATAGTTTGCCCTTCCTTAAATCCGGATTGGGACTTTCCTTACTTCAATAGCCCAACTTCTGATAAGTGTATATCCCTCATACGATATCAAAAATGTGCAAAATCGGACGACATTGGAATGATCTTTCCAAGCGATTTCCAATCATATTAAGATTTACCTCTAACTCAGAATGATCTACGAGATATAGCCGTTTCAAAATGACCAAAATTCACTTTCTTAACTTAGGCAATTTTCCATATTTTCCCTTTCTCTCAAAAAATGAATATTTTTAGTCTCTTAGCTGTTTCAAATTTGTGAGATGTTACAATATGTCCCCCTTTGGAACATTTGTCCTCAAATGAGATTTCTGTCATTCAACTAAGTATAGTAACATCAAGTTCAACACTTTACAAACAAAATCAAGTAACCACATGCTTACTCATAGTTTATGTACCAAGAAGAGAATTAGTACCTTGATCTACATTCTCTCTAAATTCAAAGAGATGTGGATATCTCTTCTTCATATGCACATCATCTTCCTGAGTCGCTTCTTCAACAAATCGGTTCCTCCAAAGGACCTCGAGTGATGCAACCTCGTTTTTTCTCAACTTGTGAACATGGCGATATAAGATCTGAACCAGAATCTCTTCGTAGGATAAGCTATCCTTAATCCCAACATTTTTTAGTTGGTACAATCAATGAAGGATCTCCCATGCACTTTTTTAACATAGAGATATGAAATATTGGATAAACTGTTGCTAACTCATAAACTATATTGCCAAACCTTTTGGCTATACGATAAGGTCCCATATACCGAGCACTAAGTTTCCCCTTCTTACCGAATCTTATAAAACCCTTCATGGGTGAAACCTTCAAGTATACCCAATCACCCACTTCGAACTTCAATGGCCTTCTCCTAACATCTATGTAGGATTTTTGACGATTCTGTGCCATTTTTAATATCTCTTGAATCAACTTCACCGTCTACATAGTTTGGTGAACTAGATCCTGTCCTATCAACTATGTTTCACCAACTTCATACCACCCAATAGGAGATTTGCATCTTCTCCATTATAGAACTTCGTATGGATACAATTGGATGATCGAATGGTAATCGTTATAAGCAAACTCAATGAGAGGTAGGTGATCATCCCAATTTCCTTTGAAATCAATCAAGCAATCCCTCAACATATCTTCTAGGGTCTGGATAGTATACTCCAGTTGCCTATCCGTCTAGGATGAAAAGCAGTGCTTAAGTTCACTTTTGAACCCAAACTTTCTGGAAAGACTTTGAGAATTGTGCAGTAAATTTTGCACCTCTATCTGGGACTCCAGCAAGTCTCACCACCTCCTGAATGTATAACTTTGCATAATACTCTACCGAATAAATGGTCTTTACCGGTATAAAGTGGGTTGATTTTGCCATTTTATCGACAATCACCCAAATTGAGTCATGCTTCCTATGAGACCTTGGAAACCATGTGATGAAGTCCATATTAATCATCTCGAAATTCTATTCCATTAATTCTATCTGAGCAAACGCTCTAGGCCATTGGTGTTCTACTTTCACTTGCTGGCAATTTGCGAACTTGGCAATAAACTCATAAATGCCCTTCTTCATACATTCCCAATAATATACTTCTATCAAATCATGGTAAATCTTTGTGGAACCCGAATGAATGGAATATCTAGAGCTATGAGCTTCCTCCATGATCCTGCCTTGGATTTTATCCACCCTAGTTACACACAATATACCTTGATACTTCAACATATCATCTGCACCTTGTTCAAAAGCTAATACTATTTGCTTATGAACAGTCGCCTTCAAATCAAGCAAAATGGAGTCTTGGTCTTGTTTTTCTTTCACATATGACATTGGTTATGATTCAACCCAATTTTTCACCACTATCCCTCCTTCTGTGGAATCCATAAGTATGACTCTCAATAGATTAAGTCTATGCACATCTTCGACTAATTCCCTCTTCTCTTCCTTAACATGGGTGGTACTCCCATAGACAACGTGCTTAAAGAATAAGCAACCACATTAGCCTTACCTGGGTGGTAAATAATACTCATGTCATGATCCTTGAACCATTCTAACACATCCTATGTTTGAGATTGAACTCTTTCTGGGTGAACACATCTTGTAAGCTCTTGTGATCAGTAAATATATCAACATGTACACCATACAAGTAGTGACGCCATATCTTCAAAGCAAGAACTACCGCAACCAATTCTAAGTCAAGGGTTGAATAATTAATCTTATGGACTTTCAACTCTCTGGAGGCATAAGTTGTAACCTTAATATTCTGAATTACCACACAACCCAACCCAACTCTAGATGCATCACATTACACCACAAAACCTTGAGTACCTTCTGGTAAGGTCAAGACTGGGCAATAGTCAACTTCTTCTTCAACTCCTAAAAATTTTTCTCACATGTTTCAAACTATTGAAACTTAACTACATTCTGAGTCAACTTGGTTAAAGGAGACGAGATAGATGAAGATACCTTAATAAACCTTCTATAGTAGCCATCCAAACCCAAGAAAATCCTAATATAAGTTGGAGACGTGGGTCTAGGCCAACTCTGAATTGCTTCTATCATTTGGGTATCAACTCTAATGCCATCACCGGAAACTATGTGGCCCAAAAATGTCACAGACTTAAGCCAAAACTCACAGATTGAGAGCTTATAATATAACTCCTTATCTTTCAAAGTATGATGAGTACTCTGAGGTGACTTGCATGATCTTCTTCATTCCTTGAATATATAAGCATGTCGTCATTGAAGACGGTGACAAACAAATCTAAATAAGGCTTGAAGACTATATTCATAAAATCCATGAATACAATAGGTGCATTAGTTAAACCAAATGACATGATAAAAAAATCGTAATGCCTATATCTTGTTCTAAATGTTTTCTTCGAAATGTGACATTCCCTAACTTTCAACAGATGGTAGCCAAATCTAAGGTCTATTTTCGAAAAATAGGTGGCATCCTGAAGTTGATATAATAGATCATCTATCCTTGGGGGAGGATGCTTATTATTAATTTAACCTTGTTTAATTGACGGTAGTCTATACACATCCTTAGGGAACAATCCTTATTTCTCACAAACAAGACCAAAGCACCAAAAGGTGAGACAATTAGTCGAATGAAACCCTTATATGACAGATCTTTCAACTGTTCTTTCAACTCTTTTAACTCTGTTGGTGCCATTCTATATTGCAATATAGAGGTAAAACAAGTATCTGGAATGATGTCTATGTCGAAGTTTATTTTTCTCTCAGTAGATCATTTGGAAAGACTTCTAAAACTCCTTTACTATAGATTTTGACAAAATGGAACTTACCTCATCACTTGACTCACTAACTCAGACTAAGTGATAGATACATTCCTTTGAAACTAACTTTATCTCCTTAAGGTACGAAATGAAACAACCTTTTGGCACTGCTGAACTACTACTCCACTCTATAACTGGCTTATTAGGAATCTGAATCTTAAAAACTCGAGTTCTATAATTTATTGATGGATAACAGACATGAAGTCAATTCATACCTATGATGACATAAAAATCTACCATGTTTAACTCCACTAGGTCAGCCATGGTGTTCTTGTGATTGATGGAAATAGGACAATCACAATAGACTCTTTCCACTAGAATAGATTTCCAACCTGTGTAGAAACACATAAAGGTTCACAAAGTTTCTCAGGAAGAATCTCAAAATTATTGGTAACATAATGAGTGACAATACACAAACTTGCTTCTGGTGTAGCAAAGCATAAACATCAAAAGTAAAGAATTTGATCATACCAGTGACAACATCTGGAGAGTTCTTGTTCTTGGCTTCTAATGATTGCATAGAGGCGGTTTTCCCCTTCGCCAGTACCAGAAGTACCTCCTTTAGGTGCAGCCCTTTTTGGTGGAGCAACTGATGAAGATTGTACTCTGTTGCTCGGATTTCCACTACCATATCTCTTCTTAGGGCATCCCCTAAAGAAGTGACCCTCTTGGCCACACTTAAAGCAACTTGTCTTGCCATCATGACATTTACCTGCGTGGATTCTAACACACTTAGCTGATGGAGGAGCCCAACTACCTCCATGTGCCACACTTCCTTGAGATTGTGCTGGTCTAGCTCAGAAGTTCTGTGAATTCTTGCCATGATGCTCACCTTTGCTTTTGGGTGCAGGAGCACTAGCAGATGATAGTGCAGGCCCCTTTTGTTCTTAAATTGTGGCCGAGTCATACCACCTTTCTACTACCCAACCTCATTTCCAATCTTAGTTTTCTTGCTTTTATACTCAACCTGTCCCTCAGCTTCTCCTCTTCGACCTGTTTCACATAAACCATCAACCTGGATATGTGCATGTCGCCTATCATCATTGTAGGCCTGCCATCTTTGCTTGATGCATGACCCAACCACCGAAAAATAAGCTCATTCTACTGCTCATGTCCTTAGCCATTTCAAGTGCACAGCGGGACAGCTAGGTGAACTTCGACCCATACTCATGCATACTCAAAGAGTCCTGTTTCAGTCTAAGAAACTCTCATACCTTATACTCTTTCAATTCTCAGGGAAAAAAATGACCCAAGAAAGCCTCTTCAAAACAGTCACAACTCGGATGTGGTGAATCCTAATCTCCACCCTCCTTCCATTGATCGAACCAAGTTTTAGCCACATTTTCCAACTGATATGAAACTAGCTCAACTCTTTCAGCATTAATGACATGCATCACATAAATAACCTTCTTCAGCTCTTAAACGATTCTCCAAATCCTCAATAGTGCTTGAACCAGTGAAAATGGAAGGATTCATCCTCAAGAATTCATGAATCCTCAATGTGTTAGTTCTTCTTTTCAAGCTCCCTTTGTTGTCCAACTTGATTTGTTACCACTTGGCTTAACATCTCGATAGCCTCATGAAACTCCGCATTGGTAACTTCCCCTTGAGGTGCACTTAAGGTGCATTTGGAAACTCTGGTTCCTCTACCATCCTCCTAGCTGGATGACCTCTTTCTACTCTTAGTGGAGACATGATTATATAAAAACACGCACAAGCACAAATTTGAGAGAGACTTTTAGAGATAAACTCTAACACATGAAATGGAATATCAAATAAAGTGAGGAATTCCTAAATGTTGCAGCATCCTAATTATAGTTATGGTACGCTTCACACTTTTAACTAGGACTCTAAAGACATGACTTCGTAGACTCCCTAGAACTCTTTAACTCTCTGCTCTGATACAAAGTTTTTGACACCTCGATCCTACACCCTGGACGTGGTCAGCACTCGATGACCATTTGGTGGCCCTGAGCGGGCGCTTGGCTTACTTAGCTCAGTGAAAAATTTAACTCATGAAATAGTTTCATTCAATAACTTAAAGTAAATAAGTTAGCCAAAATGGCACTGAAGTCTCATAATAAAATGTAAGCAATACAAATATGAGAGACTCAATACTAACTATCTAATTGTCTATTAAACCTCTATAATACTAAGATGGATTTTTGGAGGGATCCCACAACATCCTATAAAAAGAAAGACCAAAAAGAAATAAATGTGTCCTCCAGAATGAAAGGAAGCTCACTACTGACTCCAAGTGCTTAGTTAGATGAATGAGGTGTTGTATAATGCTGATTTTGTTATTTGTGTCTGCATCATGGTACGATGCAGGCCAACTGGCATCAGTACAGTGAATGTACGAGTATGCGAGTTGAATTGATAACAACAACTTAAGGTTGAAAAAGAGTAATAAGAAACACTTACCTTGGATCTCCTCAACTCATGAATTTCTTGACTTAATATAAAGCAGTAAGACACATGCAATGTATGAAAGCTTCTAAAACAATGAAAACACTTAGTTCGTTAAAGAAATGTAATAACAAACTTACTTTCCTTATATATAAAATGATATAGTTTCTGTGAAATATTCTTTAACCAACAACCACCACTATAATCCTAAGTGGTGATACAGCGTCTTGTCCACGCTACGAGAACTGTCCTATACTTTTCCATCACATAACTACTTAACTTAGTAGATCAACTAGCTTAACTTACGTGATCATCTAAAGAGTATGACCCGTTAATACTTATGATGGGTACATGGTTTTCATGGATACTTGAGTTAATATGAACTGGCATCCCTACAACGGTGCTCAATACTACTCCCAAAATATAATTTGAAAAACATTTTTTAAGAAGTGAAGACTTGAGTTAATAAGCAACTTCTTTATTGAGTTTGAGATAATTACTCAATGCTTATCCCAAAGGCTCCTTTGGAATCAATGTTCCCTTTTCTTTCTCAAATGGGAAAAAAATTTATAACTTCCTTGGGAATACTTAGGTCCCTAATAACTTTTTAAGAAGTTAACTCAAAGATTTACTCTTTGCTTAAATTGAAACTTGAGTCTTAAATTAACTCTCACGGAATACATAGTTCCCTTATATTTCTTTGAAGGAAGAACTTCAACTCTTTAATATTTACTTAACTTGACATTTGAGTCATAAAACAAAGTTAAACTTTTATTAAAGACTCTTGAAACTTTAAGAAACTTTTCTGTTGACTTACTTCCTAATTTGTAAACTTAACTCTTATCTCCTTTAACTTTAATCTTAACTTTTCTCGAACTGGATTATGCATTCAAGGTTCATGATCTCATATTTATAGATGGTTTCATGATGTTAAGATGTACCTGAAAGTATTAGAATCAATTAGGAAACGTTGATACATCACTACTAGTTTATTTCAAAAGCAGAAAAAGTTATACATGATAACTCTATAATTTTGATGAGGGTTTGCTTGAATTCCGTCCTACATTATAAGTTTGGTTGAATTATCTCACGACTCAAGTAGGAAGGAATACCATGATGTATTATAACTTCAGGTAAATCAGTTCTTTAAGGAGTTAGTGACCGTAATTCTTGTAGGTTCCTGTTCTTCAGTATCACAAATGTTTTTTGTGGTTCGAATCTCAGGTTATTTCTGTTGTCTTACTATTCATTCTTCTATATGTCATCTGCTGCTCTTCATTTCTAGTTCTTATATTGATCATATGGTGGTGTAAATTGAATTTTTATGTTGTTGATCGATATGGTGAGACCATCAAATTTGATTCCTCGATGACGGTGACTTTCAACTTTTCCGATGGTGATAAGAGGGAGAAAGACTTGTGGAATTAGGAGGGCAATTTTTTTTTTGTTGATAACAGTTCAGATTTTGGTAAGAACACCATCCGTGAAATTAAAAGTTTAGAGGTATATTTGTACTTTTTCCTATATATTATTATCATCTGTATTTTAAAATGTTGCTTATCGAACCACTAAATAAAAGTTTCGTACGATATATTGAAGAAAGATACACTTACAAGATACTTATATTTTTTCTATTTGATACACCAAAATAGAGAGAGAGACGAACAAGATGGGGGTAGGTGAGCGAGATTCGTAATGTACGTGTATTTAGAATGCCAAATACATGGGAGAGTGGTGATCAATATCTTGGTATGTATCTCATATACATGCAAATCAACTTCGAAACAATGTGTGTAGAACAAATTAAACCTAATTTTGACTCATATATCTGAGGTACATGCATATGAACTTATCTGGAAGCACCAAACTCTTGTGAGATACGTATATTGCAAACTATCGTGTATCTAAGTAATTAGCTTCTTAACTAGTGAGATTTATGTAAATTCTCCTTTAATTTACATTGTCTAAGTCCTAACCCATCGGTGACCCCTTAAAGTTGGCACGAAGTTTCACTTAGACATCTTAATTAGATGATGTTCATTTTAGACACCTCATTAGGGTTCCACTATATCAATTTTGACACTTTTTCTTCAATCAACAAAAATATATGAGGTGTACATTATACTTGCGATGACATGTAAAGTGGTGAATTAAATGACGACCTTTTTCATTTATAAATATATATTTTGAATAAATATGAAAAGAAACCAATTAATCAATGACATATGGATTTTTGCAAAATAATTACCAAAACGAAAAGAAGATAAAATCCCCCATGACCCCCACTCCAACCCCACTATTGGGAAGGCAAGCATATAATAGATATGTGCACGACAAAGGCGATAGCGGAAAAAACTCAAGTCAATACTTTTCCTTCTTTTTGAACCAAGAGAAGATAAAATAGTGCAAGAATAAAACAGTTTGGGGTAGCAAACAAAACAACCAAGCAAGAAAAATAAATAAATATCAAGAGACGCCAAATTTAATGTGGAAAACCTCTTCGGTGTGAAGAGTAAAAACCACAAGACCAAAGCTCCGCTCTAACCAAAAAGAGTTACAAAAATTTCCTCCAAAATGGTCACCAACAAAGTGTCAAACAATGAGTAACACAACTACAAGATAGCACCAAAACCTAGAGAAACAAAAGGATCTAAAATACCCAAATTGCGGAAATGTATGAGCTAAAATATGGGGATAGAGGACTTAAAATCACTCTCTCTCAGTTGCCAATCAAAGATTAAGTTGAAAGGAACACGCTGTCCAAAAATCAGCTCAATCGGACAAGAAACGAAGAGGGAATCGCGATTTGAAATTAGCTGCTATGACTTGTGCGAAAATTTTCACTTTCTCACTTTTCTCTGTATATTGGATGCTCTCAGATGTTGTGATTATCTTAAAAAATAAGACCTAAAATAAAGTCTTAATATGCACCATAATATTGTGCTTATAGGCAAAAGTGGGCTTGTAAAAGTTGGACTAATTTTATTTACAAAGGAAAGAATGGAAGACCCACAATCTTGGACTTTAATTCATTCACATAGAAAGGGAAAAAAGCCCAAACCCAACAATCCCCCCGTATCGACTATGAGGAGGAAACCGCCATCCTGAGGATCATGCAACAATCGTCAAACTTCCCTCTTGGCAAAACTTTAGTCATCATGTTGGAACCATTATCATTGGTATGGATTTTCTCAAGTTCAAGTAACTTAGTATCCAACACATCTCGAATCCAATGATACCTCACATCAATGTGTTTAGACCGAGCATGAAAGGTAGAATTCTTTCCATGATGAATAGCACTTTGAATGTCGCAATAAAGCACATACCTCTCTTGAGTACAACCAAGTTTCACTAAGAATATCTTCATCCAAACAAATTCTTTGCAAGCTTCAACAGCTGCAATAAGCTCAGCCTCTGTAGTAGATAAAACAACACGTTTTTGCAATCTGGATTGCCAAGACACATCTCCCCTGTAAAAGTAATCAAGTAGACTTACTAGTATCAACGTTACCAGCCATGTCTGAATCAGTATAACCACAAAGAATAGGTTTCCCTGTCCCAAAATACAAACTAAGACTAGAAGTGCCAGTAATATATCTCATAATCTTTATTACAACATTTCAATGCTCTATTCCTGGATTAGACAGAAAACAGCTAACAATACCAACAAGATGAGCAATATCAGGTCTTGTACACACGATTTCATACATCAAACTACCAACAGCTGAAGCTTAAGGAACTTGCTTCATATATTCCTTCTCACAATCATTGGAAGGACAATGTGTAGTACTCAATTTGAAGTGCATAGCTGAAAGGTGTACTGAAAACCTTAGCTTTGTCCATGTTAAATCTACAAAGTACTTTCTCAATGTACTTACCTTGTAAAAACCATAATTTCTTAGTATCTATATCACAAACAATTTGCATGCGTAGAATCTGCCTTGCTGGTCCCAAGTCTTTCATAGCAAAATACTTATTCAATTCTTGCTTCAACTTTTTAATCCTGCAAGCATTTTGACCAACAAGAAGCATGTCATCAACATAAAGCAAAACGATAATAAAGTCATCATGAGAGAATTTATGCACAAAAACACAATGGTCTAAAAAAGACTTCTTGAAGCCCTATTGACTTATAAAAGAACTAAACTTCATGTACCATTGTCTAGGAGCTTGTTTTAGACCCTACAAGATCTTCTTCAATTTGCAAACATAATTTTGTTTTTCCTTGACTTCAAAGCCTTCGGGATGTTCCATATAAATTCCTTCATCCAAGTCACCAAGGAGAAAAGCAATTTTAACATCCATCTGTTCAATCTCTAAGTCCAGAATTGTAGCCAAGCCTAGAACCACACGGATGTATGACATCTTCACAACTGGTGAAAATATCTCATCAAAATCAACGCCCTTTTTCTATTTAAATCCCTTTACAACTAATCTAGCTTTGTACCGTGGAACCGGGTTATCATCTTTATGTTTCACCATAAAAACCCACATGTTCTTCAAAGCTTTTCGATCATTAGGTAAATTGATAACATAGGCAGAAATGTTATGTGCTTCTGCCCAAAATCATACATATAACCCTCTCAACAAGAATTATGTTCATTCTCTCCGCTAAACCATTTAGCTGAGGAGTCTTTGGAGGAGTTTTCTGATCTCGAATACCCTGCTCTCTAAAATACCTATCAAAAGGACTAATACACTCACCATCATTATCAGAATGGATGCATTACAATTTCCTCCATGTCTGTCTTTCAACCAAAGACAGAAAATTCTTGAACACATCAAGAACCCGATACTTGGATCTCAAAGAGAATACCCAGAGTTTGCGCGAATGATCATCAATAAAAGTCACAAAGTAAAGTGCACCACCATGAGACTTTACCTTAAATGGACCACACAAATCAGAATGTACCAGCTCCAATAAATCATGTTTTATTGAAGGTAGATGACTCTGAAAAGAAACTCTTTTCTGTTTGCCGGCTAAACAATGAACACACTTGTTCAACATTGCTTGCTTCACTCCATGAAGCAAATTTTTCTTAACCAAATTGTCCATCCCATTCTCGCTCATATGACTCAGCCTTCTATGCCATAATAATGATGAAGTATCATTCTCCACCATATTTACTGAGCCTTTGAGAATGTAGCCCTAATATATATACAAGATAGCCAACTTGTCACCACATGCTATAACCATTGAACCTCTTGTAAGTTTCCACTGGCCAACACCAAGGGTATTAACATAAACCTCATCATCAAGGTATCCAAATGAAAATTAAATTCAAGCGAACATCTAGAGCATGCTTGACATTATTGAGAACTAGTTTGGAACCATTATTACTTTCCAAACAAATAGTCTCAATACCAAGAACCTCAACCTCATGATTTGTTATCCATTTTCAACATCCCAAAATTACCTAGAGTATAAGAAGAAAATAATTCTTTCCTGGGCGTGACATGAGAAGTAGCACCAGAATCTACAAACCATCTAGACTCATCATAACAAGATTAATAGCATTTTCATCATAAGAAATATGAAGGTCATCGTTAGTAGCAACCGCAACACGATATTCATTGTCGCCTTCTTTCCTTTGCTGTTTTGTACTTGAAATAAAATTTCTTGATATGCCCATTCTTGTGGCAATAGTCACATGTAACATTCTTGAATCTAGATTTTGACTTTCCTCTACTTTTATCTCTGTCATTCTGACTTCTAAACTTGCTTCTCCCCCTGTCTTCAGTAACCAAAACGTCGAAGTGTGAAGTAGAAGATGATGAGCCTTGAGATCTTCTTCTCATCTGTTTATTCAAGACACCACTCTTAGCGTATTACATGATCACAATACCATTGGGAGCAGAATTAGTCAAAGAAACTCGAAGAGTTTCAAAAGAGTCTAGTAGAGTATTAAGAAGTCATAGTCCTTGAATTTCTTCATAGAATTTTACACCCATTCCGGAAAGCTGATCAAGAATATCCTGAAAATCATTAATATGATCAGAAATAGGAGTGCCCTCTTTATACCTGATGTTCATCAAGTGTTTAAAAAGAAACAATTTATTGTTGCCAGTCTTCGAAGCATATAGTGTCTTCAGCTTTCCCCACAAAATTCTGGCATGTTTCTCATTCACAATATGATTTCTAACATTATCTTCAACCTATTGTATAATGTATCCACAAACCTGTAAATGCTCAAATTCCAAATCCTCATCATTTATAGAATCGGGTTTATTATAAGCAAGCACAGGTAGATGCATTTTCTTGACAAATTGAAGATCTTTCATCTTGCCTTTCCAAGTATGATGATTACTACCATTCAAAAAAATCATCTTGCTCATATTTGACTCCATCATCCAAATATATATCAACAATAACCCAATGCGATCTGATACCACTTTGTTGGAAAAGGCAAACACAAAATAAATATGTGCACGGCAAAGACGATAGCGGAAGAAACCCAAGTCAAAACTATTCCTTCCATTTGAACCAAGAGAAGACAAAATAATGCAAGAATAAAATAATTTGGGGCAACAAATTAACAAACCAACCAAGCAAGAAAAAAATATCAACACAAGAGACGCCAAATTTAACGTGAGAACCCTCTTTGGTGTGAAGAGTAAAAATCACAAGATCAAAGCTACACTATAATGAACAATAGTTACAAAATTTTCCTCCAAAATGGTCACCAAAAAAGAGTCAAACAATGAGCAACAAAACTTTAAGATAGCATCAAAAACTAGAGAAACAAAAGGAGCTAAAATATCCAAATCGCACCTACTATTTACTAGCTAAAATCTAGAGCTACAGTACTCCAAATCACCCTCCCTCAGATCTCAATCAAAGAGTAAGTTGAAAGGAATGCGTTATTCAAAAATCAGCTCAATTGGACAAGAAACAAAAAGGGAATCACAATATGAAATTGGTTGTTATGACTTGTGTGAAAATTTGTACTTTCTCATTTTTCTCTCTATATTGGCTGCTCTCAACTATTGTGATTCTCTTTAAAATAAGACCTAAAATACAGTCTTACATATGCACCATAATATTAGGCTTATGGGTAAAAGTGAGCTTGTTTAAGTTGGACTAATTTTATCCACAAAAGAAAGGATGGAAGACCGACAACCTTGGACTTTAATTCATTCACATAGAAGGGAAAAATACACAAACCCAACACCCACCCCACCCTCACCTCCGATTATTTTCTCCAAGCACCCCTGCTATCCATTTGCAGAAGCAACCCAATTTTGCAGAAAAATCTACACCTACCCCGTCTCATCCCACCCCATTGTCTTCCCTAAATACCCTTATCTTTTTTCTTTTCTTTTTTTCAAAAAATTATGGACACACACCCATCTACACACTATCCTTTTCTTATCAGTGTCTTCTACCAAAAAAAAAAATCTTCTTTCTTTTTTATCCTAATTAACAGGTTTAGAATTCATCAAAAATTATACTTTACTCCTAAATATTAAATTCTTTCAGGATGAATAATTTAGTATTTAAATCATAAAGCTGATATATTCATAAATTTCTAAAAGAATTTCCATCATTTTTCATCATTTTAGTGTAACTACTTTTATTCACCTTGTTGGATGTTCAAGTTTGCAAAAATGGTGACTGAAAATGGAAAACAAGAGAAAAAAAATAAAAAATCAATTATATATGTTTTTCACGCGCTGTCAACAAGTATATTACACTTACTAAGTCATGTAAGCAAAAACAATATCAAAATGGCACAGTGAAATTTGATACGAAGTGTCTGAAATGAACAAAGCCTAGTTAAAGTATCAAAATTAAAATTGATGTCAACTTTAGGGGGTCATCAATGGGTTAGGTTATTTACATTTTATGTGTCCCATAAGTAGATGTGTTTATGGAAAATCAAAAAATTGATACAAATCGGAAACAAAACAAACCAAATTGAAAAGAAATATCTATAAGATTTCACTTAATTTGAATTGATTTTACATTTCAAAATCAACATAATTTAGTTTGATTTTAAGAAAAGAATCACCGGAAAGAATCGAACCAAACTTACTATCAAAATATATTTAAAAGAGTATAGGTACACCTATACATCATTCCTTTTTATAAAATGTATATATATTATCTAGAGATTTTATAAAATCCTCTCAAAGAACAATGTATTTTCTCTGATAAACTATTGTCCATCAATTTCATTTTATCGTAACACCCCATAAATTAAAAAAAGACAACTAAAAACCTTATTAGAAAAATAAAATAGTTTTCTTTATTGCAAAAATGTTAGAAGTTCATAATGTCACTTGTTGATTTTTTTAATAATAATCACTAATAAACAAAATTATGACTTTGAAATATCTTAAAATTTGAATTTGAAGGTATATTGACTAAATAAAAATTTGATCGTGATTGAATTAAATACATAAAGAAATAAATATAGTAAAAGAGAAAAAATATTTTAAAAAGCATCACCGAACAGTTTTGTGTCTTTCTATTATATTTCAAGATATTGAGTTAGAAATATAAGTAGGGTTGAGGAAAAAAGAAACACAAACTAATTAGTATTTATTTTTGTAGTAGGAAAACTGTAAAAATAACTGATGAATATTAAAGAAGAATGTTTATTTCAAAACAGATGATAATGCCAATTAAAATGTAAGATTATTTTTATTTTTTAATCAATTTTTTTTTTTTGCAAATAAAAATAAAGAGTGTACAAAGTTAGATTCTAATGTGACCTATCCCAAAATATAAAACAAGATCAACCAAATAAAAACAAACTTTTTTTTAACTCAAATCAATTCTAAAGAATTCAATTGCACTTTTTGAAACTAATTTTTTTTTGAACTCTCTACAGATTATCGAGATAACTAAAAAATTTAGAGTAACTTTCACATATAACAAATATAAAAATCATATTTGTATGTATATCTATAGTTTGCATAATTACGCTTCATAGCAACTTTATATTTGAGATGACTATTAAGATGTATATTTCACCATACATATACAAAAGAAGCAACTGTATAGTCTGTTTCAGTATACATATACAAAAGGATCAATTGTATAATTTGTATTTGTATAAAGCGAGAAAAGAGAAAAAGACAAAAGAAAATTGGGCAGAGAAAGATATGTATTTGTATAATTATAAGTGTATAGGATGAATATATATATATATATATATATATATTTATTTATTTATTTTTATATACAATTTTCTCGCGTTTTATACAAGCATAAACGAAATGTGTACATTTGTGTTTGTATGAAGTGAGAGAGACGAGTGGGAATGGTGAGCGAGATTTAGGAGAGGGGAAAGAGGTAAACGAAAACATATGTATATATACAACTTTCTATCGCTTTACACAAACACAAACACATTCTATACATTTGTGTTTGTTTAAAAGCAAGAGAGGCGAGGGAGAGACAAATGAGAGTGGTGAGCAAAAAACCTAGGGATAGAGGCGAATGACAAGAGTTTGTTACGAGTTACAATTAAATCAAATTGTGATAATTGCATTTAATTTTAATTAATATTTTGCTATCATATACAATTACCCCAAAAATTAATACCTTCTTGCAAGACTTATATGTTCATTTGATTCTTTTAACACCCGAGATCTCGCATCAGGTGTAAATACACAAATCAAATAAAATAATTTTAGGCATTGATATATCTAAGATATATATTGCAACATCTTTATCCTTTTAAAATTGTGACAAATGACAATTAATGATGTTATTTTTATCAAGTTGAAGTCATATATTTTCAAAACATAAATATGCTTATCTTAAATTCTTCTTCTAATATGGGAGGTGCCCCTTTTGTCCATGTTAATTATTTTTCTTTCATCACTAGAAATATCCTAAAGAAAAGACAAAACTAAAAATCTCCCAACTCCCATCCAAAATATGTATTATGTTCTAAGAGTGTTCCTATAGTAAAGATAATCTGTGTATTCGTAAAAACTTCAAATCCTCATTAATATCTTTTTTCTACCTTAAGAATTCTGAGAAATTTTAAAAACTAATTTTTTTCTGTACTCTTCATAGTCCGCCATGATTTATCATCCTTACTACTTATTTTTCACATACTTTGTATTGCACATACATACATCATGTGGGAAACAAAAAAAATTATTATATATTATAAATCCATTGAATGAGTGAATAGTCCATAAAGTTGGTACATGAACAACCATCCATATTCACTAGGTTTCATGAACCTTTTCGGATAAGAATGTATCTATTTATTATGATACTTAATATGATAATTTTTGGAGTGATTTCTCACTCTATAAATAGGGTTGTTCATTCACACTATTGTATGATATACAGATGAGACTTACATACACTTGAATAAGAAGAAAATTCATCTTTTTCTATCTACTTCTCTTGTTTTCTTCTCTTCATGATTATATTCTTATGAGCTTGATTTCATAACACGTTAACAGCATGACACTCTATCCAATTGAGAGTGAGTTCTTATTTTTCTTTAGCTCATATTTTTGTTGATCTCGTTATGAAGATCAAAGTATTGTATGCATAAAATCAGGTATGTATTTTCTAAAATATTTTATGATTTAGAATAAAATAGTATTCAGTCACTAACAATTATAAGGAAACAAAGGCATATACAACTATTGGTTGAAAATGACATGCTATACAAACTTCTTAAATGGAAAAAGGTATAAAATTTAATAGCATGAGTTTGAATATTATTTTGATTGTTTTAAAAGACTCAAAGGGTAAATCATGTTGTATTTCGGTCTATTATACTATTGGTTAAGGGTAAGACGATGGAATCAAGTTTCATCGCACCAAAAGGGTAATACATCAGGTTAAAGTCCGGATGCACCATAATGAAAAATATTTGAGGATAAGACGATAGATTCAAGTTCTATCGCACAAAAAGGATAAGACATCAATTTGAGTTTTTATACACCATGATTGGGTTCAAGTCCTATAGAATTATGGCGTAACACGCCTTATATGGGTAAGACATTGCGTTTGAGCCAAAGCACCATAGCGATGATAAAATGATGACTAAGAAAAATAATATATTTTAGATGAAAAGCCTTGAAATTTGTCCCATTGAATTTGTTCCATTCCTTGAAAAGAATGTGGTAGCTACATATGATAACTTTGAAATTTGATGTTGATTTGCTTCATTCTATCGTATGAATGTGGTAGCAGTAAATAATTAGTCTGAAAGATGAAAAATGATTAACGATATGAAAAAGGGCATGAAGGGACGGAATTATAATAGTCATCATTGTGGTAATTATAAAAGGAAGTACACTATGGGATCTCCAAATAGTCCTTCGAAATATGAAGGCAGTTTTTATTATCAAAATATTATGAAAGGACATTGGACTTGTGAATGTTGTCGACCCAATAATTTGAAAAGTTTATAAATCCTTCATCAAAAGACAAGAAGATAAAGTGATGGTACACTTGATCCTTCAAAGTGATGTTGAGGTGTATCATGGAAATATGATGAATTTTAAAGCCATGACAATGTGCTTATAATGCAAATTTATGAAGTACATTTAAATGATTAGTCCATTCCTCAAAGAGAATGTGACTTGTGATGTGTATCGTGTATTCTCGACCATTCTATAAGAGAATGGGTTTAGATGTGATGAAATCATTATGGATTAGATATATGCCACAACTGACCTTTATGGAAGGTTTGAGAAAAAATGATATATGTCAAAACTCACCTCTACGAGAGGTTTGGGACGAATTAAATTTTATTTGGTAGAAATGGCTATTCGTATTGTACGTTTATACATCGCTGTTTTATGTTTATTATGATCTATCGAAAGTAATAAAAAAAGAAATAGTTCTTGCCTATAAGGGTTCTGGTCATTATTGTGTGGCAATAGAAATTTGTCATTGGTTGGGTACCTATGGTACAACAAAAGTAAAGCAAGAAAGACGTCTTGCTCGTAATGATTTTGACCATGACAATAATAATATGATTTTCTCCTTGAAGGAAATGTTCACCATAGGGATGGTGTCATGCAATATGTGATACTACACAAAATTAATTGCAAGCTCTAACGAGTTGTGTTATTATCAGAGGAATAATATAGGGGTTGTAGTAAGTCTCAAAAGAAACTTTTTAAGTTTCGGATGATTAAAAATAAATATTGAGACTATAAATCACTACAACCGAAGAGGGTTATAAATATTTATGTAAAAGATAACTCCACTTTTCTTCTTTTTTGTTGTAGACAAACATGTACATGCTGATGAAATCACATGTAAAAGTAAATTATAAGTGTACTAAAATAAAGATCAGTTGGCATGACTGATAGACCATTCCGATTAAATGTGATGCAAACGTAATTGAGAACTTAGGTGATTTATATGATGAAGAAATAAAGATTCTTCAAGATTTCTCTTATGTTGCTTGTTCTCTTGATAAAATGATATTGTACCAGCTGAGGTTGGGATTGCAATCCCCTAAAATTTTTGGAACATATAAAAGGGTGAATATGATCCCGTTCACCTGCCATGTGGATCATTTGCAACTATATGATCGATGCATCTATGCGATGGTCACATTTTTTGTTGTCAACTTACAATTGGTTTTGTAAGGTTGTTTGCTCGAATTGTTAAAATTGAGAGCGTAGTTCCAAACTATGAAATTATATTAATAATGCTGGTTGATTTAACAGAAATTGTATGCCTCAAATTATAGCAAAATCATGGTTATGAGAACAGAACTCTCAAATAAGATTCGGTATGAGATAATTTTATATAACATGTAGCAACACATGTATGCATCAAACCAACAAGGTTTCCCATTAAAATTGGTTCAGGGTCAGAAACCATATAATTTTCATATAAAATGTTGAATGTGTGGTTATAATTTTAATTGCTCCACCATGCACAAAGATGAACATCCAAATAAGGTTGGAATGAATTTTAGATTTTCTAACATTAAGGGGAGAGATGATTGACAACTGAAAATTATGTGTGAGGTTAATTATGGATTATCTAGATCCTCGTTAAATAAATGTGTGAACTTAAAGTTCAAGGGATAAAAATTCAGTTGCATAATGTTACAAATCAGTTGCCAGATGAATGCATTGACCCTATGATATAATTCAGCTGCAAATGCTCCAACGTGAAGTCCTTGAAGGACAGAGTCTATGATACGCTGGAAGCGTAATAGACCAATCGATTCCAAATATAAAATTCCTTGAAGAAGGAAGGAGCAAATGATAAATATGCTCATGATAATAAAGCAAGTGCTACAAAAGAGCACATTGGCATAACACTTCATAAAATCTATAAAAAGGTTCAGGTACATGAAAAATGAAGAAAAATGAAGAGATCTCGATAAGTTAGGCCTTGTAGGAATCGATATCAAATAACCGTCGACGGTATCTTTGATATGAGGTAGCACTCAATGATATAAATTGTGATGAGTATCTTGAATTCAAATCTGCCATATAGTGTGGACAGATAAATGGTTGACCAAGTAAAATGCACAATTCAAGTATATTTTGTTTCACTTAGAAAAGTGACATTTTGGATTGGTAGTCCAAAAATCAAGGTATAATGTCAGTGAGGTATAAATAAATTATTATGCGATAGTATAACTGTAAGATATCAAATACAGTTTGTGCCTTGGGGCATAAAGGTTTATCGCAAAAAGCATGACATTATTGGGTATGTTTTCTCCTATGGTGGATGCAATGAGGTTTGTTTTGATCTGGCAACATATAAAAAACTTGATGCATATAATGAATAATTGTCTTGTCTAGCTAGACAATGAAAATTATATGAAATTCTTGAAACAATCGAGATGTCTGAAACATATAAGAGTTTGAAAGAAACTTTTTCAATAAAGTTTCAAGAATCCTTATATGGATTGAAATAGTCAAGGAAGAAAATGGTACAAAAGAATGACACTGATTGTCCTTGTATTTTTATGAAAAGGTCTTGGTAAGACAAAATTTTGTCTTGACCTACAGATTGATAATTTGACAAATGAAATATTTGTCTAACAGTGCACAAATACTGAAAAGTTATGATGCAATTTTATATGGATAAATTGCATTCATTGAGTACCCCAATGATTATGAGATCACTTGACATAAATGACGATTCATTTTGATCTCAAGAGAAGGATGAAGAGCTTCTTGGTGATGAAACTCCATATGTTAGTGCAATCAGGGCACTAGTGCATCTTACTAACAATATTTGATCAGATATTTGTTTTGCAGTAAATTTATAGACAAGATTCAGTTTCTCCCCGATAAAAAGACATTGAAATGGTGTTGAGCACATGATTGAATATCCTCGAAGGACCATAATTATGGGTTTATTCTATTCCGAGGAATCTAAGACAAAATTGATTGTTTATGCAAATGCAGAATATTTATCTGATCCGCATAAAGCACGATCTGAAACACACTATTTTTTTCATGTGGAGGCACAATAATGTCCTGACGATCGATAAAGCAAATGTTGCTACGCAGAAATAAAAGCCTTCCATGAAGCAAGTCGAAAGTGAATTTGGTTGAGATAAATGACACACCATATTCAGGAAATGTGTGGTTTTCCTTTGAAAAAGAATATATCAATCACAATGTACGAAGATTGGAGACAACATCACAAGAAATTAAGTGATGTTTTAATCAGGAAGAGTATAATACGCGTTGCACTCTTTTTTCCTTAACCGAGGTTTTTTCCCAATAGGTTTTCCTGGCAAGGTTTTTAATGAGGCAACAAATAGTGCGTATCAAAAGATATGTGTACTCTTTTTCCTTCACTAGAATTTTTTCCCACAGCGGTTTTCCTAGAAAGATTTTAACGGCGCACATTATCTATGGACATCCAAGGGGGGGTGTTATAAATCCATTGAATGAGTGGATAGCCCATAAAGTTGGTACATGAATAACCATCCATATTCACTAGGTTTCATGAACCTTTTTGGATAAGAATGTATCTATTTATTATGATACGTAATATGGTGACTTTTGTAGCGATTTTTCACTCTATAAATAGGGTTGTTCATTCACTATTGTATGATATACAGATGAGACTTACATACTCTTGAATAAGAAGAAACTTCATCTTTTTCTATCTACTTCTCTTGTCTTCTTTCTCTTTATGATTATATTCTTATGAGCTTGATTTTATAACATTATATAATTTTTCTTGATTTGTACAGAAATTTCTTATAAATATTTAAAAACTTTTTTACTAAATTTGGAGGGAAAAAATTCAACAGGTAAACCTTAAACTCATATCTTCTAAGCTAGGTTCGTCTTTAAGTCCCTTTTCTGCTCCTATATAAACCACCTTTAACCTTGTTCCATTTCCCATTACCTTTTCCCATACTCAGCATACAATTTCAAAGTATTAATATTATTATTATTATTATCTTTAAATTACTCTATTTGTGTGTATATAATTCATCGTTACTCGTATGGAAGGAAATAATAACTTGCGTCGTCAAGTTGCTAGCCATAGACAGTCCCTCTTCGATCAGGTTTCTCTCTTTTTTTTTTTCTTTTTTTTTGCATATATTATTAGGGACATTGATATAGTATTAAATATCGCAAAATGCCCTACAACTAGTTAAAGAACTCAAAGTTATCCTTTCTACTAACCGTTGCTCCAAATCAAAAAAATCAACTAATTTTTCTCTCCTCGAACTATTCGAAATGAGACCTTTTTAATTAGATTGTAGGCTTTAATTGGTTTGAGTCACTGTCATGGGTGCAAGGATATGTTTGATGAACAATGGAAGAAGCTGTTACTTTATTTTATGATGATTCTGCTAGATTAATTCATAACATTGACTAATCATTGTGAGTTTTTTTTCCTCTTAAATATATATGATTATACAGTGATTAATTAATATAATTATTTGATTTATTGGGTATTTAGTTATTTTTGGGAAGAAAGATTGTGCAAAGCTTGATAACTATATGCACGATTGTTATATGATAAACTAGATACTCACAATAATTAATGAAAATGACAAGCCCCTTCAATTTATCAATCAAACTTATTGTATCAACTTTTTTCATGACTAATTGTATGCAGCGTTGGAACCAAGAAAATTAAAATCGAATGTACACTTTCATGAAAAACTGCCGTGTTGAAAACGTGGAAGGATAATTAATCTTCATTAATATAAAGAATCTTTTACACTATCAACATAATTTTATATGTTATAACATGTTACAATTAGAAATCTAATATCAATTGTCAACATTTACTCTAAGACATTATTATGAAGTTTCGATGTAAAATTATTCTAAACTTTATAATAATGATTATTTTTCAACTTTAAAGTGAAATGTGACTAGCTTGCAATATTATTACGAAAACTATTACGAAAGGGAGAAAATACCTAGGGAAAAAAGTTGAAAATATTTTTAATAGATAACCCGTGTGGTTAAAATGTATCCTTGGAGTTATATTATACGTACCTAATGATCTTGAAAATTGAGTCTTTAATTTTTAATTTTCGTTTTCTGGCCCATTAACAAAAGTTCAAGGTTAAAAATCCATGCATATCTAATCTCTATTGAATATTATTATTTATTTATAGTATTATTTATACCCAAATATTAATCCTCTGGAACTTACTTGTTGTAATTAACAACTTGCAAGATACTCTTGCATGCCTACGGGCTTATCTATAATTTACTTAAATATGATTTTTTAATTGTCGCCATATTTATCGAGACAAAGAATATATCATAAAGTGTTCACGTATCACAAAATTGTACAGTAGTCATATTTTGTCGATGTATATATTCTATTCTTTTAGACCTTATCGTGAGATAAGTGATTTATTTGTTTCCTTTATTTTCATCTTTTTGTAAATTGAAGCAAATGAAGAGAACTTTTCAACAATTAAAGAGAGAATATGTTGTACTAAAAAATAAGCTAGAAGTTAATTTTCAGGCAGCAGCAAATATACTCTAATTATTTCAGCTAATTAATTAATTATTTAAAATGAGTGTGATGAAATATGTAACTGTATATATACTGTATTCACAATAAGCTGGACCAACTAAAACGACGTCGTATAACCTAAAGTAACTCTGTTAGGGATATTATCTAAGTGACTCCTGATACAAGTTAAAAATGCACAATTCCTTGTTAAACGTAATAGTACAGGGAGGGATGTGTATAAGCATTAATTAGAGTTGCACCTTATAATATGTCATAAAAATATTAAATATATACACAAAGTAAGTAAGTTTAACATTTGAAAAGTAAGACCCATATATTACTTTGGATTGGTTTTAAGGAAATTTTTCAAAATGTCAATATTATAATATTTAATAGGATTTGTTGTCAACACTTTTAATATTTAGTAGAAATGTCAAACTTTAGTTTATTATGTATGTTGTGTAAATTTTATTTAAATAATATAATTGTTAACTAACAAAAATAAGAAATTTAGGGGAGAGAATTTTTTAAAATAGGAAGAATTGCTCAAAAGTTTCATCAGTTACAAAAATTCAAAAGTAAACACAAAAACAAAAAAATAACAAAAAGAACTCATCCCACTTGTTCATCAAATTTCTGGTATCGATTTTTAAATTGTCATTGATAATACTCAATTTATGTTGAAATGAATCGCTTTTTTTTGATTTTTTTTTTTAGAATATTGCATCAACCTCAACAGATTGTAGTATTTTCATTATGTATGCTATTCTTTTTCTAGAATCATGTCTCTTTCTTTAATCGTATTCATGTAATGACTAGATTATATTGGAATACAATTCGTAATTTTTTTGTAATACAAATAAAAATATATATATATTTGGCAGTTATGTATTATAATTTTGATAACTAGGATACAATTTTAGTTTCACTATGCAAGTAAAATATCAATTTTAATTTAAATGGTAAAGTGAATACATAAAATACAAAATTTGTTGATATACAATTATGATGAAAACATAATAAAAAGAAATAGAAACTTGTTGTCATTGAAATTGAGACTAGAATACAAAATGAGCACAATAAATACAAAATGATCACATCACTTGGAATACAAAATTGACTTTGTTGATATATCATTATGATGAACACAAAAAAATACAAACTTTTCTGAGTACAATGTGAGAGTTGAATACAAATGGTTACAGTAAAATACTCATAACAATTTGATATTCAATTTTAATTTGAATTGTAAAGTGAACACATAAAATATAAAAGTTGTTCGTATACAATTATGATGAAAACATAATGAAAAAAAATATAAACTTGTTGTCATCGAAAATTAAGATTGAAATACAAAATGAGCACAATAAATACTCACTTCAGTTGAAATACAAATATTACTTTGTTGGTTTACCATTATGATGATACAAAATAAAAAAAATGAATTTATTTGTATACAAAGTGATATTGGAATACAAAATAAATAAATTACAATACAAAATTATCGTCATTTGTGTTCTAAGTTTCAATTGTGATATTTGAAAAATAAAACATTGTTGATTAAGGTGAGATCTCTAGTAATTCTCTTAGATTCTGTCATTGGAGAGTGATCTAGAGTTTATCAAATCCAAAAAGTGATTTCAACTACAAACAACAATTTTGGACGATTTATTCAAAAATAAAATCATAAAATAAATATTGAAAAACGGATAAAGACTCATATTTTATTAAAAGGGATTGTGTGAATATCTTTATAAATATATTTTTCTTGAAATAAAAGAAGAAGAAGAGAGACAGATTTTGAAATGGAGAATAATTGAAAGATGAAAATATGAGAGAGAAAATATTTCATATTAAAAAAAGACATGTTAGAGAGGATTATTTGGAAATTTTGTAATTAAAATGAGATAAAATAGGAAGTAAATTAGAATACGCAATCCTTTCTAAAATAATGACATTTTTGATATTTTTACTAATATTTATAAAGTACGGAGGCTTTTACTAATTAAGTTAAGTTATTTGTCTAGTTTGCTAATTTTTGCTTGATTTTTCCCCTTTTATACCATAAAAAGTTTGGCCCAAAAAATTAAATTTGGGCTTAGATGAGTGATGTTCTAGTCTGACCGGTTTGATTTCTAAAGTGTTATTGAAAAAGAAAAAAGTTTATAAGATGAATATTTTGATATTTAATAGGATCCCGTAGCCATACTTTCAATATTTATTTAAAATGTCAATATTTAGATTTGTTATGTATCTAAATTATGTATGTTTTTTTATTTGTTTGATTTATATGAATACAATTATTTAATAACATAAAGGAGAAAATCGGGGAGTTAAAAAGAAAAGAAAAAGAATACCACTTAAAATTATGAGCAGTTACAATTTCAAAGAAATCTGCTTTGTCATATGATTGGATCAACAATTTGAATCTTCATTATTATCCTTTATCATCACGATCCAGACCATCGTAATTGGCACCCACACTAACCCTTTGGTGGGAGAACTAATACTACAGCGAAACCAAACAGCTAAACCAAAACTAAGGTATTTAAGTTATGAAGGTCAGTAAAATACCAAGAAAAATAGGGAGTGACTAAACAACACTAAAGAAATAACCTAGAACCTGAAAGTCAATGTATCAAAACATCTAAAGTTCAACAAGTCTAAACAAGAAAGAATGCAACCCCATATTAATTAACTAATACTAACTAGAAAAAAAGTCTACGTCCAAATATCGCTGAAATAGACAACAGATAATTCATGGAAGCCTGGAATAATTGACTCACCCTTGAATTTAAATAAACATTGATCTTCTAAACGAGGTTTGTCAACAGACGATTGAAGATGCCTGTACTAAAAAAAAGAGAGCAAGTACAGTATATGTACACAACCAGAAATTACTAGGAAGATCACGCGACAATCCCACTATGTGAAACATAGATAAGTCATTACAACAATATAATCACATGCATATATCAAATATATATATATATATATATATATATATATATATATATATATATATATATATATATATATATATATATATATATATAATATTATCAACATTTTCGAGCAATGAACAACTTCACATTTTATATTACATTGTTGGTCCTCTAATGTAACTCAAACCCAAACTGTTAGCATATGGAAACATGGTACCCGATCTAATAATTATGCTAAAATATGGCAACCGATTCCATCTTTATGTCAGAACGTGAAAAATGATTCAAGTTAGTTATTTCAGAACGTGGAAAATGATCAAAGTTAGTTATGTCGAAATGTGACAACCGATCCATTCAACACACCACAATTACAATCACAAGTATATCCTCAAGATCATGTATTTAATTCATGATTTCATGACAATGATTTTCATCTATCTCATTTACAACAAGTGTGATCAATAATGCAACATTCATATATACATACATGTTTCATAATGAAGCAACAATAAATATATATCACACAATCATAGAATCACAACCATCACCTACCTCGAAATAAGCTTGAAACTCTAAGAATCTCAAGAGTCGCTTGGTGTTCGTTCATTATCTCTACAAGTTGAAAAGTGCAAAGTAAGGTCGATTAGGGGTTTATTTACAATTTTAAGTCGCATCAAACCCGCCATACCGTTCGTCAGCCACACTGAAGTGGGTTCGCTAGAGCGGCGAAAACATCGGCCAAGGGGTCTTGCACAAACGAGTGAGCTATTTAAAGATTTTCAAGACACCCATTTCATAATACACCTCCAACCAACGACGTTCAAAATATACCTTTCACGCTAAGATCGATTTCGAGAAATCTAGTCGCCCTAATTTAATTCAGTAAAGTCGTATGGATTCCTTCACGAGATATCTATCCTCTCATGTAATAAAAATCATAATTAATTGATTGTTATTAGATTTTCCTACATCTTAATGACTCCAATTTCATCCAATTCTATACTAGGTTGAGAAATTCCAAATATTACAAAAAAGTTTTTCGGCCCCAAATCTTTTTCCAGTTGAATTCTCTATAACAACGAAATCCAATCATCACAATAGATACCAATTTACCCATCACTCATCCCCGAGTGACAAACTTAGGAAAAATAAGCTAAGAAAAGAATGGAGTAGTATGTTAATCGACGAACAACTAGGGGTACTTGTCTTGCATATCCATCTCGATTTTTTAAATTGCTTCCTCAACTAGATGATCCTTCCATTGAACCTTTACAGAATTAATCTCTTTTATACTCAGATTACACACATCACAATCAAGAATTACAACAGGTTTCTTTTTATCTTGGAGGTCTTTGTCTAATACAATTGAGTCTCACTTAATGATATAATCCCCATAAACATGATATCCTTTTAACAAAGACACATCAAACACTTGATGAACTCCCGATAAATTAGGAGGTAAATCCAATATATACGCTACTGACCTCACACATTCAAGAACCTCAATTGGTCCAATGTATCGACTTAGCTTACCTTTGTTACCGAATCTCATCACCTCTTTCAGGGGTGATACCTTGAGAAGGACATTCTCACTGGTTTGAAATGTCATGTCTGTGACCTTATGATCTGCATACATTTTTTTAATCTACTCTTTGGTCCTAAAAGATTAGCTTTAGTTCTCCTCGCCTTATCTTGAGCATCATTCACTAAATATACCTCCAATGTTTTCACGTCCCCAGCCTCGAACGATCCTATGAGTGATCGAAATTCCCTACGATAGTGTGCCTCAAACGGTGTCATATCTATGTTAGAGTGAAAACTATTATTATTATTATACAAGAATTCACACAAAGTTAAGAACTTATCCCAATGTTATCGAAAATCAATCACATGCCCTCAACATGTCCTTTACCACTTGGATATTTCTCTCCGATTGCTAGTCAGTCTGTGGATGAAAGGTTGTATTAAAAGTTAGTTGTGTTCGCAATTCATCATATAGTTTCCTATAAAACTTGGATGTGAATTGGGTACCATGGTCTGAGATGCTACATAGAGCCACCCCATGCAACCTCACTATCTCTTTCACATATACTTTAGCCAATTGTTCAACATTTTAAGTGATTCTTTTTTACCATAATAACATGGGCTGACTTAGTTAATCTATCAACCACTAACCAAATAGATTCAAACTTCCCCAAAGTCCTTAGAAGACCAACCACAAAATCCATGTCTATCTTTCCCACTTCTATTCCGAAATTGACATTCTTTTAAGTAAACTTGAAGACTTTGATGTTCATGCTTGACTTGTTGACAAATTTGACACTTAGGCAAAAACTCCGCTATATCTTTCTTCTTGCCCGACCACCAATAAATGTGCTTCAAATCTCGATACATCTTTGTCACACCCAGATGAATAAAATATCGCGAGCCATAGGACTCAATCAATAACTTTTGAATCAAATGATCAACTCGAGGAACACAAATACTTTCTTTGAAACTGAGCACACCTTCTACATCAAGAGTTGTTTCTTGTGCCTTACCAAGTGCAATCTTCTTTTTAAGCTCCTCCAAATTTTCATATTCAAATTGTTTTTCCTTGATCTCATTAATGAACGTGACCCTCACTTCAATTCTAGCTAACACCCCACCTCTTTCTGAGATGCCCATCTACACGAACTTAGACTCTAAGATTTGAATTTCCTTAGCCAAAGGTAACTTGGTTATACTTAACCAAGCTGAACTACCTATACTCACCGCTTTTCAACTTAAAGTATTTTCCACTACATTATCCTTGCCTGGATGGTATTGAATGGTCACGTCATAACATTAAGTAACTTCATCCACCTTTGTTGTATTAAATGCAGATCCTTTTGAGTAAACACATACTGCAAACTACGATGATCAATGAACACCTCAAACTTAACACCATAGAGGTAATATTGTCATATCTTAAGAGCAAACACTGTCGTTGCCAACTCTAAATCATGTGTGGGATAATTCCTCTCATATACCTTTAATTGAGTCGGTGTATAAGCTATAACATTCTTATGTTGTATCAACACAACATCCAAGCTAGAATGTGAAGCATCAATATAAATAATAAAATCTTTACCTTCAACTGGTAATGCTTGGATGGGTGCGGTGGTCAAAATAGTCTTGAAATTTTGAAAGTCCTCCTCACATGTTTTAGTCCATTCATAAGGTACCTTCTTTTTGGTCAAAATTTTCAACTGAGGGATAGTAGAAGTAAAATTCTTAACAAACCAACGATAGTAGCTAGCGAGCCCCACAAAACTCCTATATTCCGTTGTAGACTTAGGACAAATCTAATTCTTAATCGCCTCAAACTTTTGGGATCTACCATTACCCTTTCTTTTGAGACCATATGTCCCAAAAATGAAATCGAAGTCAACCAAAATATACACTTAGAAAATTTAGCATATAACGTTTGTTTCCCAAGAAAACCCAAAACAATATGAAGGTGGTCGATATGCTCTTCCTCACTTTTAGAATATACCAAAATATCATCATTAATGACTATGACACAAGAATCAAGAAATGGCTTGGACACCCATTAAACTCATAAAAGTTATAGGCATAGTAAACATTGTCTTGGGCACATCCTCAAGCTTAATTTTCAATTGATGGTAACCAGATCTGGTATCAATCTTAGAGAAAACCATTGCACCTTACAATTGGTTTAAAAACCATCTAATTGAGGTAAATGATGCTTTTTTGCAATTGTGACTCTATCTAATTGCTGTTAATCTTTACAAATTCTCATTTTCTTAACAAAAAAACTAGAGCACCCCATGGGGAACCATTAGGAAAAATAAATCCCTTATCAAGAAGCTCTTGAATTTGAGCCTTAGGCTCTCTTAATTCTGCCGAAGCCAGGTGATATGGTGGGATGGAAATGGGACGAGTACCAGGTTCTAAATCAATAAAAAGACCTATAACTCTACTTGGAGGCATACCTGTAAAATCATTCGAAAACACTTCTCTAAATTTTGACACCACAAGAATAGGCTCAGTGGATAGAGACTCAATCTCAACATCCCTAATATGAGCCAAATAATCCAAACAACCTTGCTCTAATAATTTACTAGCTCAAATGGAGGATATAACCATAGCTTGATTGGGCTTGTACACCTTTTCCCACTCTAGTGTTTCCCTTCCCAAAATTTCTAGAGTTACACACTTAGTATTACAACCAAGCACATCATAATAGGGGGCAAACAAGTCATGCCACTCGAATTCATTCATGCACTATTTTTAATATAAATGTATAAATATTGATTATTTATTTTAAATATTAAAACCTTAATATATTCTTTTTATAAAAAAGATTATCTACCAAGTAACACCACATAATTGAGGCGAATGAATAATTAATATGAACATAGTCAGACTTTTTTGTTTATCAGTAATTTTTATTTAGACACTTGAAGTATAATATATTTTGATTGGAGACTTGAATGTTGATAATGTACTTCTGCAGACATTTTCACCTCAAATATTTAGAAACACTCATTGGTAGTAGTTTTACTGTTGTGCATTATTAATGGGGCGTACTTATTAATTAGGTATGGTTTAATTAGTAATGGATGGGTAGTAGATTTGCTTATAAATTATATTAATAAGTTATATTATAATAAATAGTTGAGCGCCCGTGTATTAAACAAATATTTATATAGTTTAAATTTAAAATATTATATAAGTGGTTAATTTTGGACCCAAAGGTGGATGAGAAGGGTATTTTGGAGTCAATAGGTGGACGAGAAAGGTATTTTCGAGCTAATAGGTGGATGGAGAGTAATTTTGTACCATTTATGATACTTCAAGGATATTTTAGGCTTTTTTTCGTATAAACAAAATAGAAATAGCATAATGCACACTAGAAAAAGATCACACTTTATGCAATAAACGATACCCGCTCAACCATGGAGACCTGGAGCTGCTAGCTTATCATACTAAAGGGTCAACCTAGCTTACTTGAAGCAAAAAGAAGAAAATAGCTTTAATCAAAGAACTAAACAAAATGACATCATTATTCAAATCAAACATGTTAAATGATGACATAAACTACATAAATAATTTCAAATTAAAATAGCATGGTGGGGTAGCAATACCAAAACACATGATTAAACCGAAGAAAAGACCATACTAGAGACACTTTCAAATACATACATATATGCCACAATAAAATTTAGGCCTAGCCCATTAGTGGCCCCCTAAACTTGGCAGAAACTTTCAGTTAGACACTTCAATTAAGCTTTGTTCATTTTAGACACCTCATGTCTCGTCTTATTGTGACTTGAAACACTTTTCGCTTACTAAGCATGGTATGTGTGCTACACGAATTTAAAGCGCGTCAGAGACATTGATTGTAAATATTTTGACTTTTTTTTTATAAATATTTTGTTCTCCTTTTTCTTCCTTACTTTCTCCCTTCCATCTTCTTCACCTTTTACCATCCTCATCACCACGCAACTTTGTAAAGAAAAATAACAATACTTTACTAGGTTACACTGTTTGATTCTTTCATCTTCTTTGAAAATCAAATTTGCATCTTGATTTATATTCAAAAACAAAACCGCTTTCAAGGAAACGAAAAATGAAATCAACCTCTTTCAAATGGATAAACTGATTTACATTCTTACCTTCTCCATTGAAATTACGAAATTAAATTTCTTTCAAGAGATAAACAAAATAAAGAACAACCTTCACTAAAAAAAGAAATTTATTTTATATATCCGTCATTGTAAATCTCAATCATAGTAGAACAAGAAATCATTTTCTTTAAAACATCATATAGTAACTTTTTGATTTGATATGATTTTTCATATTCTCCAACGTATTTTACTTTGTGAACTAATCTATGTTCTTTGTCTTTTTGAAGGATAAGAACAAATCAAAAGGGAAAAGAAAGACAAGAAGAAAGAAGAGAAGAGGTGGGACATGAGGTGTGGGATCCGGAAGAAATAAAAAAGAAAGTAAAACTAATTTATTAAAGAATAAAATAAAATTTCTACGTGTCAGATTTGTTTATTTTTCACATAAGAGGCGTCTAGATGTCCACACTTAAAATGTGGTTTTGAAAACATAAAAGTGTCAAAATGATACAATGAGGTTTGACATGAGGTGCTAAAAATGAACAAATCTTACTTAGAGTGTACATGTGAATGTTGATGTCAACTTTAAGGGGCCACCGATAAGTTATCCATAAAATTTATAAGGGCAGACCACATTATGGTAAACAAATGATTAGTGGTTAACATAACCTAATATCTGTAACGACCTGTTTAGTCGTTTTGAGTAGCAAAGTTTATTTCTGGTAATAATTGTCTTGGTCGACGGATCCCACGACGGACCGTCATGGGCACGACGGACCGTCAAGGGGTCTCGTTCCAAAACACTTAGATTCTGAAAATTTGGGTACTGAGATCGACTCTCTGAACTTCACGACTGAATGGCAGGACGGACCGTCGTTGGCACGACGGACCGTCACAAATCTTTCCACAGAATTAACTCTCTGAACTTCGTGACGGAACTGCAGGACGGACCGTCGTAGGCACGACGGACCGTCACAAACCTTTCCATAGAGATTAACTCTCTGAACTTCATGACGGAACTGCAGGACGGACCATGGTAGGCACGACGGACCGTCACAAGGCTTTTCACAGAAATTAACTCTCTGAACTTTGTGACGGACCTGCAGGACGGACCATCACAGTCATGATAGACTGTCATAGGCTGCGTAACCCTGACTGAGTTGGATTTCTGTTAAAAGTTTTTAAGGGGCGTTTTGGACTATTCATGCTTATAATTATAAAGTTAGTGGGTTAATGTTAGTAATTCAATTACTTGGGGGTTAAAGGAGATAACCTTGAAATAAATAGTGGGTTATTTTTATCATCTTTTATACTTAATTATATGACAATTAGGGTAAAATAAAAAGGGTTTGAATAAGAAAAAATAGAAAGAACAGAGAGAGAAAAGGGAGAACGAACGAGCGAGAGAAGAGAAAACGAAGAGGAAAGAAAAGATTTTGAGGAGTAGCTTGCGTGATCACGAATTCTTCGGTGGAGGTAGGTTATGGTTTATGCTATTTCATAGTGAACTCTTAATAGCGAATGATATGTATTGGTAGTATTGTAAAGTCTCTATATGCTTAATTGTGTGCTTGCATGATGTGATTATGTAATTGTAATGGATTGGAAAGATAAGGCTGTAAATCTTAAACCTTAAATCCACTTTGTTAATGATGATGCCTTGGTGTAAAAGAAGGCTTGATGAACTAAAAGAATGAGATTAGGGGATCGGGTGTCATGAACCGACACATAGAATTAGGGGATCGGGTGTCACGAACAGACACGTAGAATTAGGGGATCAGGTGTCACGAACCGACACATAGAATTAGGGGATCGGGTGTCACGAACCGACACATAGAATTAGGGGATCGGAGTGTCACGTTCTGACACCAGGATAGTAGAGGATCAGAGTGTCACGTTCCGACACCTAGATAATAACGAGAATAAATATTGAGGGGATCGGAGTGTCACGTACCGACACAAGAAGAATAAAGAAAATGAATCTTGAATTATGTTAATATACTCAAGTTGAAGAACCTAATTCCTAAATGAGTATGGTGTGGAGGCTTGAGTCCTCATAGGTGTGTTTGGTGTTGTTGCAAATGATTCTTGACTTGTTGATTGTCACCTGTTAAGTATTGTGGTCGATTTTATGTTATTGTTCAATATATATTGCTTTCTATTCTGAGTTGACCGATGATACCTACTCAGTACGTGTTCCTTGTACTGACCCCTACTTGTAATTTTCCTTTTTGTTATTTGTGGAGTGCAGCAAACGTACCATCAACTTCAACTCATCCGCAACTCTAGCCAGTCTTCATCACACTAGATTTCAGGGTGAGCTAACACTTCTAGCTTGGACTGGATCTTCTTCTTCACGTCTTGATGCCTTAAAGTTCTGGCATGGACTAGCTTTTTATTTATTTTAGCTTCTTAGATACTCTTAGATTTAGCAATTTGAGGATAGATGTTCTTGTGGTGATGACTTCCAGATTTTGGGGATAATAGTTAATAAATTTTAGAAGTTATTTATCGGTTATATTAATGAGTTTTAAGTCTTCCGCATTTTATTTTGTTCATTATGGGTAAATGATTGGGGTTTAGATTGGTTGGTTCGCTCACATAGTAGGATAAGTGTGGGTGCCACTCGCGGCCCGTTTTGGGTCGTGACAAACTTGGTATCAGAGCATTAGGTTCGTTGGTCTCATCACACAAGAACGAGTCTAGTAGAGTCTTAAGGAACGGTAAGGGGACGCCTTTACTTTTCTTTGAGAGGCTATAGGACTTTAGGAAAATTCCATTCTTTCTTTCTTTCGTACTATTACTTGGATCCAATTGGTATCTAGGTGATACAAATTGGTAACTGACCATCTTCACTCTATTTCGCAGATGGTTAGAACTAGAGCAACGACTACGCCAACACCAACACCGGCAAGGCAAGATGCGTCTGAGCCAGCCACTGGGGCTGTAGCTCGAAGAGGAACAGTGGCAAGAGGCCGTGGTAGAGGTTGCGGGAGGACGTCCTCTAGAGGTAGAGGACAAACACCTGGTCCAACTAGTATTAGGGCGGTGACTCCTCCACCGACTGATGAGGTAGTAAAAGAGGGTGAGGAAGGGGAAAATGAGCAAGTGCAGAATGAGGAATTACCACCCCAACCTATCCCAGAGATGATTAACCAGGTTCTTGCTTATCTTAGCGGGTTATATGATCAAGGCCAGACACCTCCAGTGTTTTCTGCACCATCACCTCAGGTTCCGGGAGTACAACATGCAGCTGCTATGGCTCCCCGCATGGATGCCTCATTGGAAATAGGCACGTTTCCTCGATCGACCACAGGGCCTATAATGACTAGTGATCAACATGAACTTTTCACTAAATTCTTGAAGTTGAAACCTCCAGTCTTCAAGGGTGCTGAATCTGAGGATGCCTATGATTTTCTGGTTGATTGTCATGAGTTGCTACATAAGATGGGCATAGTAGAATGATTTGGCGTTGAGTTTGTGACCTATCAGTTTCAAGGAAATGCCAAAATGTGGTGGCGGTCGTCTGTTGAGTGTCAACCAGCACAGACACCACCTATGACTTGGGCGTCATTCTGTAGCTTATTTATGGAAAAGTATATACACCAGACTTTGATGGATAGAGGGAGAGATGAGTTCCTAAGCCTAGAGCAGGGTAGGATGTCGGTTACTGCTTATGAGGCTAAGTTTCGTGAGCTATCCAGGTATGCCACCTAACTTTGCTTCAGTCCACAAGAGCGGATTCGCCGTTTCGTTAAAGGGCTGAGGTCAGATTTGCAGATTTCAGCCTTACAGGTAGCTGCTATAGCAAAATCTTTTCAGGAGGTGGTAGATTTTGTGATAGAAGTGGAGGGGGTGAAGCCAGACGACTTTACCATGGCATCGACATCGAATAAGTTTCGTAAAGGAGGTGAGTTTAATGGTTCTTACTCCAGAGGGCAGGGTTCAGGAGGTTACCTAGCCCGACCTATTCAGTCTTCACTGCAGGCTGTAGCTGGGGGTCCATCGCAGACCAGCCAACATTCCTATGAGTTTGGAGGTTACCCGCAGAATTCATCATTTTCACAAAGACCTATGCTTGACCCCAGAGAATGTTATGTATGTGGGAAGACTAGACATATTAGGAGGAATTGTCCAAAACAGAGTTACATACCCCCAATAGCTAGAGGTAGAGGTGGTCATGGTAGAGGCCGTCATTCTGGAGGACGTGGTGGCCAAGGAAATGGTGGTCACCAAACCACTCGAGGTGGTGGGCAAGTTGGAACGACTGCAGCACAATATGGTAGGGGCAATGGACAGACAGGTGATAGGGCCCATTGTTATGCTTTCCCTGGGAGGTCTGAAGCGGAGACATCTGATGCTGTTATCACAGGTAATCTTTTGGTTTGTGATTGCATGGCTTCTGTAATATTTGATCCTGGCTCCACATTTTCATATGTATCTTCCTCATTTGCTACTGGTCTTAATTTACATTGTGAATTGCTTGACATGCCTATTCGTGTTTCTACTCCGGTGGGTGAGTCTGTGATAGTTGAAAAGGTGTATAGGTCTTGTCTTATAACTTTTGTGGGGAGCAATACTCATGTAGATTTGGTTATCTTAGAAATGGTTGATTTCGATGTAATTCTGAGTATGACTTGGCTTTATCCAAATTTTGCAATCTTAGATTTTAATGCTAAAACTGTAACGTTGGCCTAGCCTGGGACAGATCCGTTAGTGTGGGAGGGTGACTACACTTCCACTCCAGTTCGTATCATCTCCTTTCTTCGTGCTAAGAGAATGGTTAGTAAAGGGTGTTTAGCTTTCTTGGCACACCTCAGGGATGATACTACCCAAGTACCTTCAATTTTGTCGGTTGCGATAGTCCGTGAGTTTCTGAATGTGTTTCCTGCAGACCTTCCTTGTATGCCACTGGATAGGGATATCGACTTTTGCATTGATCTGGAGCCGGGTACTCGCCCCATTTCCATACCCCCTTATAGAATCGCTCCCGCGGAGTTAAGGGAGTTAAAGGCCCAACTTCAAGAGTTTTTAGGTAAAGGCTTCATTAGACCAAGTGCATCCCCTTGGGGTGCTCCGGTGTAATTTGTGAAGAAAAAGGATGGGAGTTTCCGAATGTGCATAGACTACCGGCAGTTGAATAAGGTAACAATTAAGAACAAGTACCCCATCCCCCGCATTAGTGACTTGTTCGATCAGGTACAAGGTGCTTGTGTCTTCTCTAAGATTGACTTGAGATCCGGTTATCATCAATTGAAAATACTGGCAACAGATGTGCCAAAGACTACTTTTCGAACCAGGTATGGGCATTACGAATTCGTAGTAATGTCTTTTGGTCTTATGAATGCCCCTGCTGCTTTCATGAGCATGATGAGCGGGATTTTTAAGCCATATCTGGATCTCTTTGTCATTGTGTTTATTGACGATATACTAGTATACTCAAAGAGCAGGAAAGAACATGAGGAGCACTTGAGAATTGTGTTGGAGTTGTTGAGGAAGAAAAAGCTTTATGCCAAATTCATCAAGTGTGAGTTTTGGCTAGATTCAGTGTCCTTCTTGGGGAACGTGATTTCTAAGGATGGAGTGATGGTGGATCCTTCTAAGATTGAAACAGTGAAGAGTTGGGTAAGACCTACTAATGTTACAGAAGTAAGGAGCTTTGTGGGTTTAGCTAGCTACTACCGTCGATTTGTCAATGGATTTTCTTCGGTTGCTTCCTAATTGACAAACTTGACAAAGAAGAATGTTCCATTTGTATGGTCGGATGAATGTGAAGAAAGCTTCCAGGAACTCAAGACCTTGCTGACTACTGCACCTATTCTTACCTTGCCAGTAGAGGGTAAGAATTTCATTGTTTATTGCGATGCATCTTATTTTGGATTGGGTGCAGTGCTAATGCAAGAGAGGAATGTAATCGCTTATGCTTCAAGGCAACTAAAGGTGCATGAACGTAACTATCCGACCCATGATTTGGAATTGGCTGCAGTTGTGTTTGCATTAAAGCAATGGAGACATTATCTATATGGGGTCAAGTGTGAAGTCTACACAGATCATCGTAGTTTACAGTATGTCTTTACCCAGAAAGACTTGAATTTGAGGCAGAGGAGGTGAATGGAACTGTTGAAGGACTATGATATTACTATTCTGTATCACCCAGGAAAAGCAAATGTGGTGGCTGATGCTTTAAGTAGAAAAGCAGGGAGCATGGGAAGTCTAGCTCACTTACACGTTTCTAGACGCCCTTTGGCTAGAAAGGTTCAGACTTTGGCCAATGACTTTATGAGGCTGGAAGTACTAGAAAAGGGGGGATTTTTGGCCTGTGTGGAGGCAAGATCTTCTTTTCTTGACAAGATCAAGGGAATACAGTTTGATGATGAGAAGCTGAGCCGAATTCGGGATATGGTGTTGCGAGGAGAGGCTAAAGAAGCAATAACTGATGAGGAAGGTGTTTTGAGGATTAAGGGAAGGGTATGTGTGCCCCGTGTTGATGATTTGATCCACACTATCCTTACAGAGGCTCATAGTTCCGGATATTCTATACATCCTGGTGCAACCAAGATGAATCGTGACCTGAAGCAACATTTTTGGTGGAGTAGGATAAAGCGTGACATTGTCGATTTTGTTGCCAAATGCCCGAATTGTCAGCAAGTAAAATATGAACACCAGAGGCCCGGAGGAACACTTCAGAGAATGCCCATTCCTGAATGGAAGTGGGAAAGAATTGCAATGGATTTCGTGGTTGGTCTTCCAAAGACATTGGGTAAGTTTGATTCTATTTGGGTAATTGTGGACAGATTAACTAAGTCTGCTCACTTCATTCCGGTCAAGGTGACTTACAATGCAGAGAAGTTAGCCAAACTCTATATCTCAGAAATTTTTCGATTGCATGGAGTTCCACTTTCCATCATATCAGATAGAGGTACGCAGTTTACTTCTAAGTTTTGGAGAACATTGCATGCTGAATTAGGTACTAGGTTGGATCTTAGTACTGCATTTCACCCTCAGACCGATGGTCAGTCTGAGCAAACGATTCAGGTGTTGGAAGATATGCTTTGTGCATGTGTGATATAATTTGGTGGTCATTGGGATAACTTCTTACCCTTAGCAGAGTTCTCATACAATAATAGCTATCACTCAAGTATTGATATGGCCCCATTTGAAGCATTGTATAGGAGGAGATGTAGGTCCCCCATTGGTTGGTTTGATGCATTTGAGGTTAGACCTTGGGGTACTGATATTCTGAGGGAATCATTAGAGAAAGTGAAATTCATTCTAGAAAAGCTTTTGGCGGTGCAAAGTAGACAAAAGGAATATGCAGATCGAAAGGTTAGAGACTTGGAGTTCATGGAGGGTGAACAAGTCTTGCTGAAGGTTTCACCCATGAAAGGGGTGATGCGGTTTGGTAAAAGAGGTAAGCTAAGCCCAAGGTATATTGGACCATTTGAAGTACTTAAGCGAGTAGGGGAGGTGGCTTACGAATTAGCCTTGCCTCCAGGACTCTCAGGAGTGCACCCGGTATTTCATGTGTCTATGCTGAAGAAATACCATGGAGATGGGAACTACATTATTCATTGGGATTCAGTTCTTCTTGACGAGAATTTGTCTTATGAGGAGGAGCCTGTTGCCATTCTAGATAGAGAAATCCACAAGTTGAGATCAAGAGAGATTGCATCCATCAAAGTTCAATGGAAGAATCGACCAGTTGAAGAGTCCACTTGGGAGAAGGAGGCTGATATGCAAGAAAGATACCCACACCTATTTACAGATTCAGGTACTCCTTTTTGCCCTTGTTTTTCTTCTTGTGATCGTTCGAGGATGAACGATGGGTAAATTGGTATCTATTGTAACGACCTGTTTAGTCGTTTTGAGCAGTAGAGTTTATTTCTGGTAATAACTGTCTTGGTCGACGGATCCCACGACGGACCGTCATGGGCACGACGGACCGTCGAGGGGGTCTTGTTCCAAAACACTTAGATTCTGAAAATTTGGGTACTGAGATCGACTCTCTGAACATCACAACGGAATGGCAGGACAGACCGTCGTTGGCACGACGGACCGTCACAAATCTTTCCATAGAATTAACTCTCTGAACTTTGTGACGGAACTGTAGGACGGACCGTCGTAGGCACGACAGACCGTCACAAACCTTTCCACAGAGATTAACTCTCTGAACTTCGTGACGGAACTGCAGGACGGACCGTCGTAGGCACGACGTACCGTCACAAGGCTTTTCACAGAAATTAACTCTCTGAACTTTGTGACGGACCTGCAGGACGGACCGTCACAGTCATGACGGACCTTCACAGGCTGCGTAACCCTGACTGAGTCGGATTTATGTTAAAAGTTTTTAAGGGGCGTTTTGGACTATTCATGCTTATAATTATAAAGTTAGTGGGTTAATGTTAGTAATTCAATTACTTGGGGGTTAAAGGAGATAACCTTGAAATAAATAGTGGGTTATTTTTATCATCTTTTATACTTAATTATATGACAATTAGGGTAAAAGAAAAAGGGTTTGAATAAGAAAAATAGAAAGAACAGGGAGAGAAAAGGGAGAACGAATGAGCGAGAGAAGAGAGAACGAAGAGGAAAGCAAAGATTTTGAGGAGTAGCTTGTGTGATCACGAATTCTTCGGTGGAGGTAGGTTATGGTTTATGCTATTTCATAGTAAACTCTTAATAGCGAATGATATGTATTGGGTAGTATTTTAAAGTCTCTATATGCTTAATTGTGTGCTTGCATGATGTGATTATGTAATTATAATGGATTGGAAAGATAAGGCTGTGAATCTTAAACCTTAAATCCACTTTGTTAATGATGATGTCTTGGTGTAAAAGAAGGCTTGATGAACTAAAAGAATGAGATTAGGGGATCGGGTGTCACGAACCGACACGTAGAATTAGGGGATCGGGTGTCACGAACCGACACGTAGAATTAGGGGATCGGGTGTCACGAACCGACACGTAGAATTAGGGGATCGGGTGTCACAAATCAACACGTAGAATTAGGGGATCGGAGTGTCACGTTCCGACACCAGGATAGTAGAGGATCGGAGTGTCACGTTCCGACACCAGGATAGTAGAGGATTCAGAGTGTCATGTTCCAACACCAGGATAGTAGAGGATCGGAGTGTCACGTTCCGACACCAGGATAATAACGAGAATGAATATTGAGGGGATCGGAGTGTCACGTACCGACACAAGAGGAATAAAGAGAATGAATCTTGAATTATGTTAATATACTCAATTTGAAGAACCTAATTCCTAAATGAGTGTGGTGTGGAGGCTTGAGTCCTCATAGGTGTGTTTGGTGTTGTTGCAAATGATTCTTGACTTGTTGATTGTCACCTGTTAAGTATTGTGGTCGATTTTATGCTATTGTTCAATATATATTGCTTTCTATTCTGAGTTGGCCGATGATACCTACTCAGTACGTGTTCCTTGTACTGACCCCTACTTGTAATTTTCCTTTTTGTTATTTGTGAAGTGCAGCAAACGTACCATCAACTTCAACTCGTCCGCAACTCTAGCCAGTCTTCATCACACCAGATTTCAGGGTGAGCTAACACTTCTAGCTTGGACTGGATCTTCTTCTTCACGTCTTGATGCTTTAAAGTTCTGGCATGGACTAGCTGTTTATTTATTTTAGCTTCTTAGATACTCTTAGATTTAGCAATTTGAGGATAGATGTTCTTGTGGTGATGACTTCCAGATTTTGGGGATAATAGTTAATAAATTTTAGAAGTTATTTATCGGTTATATTAATGAGTTTTAAGTCTTCCGCATTTTATTTTGTTCATTATGGGTAAATGATTGGGGTTTAGATTGGTTGGTTCGCTCACATAGTAGGATAAGTGTGGGTGCCACTCGCGGCTCGTTTTGGGTTGTGACAATATCAAAGAGAAAAGGCATGCTAGTACAAGAAAAATGAAATAAAATTATTATATACATGGAACAAACTGATTTTCTTTACTTGAAAACATAAACAACCTAACGACAAATGGACCAAATGAACTTTAAATGATTTCGAACAAAGCAAAACGGAGACATACTTAGCTTCCAAGAAACAAAATTGAGCCAAAGAATCTAACAACAAACAAATGACATCAAAGGAGCTAAGGCTTAAGAACACGTTAGGCATAATAATCCAAGTAAGACGAACATGTGATTTGAAATAACACGAAAGATAAACTTAAGCAATTACAAACTGATTTGAACATCTAATCGAGGAATAACACAATGATCAGCCAATAATTCCACCAATAAAGATAATAAAACATGGACTTTCACATTCGACCCGAGAAAGAATGAAGCCAAAGAAAACCTAACAGAGACAAACTCATCACATAATAAAAAATAAACAAAGGAGTAGATATTACCTTTTCCCGAGTAGCGAACGAAACTGGACGAACAAACCTCCAGAAATAGAATTGTTGTTGCTCTATCATTTGGGAATTTCTTTTGGGGATAAGGAAATGGGTCGGCAATTGAGAACAAAAGAGTGGGCTGCTGAAAAAAATGCTTTTATAAAGGCCCATAATTTGGTCCTTTGATATTGGTTAGCTAAATGAATTATTAATTTAGCCAAATCGAATTTAATTTTTAAATTCAGTTTAAATCTAAATAAGATGAATTAATATAATCAATTTAGGAGCTTCTCCATCTTAAAAAATAAAATAATTAATTCAGCCATAAACCAGTTGATTTTTGAAATTAACCATAATTTAAATGAAACTAATGTTATAAAATACTTACCAAAACTAAAATCTTTTTTAGGATTATTTTCAAATATTTATAAAATAAACTAATTGAATAAAAACATATTTACTATTTAAAAATTATAAAAGCTACTAAAATTACTCTAAAACAACTTGAAAAACATTTTAGATTTTATAAAGCTAATTATTTGAAATCGTTCGAAATTAATCAAGCTCAAAAGATAATGGTACTGATAGGTACTCGGTTAGAAGTACGGAGTGTATATCTTTTGTTATCGACCTGCCCTACGAAAGAATACATATAGCTTGGGCTAGATATGGAACTAGTTTGATAATATTTTACAGTTATTTGATGGGTAGAAATGTGTGACCTATTTGGATATGATCTTCTCGGTAGGTATGATGTGTTTTGATGGTGAATTTAATAGATTTTCATGATATGGTCATAGTGGTATTTGAAAACAGATACGTTGATTGTTAAGCATGAATACTAACTACATAAGGAGTTATCTTTTGTATCACATGCTTGTATAATAAGGTTTAATGTCACATTCATACTTGAGGAACCAACAAGTTTGTTACTAAAGATGAATGAGCTAGGAATTGTATTATATGTAAAATTTTAGTGGTAAATCATTGATACGATATTAATGTGCTAAGTTGAGAAGTGTATCGCGAAGGTTCAAAATAAAGGACCGATGATTTGATTTTATGTCCAAGGGAATGAATATATATCAGAATGACATGCTTATGGATAAAAGAAGTCTCAAAGGATATGCTTGTGTGAAGATAATTGAAGATTTTAGTAAGAAAGTGCGCATGAGATTGAGTTAGTTTGATTTTTATTGGTATAACTAGATTTAAGGTGTCATATTGGTGAAATGGTTGACATCGTGGTGATGAAATGAGCTAGCTAGGTATGATGGTAATAAGAGTTCGTGATGGATTGTGAGTGAGATGCAGCTATATGATAAGAATTGTTGGTTCAATGAATGTTGTATTATAATAACGACTTGTGAATATATAATATTATGATTTATTACTATTTGGTTAGTAGTTCAATTTTTTAATTGTTGGACCTGTATTCTAGCTTCCATTTCACTATTTCAGCTTTCGAAATTCGAATAGTGATGAAGGCTAATTCAATAAAGAAGTTTTGGGTTTCCACCCACCTGAAGTGCAAAGGAAATGCAAATATATGGGGGAAAAAAATTAGAATAGGAACACAAATGCTAAGAAACATATTGTGAAGTAATTAATTCATAGTGAAGATAAACACATAGTTCACTTGAGAAACTAAGTGTATGGTCATAAACAGATAAAGAGAAGGGAGCTTTCTTAATTTTGAAAACTCACAACAGCTAAGTGAGATAATTAACAGCTAAGACAAGGCATAGCAAAAGCAACTCACATTATGAACAAATAATTAGTAGATAACAAAATCCCAAATATAAACAAAATAGAGATAGCATAATGCACACTAGAGCTAGAAACAATACCCGCTCATCTATGGAGAGCTAGAGCTGCCAACTTGTCATATAAAGGATCAAGCTAACTTAATTGAAGCAAAAAGAAAAAAATAGTTACAATAAAAGAAAAATGAAATACAGTTATAAACCTGGAACAAGCTGATTTCTTTACTTGAAAACATAAAAAACCTAACGACACACAGCTGAAAAAATGAATTTCTTTTGGGGATAAGAAAATGGGCCGGGAATTAAGAACAAAAGAATGGGCTGCTGAAAAAAATGCTTTTATAAAAGCCCATAATTTGGTCCTTTGATATTGGTTAGCTAAATGAATTATTAGTTTAGCCAAATCGAATTTAATTTTTATATTCAGTTAAAATCTAAATAAGATGAATTAATATAATCAATTTAGGAGATTCTCAATCTTAAAAAATAATAATTAATTCAACCATAAACTAGTTGATTTTTAAAATTAACCATAGTTTAAATTAAACTAATGTTATAAAATACTTACCAAAATTAAAAACTTTTTTAGGATTATTTTCAAATATTTATAAAATAAACTAATTACATAAAAACATATTTACTATTTAAAAATTATAAAAGCTACTAAAATTACTCTAAAATAACTTGAAAAACATTTTAGATTTTATAAAGATAATTATTTTAAATCGTTCGAAATTAATTAAGCTCAAAAGTTAATTTATATGTGGAGGTCCAAAATTCGGTGTCAACAATAGGAACTTCAAGGAATGTAGCGAATGAAAATTTAGGGCTTTCATTGACTGGTAATTTTGATGTTCTCTAGAAAAAAATGAATCATTTTTTGTGAATAACTAATAAAATATTCATTGATGTTTCCATGCTGGTGGATCGCAAGGATGTGTTGCTTCAGGTGTAGCTAAGGTTGAAGTCCAACAACGTCCTACTTAAGTTATCAATATTTTACGAATGGATTTATATACATATTTGTTCAATTTTAATTTGTACAAAATTTAAGTGGGAAATAATTTATAATTTTACCTTTAATTCTCGAAGTGAAATCATCTTTAATTGACTAGAAATCACTTGTGTATTCAGAGAAAAAGATTGCTTCAAAGAAGTTCAGAAACTTCGTGCTCAACAATATGGTTAATGTCTACACAAAAGGTTAACGACCAAAAAGAAAGAAAATTGAAGAACTTCTATACTCGTCTAAGAACGTAGACGAAGTGAAGATAGTTTGTCTTTGTCATGATAATTTTCTGACCCCAACTGAATTTGTCAAACATGCTGGTGGAGATGATGTTGAATACGCTTTATTATCTTAATAAAGGCATAGCTTTATGTCGTTGTTGTTATTTCATCTTTCCTTGTTATTGTACAAGACTAAGTTCCTCCTATCTAAGATGATAATTTTTTTCCAGGCATCTCACTTGTTTTGTTATGCTATGGATCACCATTTTTCAACATCATCTTCGCCAGCATTTGATAAATTCAGGTAGGGTCAGAAAATTACCATGACAAAGACAAACTACCTTCACTTTTCCTTATTGCATCCACTCCTCCTCAGTCTTTATTGGTGGCAACGATGCCATCCTGTTAACAGAAAATGGATCACTCATTTTCCTCCATTCCATATAAGTCTCCATTGGAGTTATAGGAGATGTCCTCATAACACAAAATGGATCATTGATTTTCCTCCACTCCATCTCAGTCTCCACTAGCGGCAACGTAGTTGTCTTCATAATGAGAAATTAATCATTACATTGCCTCCACTCCATTTCAGTATTCATTCTACGCCTCCACTCCATTTCAGTCTCCATTCTTCGCCTCCAATCCATTCAGCCTCTAACCTTTGCCTCCACTCGATTTCAGTATCCGTCGGAAACGAATACGTCCTAGTAACAGAAAATGGATCATTTCTTTGCCTCAAGTACTCTACTCCAGACTCCATCGACAACAAAGACCTCTTATAACACAGAAAATGGATAATTTTGTTGCCTCTTCTCCATTTCAATATCCATCGGTGGCAATGAATACATCCTGGAAACAGAAAATTGATAATTCCTTTACCTCCAGAACTCCATTTAAGTCTCCACCGGCAATGAATATGACTTCACAATTGAAAACGGATTATTACGTTGCCTCCACTCAGCCTCAGTTTCCATAGGCAACAAAGCACGCCTGATGACTGAAATTGAAAATAATTCACATATGTATTACTGTTATTATAAGAATGCTCACCGTTAACTACTGACGAAGAATGGTTCGGTATCTTCGATTTCGCCGAAGAAGCCCCAAAGTCACTCAGCCCTAACATTAGCTCTACACTTACATCCTCTACAATCCTTTTTCCTTTGTCTTAATAATTAGCTCTCTCCATGTGAGCAAAAACTAAGAAAATAAGAAAGTTATTGAATTACTCTCTCCATGTTAGCAAAAATTAAAAAAACTATAAAGTTATTGAATTACAAACTAAATAAACTTAATAGGATAAAAATGGAAGTATAAAATTCACTTTTATTGATGAATGCTGGGAGAAACCTTCAGTCAATTTTGAGATTATAAAGGGAAAAATTGAGGTGTGAGAATGGGAAAAACGTGAAGCGGTATTTCATTTCCGTGGGTGTAAGTGAAAACGAAGAAATAGCTCCTTGTCACGTGGTTAAGAAGGTACTTGGAAAATTGATCTAAAAAATACAATTTAGCTAGAGTCTAAAACTGACTGAAAATGACACTTGTCCGTTATAATTATCTACTGAGAAACAGAATGGAACTAGACACGTGTTTGGAAAATCACTGCATAAAAATTTGCAAAAAGTTTCCAGTTTCACACTACAAATGTGAAAATATTATTCATGCATTTCAATGTTCATTTCAATGTTTTTTGGGCATATTTTATTAAATGTTGTATCATCTGATTTTTTTTTTGGAAAATTTTATTTAAATTTCATATTATCAGATTATTCTAACTCTCTATATTAATGATTTTTTTCCATAGTTTAAAATAAATAAATTGTTTATAATTTAAGATAACTGTTGATTTTTTTTCTTCATATAGACTCCAGGAAGTAGTGTCGGATTCAACATTTTAATAAGTGGGTTAAAAATCTGAAAAAATATACACATGAAATAGCGAAAGAGAGTTCAATATCTAATATATGTAAATAAAAGATTATTTTAATCATATATAAATCACACAACATGGAATAATAAATATATCCATTAACTACAATGCTTTGGAGTTAAGAAGTACACAAGTATTTGAGTTATATTTTTCAGTTTAAATAATTGTGTAACTTACATAAATACCAAAGTGTAAAACCTTAATTACCTTCTATCCCTATTATGTTTTTGTAATTACATAAATCTCATATTCTTTATACATTTCAGATACATAATTACGAATCCAGATACATTATTGTTGATACATTTTGTATCAGTCTGTTGCACTTTTTAAGGAAAAAAAAGTTGTAAAATCAATTTAAAATCTCATAGTACCCATTTGTTTCACTAATAAAGGGGAAAAGCTGAAAATTAAATTAAGATTTCATATATTATGTTATTTTATTAAAATATTTGTCATAACTCAAAATCCTATAGTGTAACAAATCAAAAAAAAATTCTTCTTGTTGTCCAATCGTTCTCTCTGTTTCATAAAAAACTTTGTCGAAATTTTGAAAAGCAAGGTGAGTTATGAAGGATTGTATGGAATTGTTGTTGGACAAACTATTTTTTTTGTGAATCTTCAAGTTCATGGAATATCTTTTTAATTTTATTCAAGTCTGTCGAAAATTTTGAGATTCAAAATTCTTCTCAATATCATTGAAGATCTTTTCCATTTTAATTCAAAATTGTTGAAAATTTTGAATTTCATAATTATTCTCCTAGTTCATTGAAGATTCTTTCAATTTTTATTAAAAATTATCAAAATTTTTGAGAAGATACATCATGAAGATCCTTTCAATTTAAATTGATAAGTGTTGTATTTCTACTAGGTACACTAAATAAGAAAGTGTTGCCCATAAGATTTTAGGTTTGAGATCGATACATAATTATTTGGTAATTGTTATGTATGTGATACATTTATTATAAATTCAAATTTACGTATCATAACAAAAAAACAATTAGTGCATAATACATTATTATTTATATATCTTATTTTGTTTGAGATCATGAAGATCCTTTTGATTCAAATTGATAAATGTTGTATTTCTACAAGATACATTAAATAAGTAAGTGTTGCCCATAAGATTTTAAGTTTGAGATTTATACATTATTGTTTGGTAATTATTATGTATCAGACACATTTAGTATAAATTTGAATTACATATCATAACTAAAAAATAGTGTATGATACATTATTGTTTATGTCTCTTATTATGTTTGAGATAGATAAATTATTGTTTGGTAATAGTTATGTATTATTTAGTATAAATTTGAATTTACGTATCATTACTAAAAATACTGTGTATGATAAACTATATTTATGTATTTTATTTTGTTTGAGAAATACTATATTTTGAAAATTTTTTTAAAAAAAATATACATGTAATTGTTTCAAAATAGACTCTTTTTGGTGTATGTGATAAATATACAAATTTTATATATCAAATATATTTATATTGAACAATATATACACTAATCAAAGATTCAACAACATTAGAGTTATGTATCAAAATCTTAATATGAACATTATACATACATAAAACAAAAGTTATTGCAACAATGATGTATTAGATCAATGATAACACTAACAAAGACTAACTTAAGACTCAAAATAAACGAGATATATTAAAAATATGTATCTTTAATAGTGATGGTCATGATATGGTAGATCCAACTTTTTTCTTCCTTTTTTGTGTGGATTTTTTCAATAGTAGAAACGTTATATATATATATATATATATACACACACACACACACATTAATATACATTGATCAATGTGCATATTTCTTTTTGAAAATTTTTGTGAAGTAGAATACGACAAAATAAGGTCATTAAAAAGTTTGCTAATGACCAGTTCAATGTTATAAGCCTACTGAGGATATTAAGTTAAGAGTTGGTAATCATAATATAATCCATGAGTGTGAAAGTGAAAAAACGTGAAGAGGTTTTTTATTTCTGTGGGTGTAAGTTTTAATGACGAGATAGCTCCTTGTCACATGATTTAAGAAGGGACTTGAGAAATTGATCCAAAAATACAATTTAGCTAAAGTCTAAATAAGAAGTAACCAACTGAAAATGACACCAGACTGTTGTAATTACCTATTGAGAAACAGAATGGAGCTTGACACAAGTCTGAAAAAACACTATATGAAAATTTGCGAAAAGTTTTCACTTTGACACTAAAGATGTGAAAAATATTATTTATGCATTTCGATGTTGATTTCAAAGTTTTTTGGGGCAAAATTTATTTGATGTTGTATCATCTGATTGTTTGTTGGGCAAATTTTATTAAACGTCATATTATCAGATTATTTTAACTCCCTGTATTAATGGATTTTTTAAAAAAATTTTCATAGTTGAAAATAAATAAATTGTTTAAATTTTAAGATTATTTGTTAATTTTTTACTTCGTATAGCCTGAGGAAGTAGTGGCGGAGCCAGAACTTTTAATAAAAGCATCCAAAATATGAAATAGCGAAAGGGGGTTCAACATCTACTATATGTACCAAAAAAGTACTTTAATCATATTTAAATCACACTGCAGAGAGTAATAAATATATCTATTAACCACTGTGGTTCGGAGTTAAAAGGTATACGGTTATTTGAGTTATATTTTTCAGTTTAAAAAAAATATCATTGTTTTTATTGATTCTTGAATATCAAAATAATGATTTATTCTTACAAGTTTGTCATTTTTATTTTTTTGTTATTTTCTGAAAATTACTAACTGTATTAGGCTTAATTAAAGCTTCTTTTCTGATTTGTTTGTTATCTAAATTTTTTTCTTTATTCTTTCTTCTGTTTTGGAGATCACTAATGTTATGATATTGTGTCAACGCGTATAATAATATTATCAACGCGTACAATAATAACTTAAAATATATGTATAGGTAGATATTGAACAATTGATCATTGTACTTACCACTTTTAAAAAATATTTTATGAAATAGAAGACGATGAAATAAGATCATTACAAACTTTGCTAATGATCAGTTCAATGTTATAAACTTATTGAGGATATTAAGTTAATTGTTGGTGTACATAATATAATTCATGTGCGAAAATGGGAAAATGTAAAAAGGTTTTTTCTTTTCCTGGGTGTATGTTTTAATGACGAAATAGTTCCTTGTCACGTCATTTAAGAAAGGACTTGGAAAATTGATCAAAAAATACAATTTAACTAGACTCTAAATAAGAAGTAAGCAACTGAAAATGACACTAGTCCGTTGTAATTGTCTACTGAGAAACGGAACAGAACTTGAAACGTGTTCGAAAAATCACTACATGAAAATTTGCGAAAAGTTCACTTTCAGTCTACAAATGTGAAAAATATTATTTATGCATTTCGATGTTGATTTCAAAGTTATTTTGGGCAAATTTTATTAAATCTTGTATCATCTCATTATTTTTTGGGAAAATTTTATTAAATGTCATATTACCAGATTATTTTAACTCCTTATATTAATGACATTTTAATTTTTTTTATAGTTTAAAATAAATGAACTATTTAAAAATTAATATCATTGTTGATTTTTTTCTTCATATAGACTCCACGAAGTAGTGCGGAGACAGAATTTTTAATAAAGGGGTTTAAAATTTAAAGAATATACACAGGAAGTAGCGAAAGGCGGTTCACATCTACTATATGTACCTAAAAATTACTATAATCATAGTTAAATCACACTGCAGAGAGTAATAAATATATCTATTAACCTTTGTGGTTCGGAGTTAAAAAATATACGGTTATTTGATTTATATTTTTAAAAATTTTAAGAAAATATCAGTGTTTTGATTGATTCTTGAATATTAAAGTAATGATTTTTTTTATGAGTTTCTGTCATTTTAAAATTTTTGTTCTTCTTTTCTTGAAAATGCTATCTGTATTAGGCTTAATTAAAGTTTCTTTCCTACTTTGCTTGCTATCTACATTTTTAAGTTATTCTTCTTTTGTTTTGGGGATCACTAATGTGATGATATTGTATCAATGCGTATAATAATATTATCGACGCGTATAATAATAACCTCAAATATATATATATATATATATTGGTAGATATTGAACAATTGATCAATGTGCTTATTTCTATTGAGAAATATTATGAAATAGAATACGATGAAATAAGGTCATTAAAAACATTTGCTACTGACCAGTTCAATGTTATAAGCCTATTGAGGATATTAAGTTAAGAGTTGGTATTCATAATATAATCCAGGTGTGTGTGAAGAAAACGTGAAGATGTCTTTTTATTTCTGTGGGTGTAAGTTTTAATGACGAAATAGCCCCTTGTCACATGATTTAACAAGGGACATGAGAAATTGATCCAAAAATACAATTTAGATTAAGTGTGAATAAAAAGTAACCAACTGAAAATCCTTTGTAGTTATCTACTGAAAAATAGAATGGAACTTGACATATGTCTGAAAATCACTACATGAAAATTTGCGAAAAGTTTTCACTTTGACACTAAAGATGTGAAAAATATTATTTATGCATTTCAATGTTGATTTCAATGTTTTTTTGGGGGCAAAAATCACGAAATCTTGTATCATCTAATTGTTTTTTTGGAAAGTTTTATTAAATGTCATATTATCTGATTTTTTTAACTCCCTGTAGTAATGAATTTTTTGTATTTTTTTCATTGTTAAAAATACACAAATTGTTTAAATTTCAGATTAATTGATGATTGTTTTTTCTTCATATAGACTCGAGAAAGTAGTGGCGGAGCCAGAAATTTTAATAAAAGCATTCAAAATCTGAAAAAATATACAAAGGAAGTAGCGAAAGGGGGTTCACATCTAGTATATGTACCTACAAAATTACTTTAATCATAGTTAAATCACACTGCAGAGAGTAATAAATATATCTATTAACCTTTGTGGTTCGGAATTAAAAAATATACGGTTATTTGAGTTATATTTTTCAGTTTTTTTTTTAAAAAATATCAGTGTTTTGATTGATTTTTGATTATTAAAGTGATGATTTTATTCCTACGAGTTTCTGCCATTTTAGAATTTTCGTTCTTTTTTGAAAATTACTGATTTTTCATAAAAGAATTAGTTCTATTTGTATTAGGTTTAATCAAAGCGTCTTTTCTCATTTGTTTGTTACAGCTTTTAAGTTATTCTTTCTTCTGTTTTGGAGATCAATAATGTTATGATATTATGTCAATGCGCATAATAATATTATCGAGGCGTATAATGATAACTTAAAATATATGTATAGGTAGATTTTGAACATATGATCATTCTACTTATTTATTTTAAAAATTTTATGAAATAGAAGATGATGAAATAAGGTCATTATAAACTTTGCTAATGATCAATTCAATGTTATAAACTTATTGAGGATATTAGTTTAAGTGTTGGTGTTCATAATATAATCCAGGTGTGATAAGGGAAAAACGTGTAGATATGTTTTATTTTCGTGGGTGTAAATATTAATGACGAAATAGCTCCTTGTCACGTGATTTAATAATGGACGTAGGAAATTGATCCAGAAATACAATTTAGCTAGAGTCTAAATAAGAAGTAACTGACTGAAAATGACTCATGTCCTTTGTAATTATCTACTTAGAAACATAATGGAATTTGACACGTGTCTGGAAAATCACTACATGAAAATTTCTGAAAAAGTTTCACTTTCACACTACTAATGTGAAACATATTATTTATGCATTTCGATATTGATTTCAAAATTTTTTTTGGCAAAATATACTAAATGTTATATCGTCTAATTGTTTTTGGGCCAATTTTATTAAATGTCATATTATCAGATTACAATATGTGATGTATTATCAGAATCTATATTCTTTTTGTTTAGTTTTCTATATGATTAATATTCTTTATTAATTTTATATTTTATACTAATTAATTCCTAATTTAATTATTAAATTATTTAATAATTATATTTTTCATCAATAAATCTCACTCACTTTATTTATTCAGTTTTTCAACTCATACCACAATTTTTTTCGTCTTCTGCGCCAAAGAACACCTTACTCATCACCACCATAACCCTACCTCCACAACGGTTTTCCCTCTTCTTTTCTGACAAACTAGTAGCCACCCAAAACTTCAAATCAATTATAAACAAACACCGAATGAGATCCCTTTTCCTTATCCCTTTTTTATTTTATTTTTTATTTATTTTGCAGGTGTTCTAGTGAGCTCGAAGCTTCTTTCACGATTCTAATAACCTTCCAATGAGTTCCGCACTTTCAGATCTGAACAACTAACAAACAACCACAATGATCTACACCACTAGATCGACTATCGTTGTTGTGATGCTTTTAGGTTGTGGAGGGTAAGGAGGATTTTCATTTTTATTGCTTTTTTACACTTTAATTTTCCTGAGTCACGTGTTGCTTTTTTTTTTTTTTGGTTATCTTTTGTCATTTCAATTTTAGGAGTGAATAAATTTACTTTAGAGTAATTTAGAATGTATAATAGATCGACATGATCATTCAAGTGAGTATTAGGATTTTCTACATAAATTCAAAGAGAATCTACGCCTTAGCTCAATTCAAGTGAGTATTAGAATTTTCTAGATAAATTCAAAAAGAATGTATGCCTTATCTCAATTCTATTATAATAAAGCGTGAGGAAGGAAAACCTCGTGACTTGAGTTGTATGAGTGCAAATTTGCATCTGTGGTCTTAGGAGGGAGTGCTGGATACATTGTATTTACTTATCCTAAATCATCTCCAGTAATAGCAACAATTCAAATTTTTGAAAACTTGGACATTTTTTCCTCTAAAGCTCAGTTGTGGTTAATGAAACTTAGATGTAGAGCTTAATTGCATGCTCTGGAGTGATATGTGGTTAATGAAATTAATTTTGTGGTGTTGACTAAAAAATCAGAAAAAACTTGTGATTGTTCCTGTTTATTTAAATTACGGAAATTCTGACTAATTGTTAATTTGTTGTCTAAAGATATTTTTATGTAAAAATTGTTGAAAAAAATTATTTTAGATCTCAAAAAAATATATTCATACTTGTGTCTAGGTTCATTTAATTATAAATTTTGATGAATATTTAATACGTTAACTATTCTAACATATTACTGATGATAATTAAATGTCCTAAATAGTCTTCTTTGACCTGTTTCCTAACCCGTGTCTATTTATAACACAAATACATTAATTATGAGTCATTTCTTTACTGCAATTCTAAGTTAAATTGTAAATGTCACTTTATTTCTATTGATTTATTACATTGATGATAGATTTTTCTATCCAATATTTTACACATTATATATGTTTCTTTTGCTTGTATTTGGCAGTAGAAGATTGATAGGCACACTTCAAGCTATGAGAATTTCCGAAAATATTCGTGATAAAATATTTTTCAGTAAGATTTCAACAATTTTAAGAGTATTTCATATACTTTTTTTCTTCTGAAAAATACTACTAAATCTGTAAAATTGATAGGGTTGATATCAACACTGGCCGAGGAACAAAGTAATAATCAAGAGACAATGGGGAATCTGATATGTACAGGGGAGACAAATGACAACTTCAAGCATACTCCATGTAAGTTTTCAACTTGGAGAATAATTGGACTTCTTGTGTTCATGAAGAAGGTATGTGACAATACTATATATTTAAATTTTAATATTGTGTATGGAAAGTTGAGCCAAATATATTTCTCAAATTTGGAGAAATAAATATTCTTCTAAGGAAAAACTTGACTAAGCAGATGATATATTTGTGTGGTCATTTCTAAAGTGAATCTTGTGGGGTTGTGACTAATATGTCAAAGATCAGATGTTAGATTTGGATGGTACCGAGTATACTTGTGAATTACACCCAAGTTGAAGAAAAATGATTTATATATATTAGGGATTCTAGAACTACTAACTTTCTTAGAATGGAAAAATTCCTCTTATTAAACTCATATATGGAAAATATTGATATGGTCTAAAGTGGTATATACGATTTAATATTCGAGTCAATGATCCTTATGGAAATATGATTAAAAGTTGAAACCTCTTGTTTGAGTAAAATAAAATTTAACAAAATTATTAAAATGATTTATCAACAAATGAGATCTAAGTAAAAAAATTACTTAGAAACCCTTTAAAAATCCAACCCCCAAATTCTAATCAACTGATAACTACTGCAATCTTAAGAGAAGAACAAAAATACACATACTTAAAGACGGATAACATATATATTAACACAAAATTGTTAGATATAGCAAGAAATAAAAATTATAACTCAGAATACCTTACTGATAACAGTTGATAGCAAATCTTAACACATAAAGAAAACAACTTACATTAGCAAGAAATGATTTTTTTAGTCGAGCAATAACATAGAAATACTTTTCAAGGTTGAACCCCAAAACCTAATAAACACAATAATATTTAAAAATCTTAAGTGAGAGGAACAAAATTACAAATAATCGACTAGACATAATTAAAAAATGACATATTTTACAATATTTAGAGTAGCTGAGATAGATGACATTAATCTGATGACAGAATGTTTTGTTAAATGCTTATTGTTTGATAGAATGCTTTAGAGATCATTAACTTATAACAATTTTATTGAGTGGCTAAGCAATCATATTTGGGTTGCTTTTGATGCATAAATTTGTGTTGAAATTGAACATGCTAAGAAGTTACATGTTTGTGTGTTTTGAGCATCCATATTTTAGACTTAATTCTTTTGAACGTCTTGAAACATATAAATAATACTAGATGTGAAATTTATTATTGTGTCACATATGTGAATATTTTCCTACATATACAAATGTTTTTTGTTGAAAAATAAAGCGATGATGTTTTTGACATTTTAATTTATAAATTTGTATGTTACATACAAAATTTGGAACTTAATGAAAAATTATCTCTCTACTATGAACTACTTTAAAAGTGTAGATGTGTTTTGTTAAGGTTGTATTACATTATTGTAAGAAAAGAAAAAAAATAGAAATTAAGTTTTTTAATTGTATATTAATTTTGTGATAGTCAATTGTGATGTGATTTAATGTAACGTTAGAGTGGGAAAATATATTAATGATTTTGTAAAGTTTATTATATTCTCATGTTCTTGTTGAGATATTGCATATTGATGCATTATTTTGGAAAGAAATAATTGTTGATACATGAGAGGTGCCACATGATGCAATGTGAATCTCAAAATTCGGTAGTAATGATGAGTTATTACTGATGACGGTGCTATATTATAAAAGGCAACTAATTAGTGTTTAGTTTTCTTACAGGAGTTGATTAGTGATCAGACTAAGTGGTTAAGACAACTCTTAGTGTGTATTTTAATTGGAATAAAACTAACATTTTTTAATCTTAAAATTAAATATATGTGTTTAAGACATAACATAAAAGGCAATTAATTAGTGTTTAGTTTTCGTACAGGAGTTGATTAGTGATCAGACTAAGTGGTTAAGACAACTCTTAGTGTGTATTTCAAATGGAATAAAACTAACAATTTTTATCATAAAATTAGATATATGTGTTTAAGACATAATATAATAAAATAAATGTTGTGAGATCAATAATAACAACAACCGCATGAGCTTTTAGCGCTAAACCACAATAACGATAAAGATTGAGCGGGAATAATGTGATAGAATAAGACTTACAAAAGAATTATTGGTTCATAGAAGTTGTAAACTTCACTAATTGTTTTGTATGTTTAATCTTATTTACCTATCAAAATAAAAGAAGATAATACAAATTATGTTCCTATAGGCTACAGCATATGTAGGTAATAGGTGTACTTGTTGGTAATGGGAACTTAGTTGAGTGTTGTAGAGGAGTAGTACTTACTAACACCAAACAATACTTTCTATTTGAACTTGAAAGTGAGGTTGAAAGCTTGATGCAACAACTTTTAGGTTGTGCTTTCATAGAACATATTTGTGGTTGGTGGTATTGGAATGTTGGTTTTGAGAACTATGCCCTCAATGCCTTTGGTATAAATAGCAAAGGTAGTACAACATGGACATGAGGTGCAAGCACGTCAATCTCAAACTCTATTGTGAAAAGGGTTTAGTATTTAAGTAAAGAAGGATGGAACGTGACTCGTATCCATTGAGCTTTTGGGACAAAACATCAGATTTATCAGTCATAAAAAACAAGTTTCAAAGTTTTGACTATACTATCTAGCATTCTAAAAGGATAAATAACCTAAAACAACACTTCTTATTTTAGCAAAATTTTTAAAATTATCTATCACTTAAAAAAATTAAAATTTCTTCTCGAATACACCACTCTCCTTTTTTTTGATACATCAGATCCCTCTATAGTACATCACTCCACTAATCTATGTATCCGGATATCTGCAAATGTATCTGTATGTCATATCCCCTCTCTGATACATCCCTCCCCTCACGGATACACCCTTACCTATGTATCCAAAAGTCTATTGATGTATCAGGAAATCTAGTAATGTATTCGAAATCCATAAATTATAAGAGATTTTTGTAATTTAAAAAAGAATATGTAAATAATTTAATTAGCTAATAGGTAAATTATGCATATTTAAGACCTTATTGCTTTTCTTGATGTTTGAGAGGAATATCAATACTTTGATATGTTCATTGGACTAGAAGGACTACAAGGTCGAAATAAAGACTGTACATGCATAGGATTCCTTTAAGGATGGGGTGATTGTTTTGGTGAAGGCAAGTTAAAAAAGGAAATTCGGCCAGACATTTTTCCTTGCTCCAAAACACAACGGTTATTTTGTTTTAAGTGATGTTTTTAGGTATGTAGAAGAAAATGAGATTGATACAGTCTCGCAAAAGATTATTCAAGCTGAGGGTGTGAAGTTAGAGGTTCCGACCCCTGATCCAAGTTGGATCTCTTTTCTAAATCAATAAGTGTAGTTGTTCTTGGTTTCTCTTAAAATCTTTTACTGTCTTCATATTGAATCCAAAACCTACTCATGTCGTTGATCCTCCAAATCTCAATCAAGTTGGGTCACATGTAGAAGAAGTTCAACATGTTGAGTAAAAGCCCAACGACTCTTTGGAAGATGGGAGACATGTTGGTGATGAAAGACAAATTGTTGTGGAAATTGAATATCGTTTCAACGAGGATCAGAACCCAACAAATACAAAATACGCTAATTTTGTTACCCAAGCGGATTCTCCAAAGAAGTCATATGCATCAATCGTCACTTCAGAAAGAAGAAAGGGCAATCCAAATTCTAGGTAGCCACAAATTCTTCCAGAATGTCTTCCCAATGGTTGTAAAACAGTCGGTTGCTGCAGTAGCACAAACTGCAGCTCTTGAAGCATCAAATACTACAGCCCCTGGCGGAATTAATGAACTTGAAACTAATGATACGGAACATGAGTATATAATTTCTTTGAAACTTGCCTGAAATATACTCATTACTTCCATTATGTGATGGACACATCTATATGTGACAAAAAAATGAAATAGGCATGTTCTATTTAATTTTTGAGCAAATGAAGTAGCATAATAAGTAGATGTGGTTTGATCTAGATGTTGGGTTATTTGATTTACTAGCATTGTTATGCTTATTCTAATTTAGACTTTATTATTATTTACGGTCCCAGTAAGAGTACATAGTCATCTGATTTACTTCAATTTTAATTAAAATTTAAAATTTGAGTAAATTAGATGACAATGTGCTCTTGCAGGGACTGTCAGCAATGAGAAAGTCAGAAGCAGAATGAACATGAAAATTGTAAGCAGATCAAATAATACAAAATCTAGATCAAACTCAAAACACATCTACTTATTGTGCTCCTTTATTTGCTAAAAAATTAAATACAAACATCCCTATGCCATTTTTTCTGACATATAGATGTGTCCATCACAAGATGGAAGTAATGAGTTTATTTCAGATAGGCTTCAAGATATTATACCTTCTCTTCAGCATAATTAGCTTCAGATACATCGATTCCACTAGGGGTAGTAGGATTTGATGCTTTAGGAGCTGCAATTTGTGGTACTGCAGCAACCATCTGTTTTACAGCCTTCAGAGGAACTATTTTGTAAGTATTGGTGGGTGCATAGATTTTGGTTGGCCCTTTCTTTGTTTGTGAAATGATAATTGATGCATATGACTTCTTTGGAGCATCTTCTTGGGCAACAAAAATAGTTGATTCTGTATTTGTAAGGTGCTAGTTCTCATTGAAATGTTATTCAGTCTTCACAACAATCTCTCTTTCATCAACAACTTGTCTCCCATCTTCCAAAGAGTCATTGGATTTTTCTTGAACATGTTGAACTTCTTCTGAAGGTGAGCCAGCTTGGTAGAGAGTTGGAGGATCAAACACATGAGTAGGTTCTGTATTCAAAACGGAAACAGTAAAATATTTTAAGAGGATGCAAGAACAAGTATAATTATTGAATTAGAAAAGAGATCCAACCTGGATCGCGGGTCAAAACCTCTTACTGCATATCATTAGTTCCATTAATCACTTCTCAGAAGGTATCAATCTCATTTTCTTTGACATACCTAAAAACATCATTCAAAACAAAATAATAACCCTTGTACTGCGGAGCAAGGAAATTGTCTTGGGCGAATTACCTTTTTAACTTATCCCTTCCGGTTAAGCATCCAATCACCAAAACAACCACCCCATCCTTAAAGGAATCTTGGGCATTTGCAGTCCTTATTTCGGCCTTGTAGTTCTTGTTGTCCAATGAACATATCAAAGTTATATTAATGTTGTTTTCCGGTCATTCTACTTGTTTTTTTTATATCAATTATTATTTGACCTTTAATTAAAGCAACTAACAGGTTTGAAGGGTTCCTAAGTTATTTTTCAACTTGGATTGTTCATTTTTTGCTACATTTTTTAAAATAGGTATTGAAACACCTGATATTAGTTGTTCTCTTTATATGTTTGGATTTGGTATACTACTTTAAGTTTTTCTAAGTTTATCTTTCGAGTTAGAATTTCTATTTCTTGTTAAATATGAAAATTATGTGTTAACGAGATCAGAGGATGGCAAGCTTGTGCATTTACGAAACTTATGGAAACTGAGTTAGAAAAAAAATATAATTATAATTAAATTGATTTAAATTATTGATCTAAATAGAGTTTGCTATAGTTCTATAATTTTGAACTCAGACAAATGGATTGATGAGTGCTCTATGTTTCATAAATAACTTATTTTCTAAGTGTTTTTGAATGTAGTAAAAGATTATTTGAAGAAAAAAAAGATGAACTTATTATTGTAACTTAATGGCCTAAACTATTTTTAGATATCCCTTACTTTCTGTATATATTGTTAGAAAATTCTTCTATCACAAATTCAAAGCAAGTATTTCACTATGTAACTTATAATGGGTATGTATCATAGGTTTGTTTAAAATTAATTTGCACAAGTTCGGGCTAGTAAACTAAGTAATTCATTAAATTCCCACTCATTTTCCAAAACATTACGTGTTCATCGACGTGTGAGAGAGGAGATAAGTAACCGACAAGTGAATATCAACAATGTATGTCATTTGTCTAAAAATTATAAAAATGTCACTGTCTAATTATCCCTATATAAGTTTTTTTGTTCCTGATCTCTTGTAAGATTTTTAACATTTATCTGTTAATTATATTTTGGAGTTTTAACTTTCATAGGGGGTTTAAAGTTATTTTTCCGAAAGAAACGATCGTTGTCATTAATAAGAATGATGTTAATGTCACCACTATTTTAGAGAAGTCAACAATGTAGCAGACTATTTGACAAAATGGGCCACAATGATTAACATATTGACCATCTACAATAATTTTAATGAAGGGTTATATGGTATATTGTAAATATTACATAAATCTTACAGTGTTAAGAGCTAATTACATCACATCTCGATTGATTCTTATTTTAATTTTTTTTTTCAAATGATAGGATATTAGATACATAAGGAAACCTGCGGATACATAATTCACTGATTGTGAATATACATTACTTAATGGAAGTGATGTATCCGAGATGGGAGGGATATATTCGAGTGGGGATAAAGATATTGAGATGAGATGATTGTAATTTTCTTAAATGGTAGAAAATTTTAGAGATTATAGTAAAATAAAATGGGTATTTAGACAAAGTTTTCCACATATTAATGACTCATTCTTCCTGGACAAAGCTTAGATGCCCAGTTTTACGAATAAATATCGTAGAGATGTCATTTTCTAATCATCTCTTTTGATTATGTAATGCTAAACGTATCAAAAGGGTTATTATTTGGTAATCGTTATTTATCAAATACGTTTTGTATAAATTCAAATTTACGTATCATAACTAAATAATTAGTGTATCATACATTATTATTTATGTATCTTATTTTCTTTGAGATCATGAAGATCCTTTCAATTTAAATTGATAAATGTTGTGTTTCTACTAGATATATTGAATAAGTAAGTGTTGCCCATAAGATTTTAAATTTTAGATCAATGCATTTCTACTAGATACATTAAATAGGTAAGTGTTGCCCATAAGATTTTATGTTTAGATCAATGCATTATTGTTTGGTAATTATTATGTATCAGACACATTTATTATAAATTTGAATTTACGTATCATAAATAAAAAAAATATGATACGTAAATTCAAACTTATAATAAATGTGCCTGATACATAATAATTACCAAACAATAATGTATCGATCGCAAATTTAAAATCTTATGGGCAACACTTAATTAATGTATCTAGTAGAAACACAACATATATCAATTTAAATCGCAAGGATCTTCATGATCTCAAATAAAATAAAATACATAAATAATAAGATAAATTACATATATGCACACCTTTTATTTCCATAATTTTCATTATTCCCTACTAGTTTTAAAATTTTTCAAAATCCCATATTTTACTCCCTAACCCCCAAGGATACATTAATCATATCACACAAAATCAATGTTTATTCCTTCCTTATTTCATTCCACAAATCTCTCTGTTTTAAGTTACACAATCTTAAAGTTATTTTCTCATTTAAGTTTAAAATATGATGTTTTGCTTTTTGATATGTCATATTGAATTACTGAATTTAAAATGAACACTTAGAATTTGACGAAATTTAATTTAACCTCGAAAAGCTGAATTCTCACAATCTTTTTGAAAATAAATTTAACACATTATTTTTCAAATTTAGCAAGCAAACCTAATTAAAAAATCGTTAAAGTCGTTAATTCCTACACCACTAACACAAAATCATTGTGGCCAGTTTATGAGAATTTGTTAAAAGATATAGATTTATTATTTTTGTCTTTATTTTAGTGAATTTTTTAGAATTTTAAAATAAATGAATTGTTCGAAACTTAAGAGAATTGTTGGGACAATTCATAAATATCCTTCATTTAATGAGGTTCTTAACTATTTAACATTTTATAGGAGAATAGTTTGAAAATGATATAAAGAACAATAGTGGAAAATAGCATTTCAATTAGTTATGTACTAAAATATTTTTCTTAAAAAATATCTCATATCCCAATAATTTACTTAACATGGATAGAGGGAGCATGAAGTTGAAAAAACTTCGTAATTACATATTTTTACCTTATTAACTAATTATTTTCCCTGTAGTTTGAGATAATTACATACTGTCTCACTAATTAATAGTTTCATATCATATGTCAAATTAGATACACTAGATATATGTATTTTTTCTATCAAATGCATTACATGTAGGAAAACAGGCAGGTGAGAGAGTCAGAGACATAGCAATTATACTTGGATATTTACAACTAATTTCAAACCTCATTTGACCGAAATACATGTATATTGGGACCAAAATTTTGCAGGAGTGATAACTTTGTTTTAAAAACCAACGAAAAGGCACATAATTATATTCTTATCTAGTGAAAGCGATGTTGTTTATGTAATTCAGGTTAATAATGCCAAAAGTAAAAATAATCAGATAATATAACATTCAATAAATTTTCCCAATAAAATAAAGCAGAAAATGACATTTAATTAACCTTTTCCTATTTATAAGTGGTAAAATGGGTTATAAAAATAAATTTACGACTAAAAAGAACAAATAAAAAAGTAACCAAAAAAAGGAAGAAAACTAAAAAATAAAAATATGGGTCACGCTATTCGTACGAGAGTCTTTCACATGTTTTCTCATCCTAGTGGGATATTTTTTTCATTTCACTTAACCCACGAAAATGGAATACCCCTTCACATTTTTTTTGCCTTTGCATCCTGGAATTTTTCCTTTATAATCTCCCAGAATGGTCTAATGGTTTCTCCGCCCTGAAACCTTTATTGCGTTTCTCTCTATCCATTTTATAATTTTCTTAGTTTGAAATTCAATAACTCTCTCATTTTTTAGATTTTGCTACCATGGACAAAACTGAAGAAAACAGAGAAAATTCAAAGAATGTGAAGTTGAATTTAGGACGTTCATTGAATGGTAATTTGGGTGTTAACTCTAAAAAAATTGAAGATATTGAACCGTTCATCGTTAATAACTAATGAAAATTCTTCTTTGTTGTTTTGAGGTGGATTACAAGGAAGTGTTGCTTCAAGTTTGATTGAGCTTGAAACCCCACAACCACCTAATCGATGCATAAAAATTTTTCTTCCTTTTTTTTTATTTCGTTGAAACACTCTTTATTTACTCAAATTAAAAGAATTGTGTAAATTCATGAAAAATTGTATCAATTAGCTTTTTCTGGTTTCTCGAAACAAATAATGAGAAATAATGAATGTTGTCAGGGAAAAGTACTAAAGAAGTTAGAGAGAAGCTGAGAATATTCTTAAACATGATGCCTTCTTTTTTCTATGACGGACCAAATGGAAAGAAGACAAAAGGATAGTTGTTATACTCGTTTACCAAGAGAGAAAGATTTGAAGATAGTTTGTGCTTGTCATTCTAGTTTTCTGACCCCAACTGAATTTGTCAAACATGGTGGTGGAGGTGACATTGACGTTGAAAACCCTTTAAAGCATATAAACATAATTCTTGACTACTGAAGAGTGGACTAATGCTTTAATATGGTTCTTATGTGATCTTTCCTTTTGTTTTTTATGTAATGAAAAAGTTCAATCGCTATTGCCCAAAAAGGCATTAGCTTCGATATCATTGTTGTTTGATCTTTGGTCTTATTTCCTAAAAAGGCATTAGCTTTGATATCATTATTATGTGATCTTTCGTTTTATTGCCTAAAAAGGCATTAACAATAAAACGAAAGATCAAATAACAACGATATCAAAGTTAATGCCTTTTTAGGCAATAAGTCTAAAGATCACATAATAATGATATCAAAGCTAATGGCTTTTTAGGAAATGAGACAGCAGATCAAACAATAATGATATCAAAGCTAATGCCTTTTTGGGCAATAGCCATTGAACTTTTTCAGTACACAAAAAAAAAAACAAAAGGAAAGATCACATAAGAACCATATTAAAGCATTAGTCCACTATTGAGTAGTCAAGAATTATGTTTATATGCTTTAAAGGGTTTTCAACGTCAATGTCACCTCCACCACCATGTTTGACAAATTCAGCTGGGGTCAGAAAACTAGCATGACAAGCACAAACTATCTTCAAATCTTTCTCTCTTGGTAAACGAGTATAACAACTATCCTTTTGTCTTCTTTCCATTTGGTCCGTCATAGAAAAAAGAAGGTATCTTGTTTAAGAATATTCTCAGCTTCTCTCTAACTTCTTTAGTACTTTTCCCTGACAACATTCATTATTTCTCATTAGTAGTTTCGAGAAACCTGAAAAAGCTAATTGATACAATTTTTCGTGAATTTACACAATTCTTTTTATTTGAGTAAATAAAGAGTGTTTCAACGAAATAATTAAAAGGAAGAAAAAATTTTATGCATCGATTAGGTGGTTGTGGGGTTTCAAGCTCAGTCAAACTTGAAGCAACACTTCCTTGTAATCCACCTGAAAACAACAAAGAAGAATTTCCATTAGTTATTAACGATGAACGGTTCAATATCTTCAATTTTTTCAGAGTTAACACCGAAATTACCATTCAATGAACGCCCTAAATTCAACTTCACATTCTTTGAATTTTCTCTGTTTTCTTCAGTTTTGTCCATGTTAGCAAAATCTAAAAAATGAGAGAGTTATTGAATTTCAAATTAAGAAAATTATAAAATGGATAGAGAGAAACTCAATAAAAGTTTCAGGGCGGAGAAACCATTAGACCATTTTGGGAGATTATAAAGGAAAAATTCCAGGATGCAAAGGCAAAAAAAATGTGAAGGGGTATTCCATTTTCGTGGGTTAAGTGAAATGAAAAAAATATCCCACTAGGATGAGAAAACATGTGAAAGACTCTCGCACGAATAGCGTGACCCATATTTTTTATTTTTTAGTTTTCTTCCTTTTCTTTGGTTACTTTTATATTTGTTCTTTTTAGTCATAAATTTATTTTTATAACCCTTTTTTAACCACTTATAAAATAGGAAAAGGTTAATTAAATGTAATTTTCTACTTTATTTTATTGGGAAAATTTATTGAATGTTATATTATCTGATTATTTTTACTTTTGGCATTATTAACCTGAATTACATAAACAACATCGCTTTCACTAGATAAGAATATAATTATGTGCCTTTTCATTGGTTTTTAAAACAAAGTTATCAATCCTGTAAAATTTTTGTCCGAATATACATGTATTTCGGTCAAATGAGGTTTGAAATTAGTTGTAAATATCCAAGTATAATTGCTATGTCTCTGACTCTCTCACCTGCCTGTTTTCCTACATGTAATGCATTTGATAGAAAAAATACATATATCTAGTGTATCTAATTTGAAATATGATGTGAAACTATTAATTAGTGAGACAGTATGTAATTATCTCAAACTACAGGGATAATAATTAGTTAATAAGGTAAAAATATGTAATTATGAAGTTTTTTCAACTTCATACTCCCTCTATCCATGTTAAGTAAATTATTGGGATATGACATATTTTTTAAGAAAAATATTTTAGTACATAACTGATTGAAATGCTATTTTCCACTATTATACATTTTCAAACTATTCTCCTATAAAATGTTAAATAGTTAAGAACCTCATTAAATGCAGGATATTTATGAATTGTCCCAACAATTCTCTTAAGTTTCGAACAATTCATTTATTTTAAAATTCTAAAAAGTTCACTCAATAAAGACGAAAATAATAAATCTATATCTTTTAACAAATTCTCATAAACTGGCCACAATGATTTTGTGTTATTGGTGTTGGAATTAACGACTTTAAGGATTTTTTAATTAGGTTTGCTTGCTAAATTTGAAAAATAATGTGTTAAATTTATTTTCAAAAAGATTGTGAGAATTCAGCTTTATGAGGTTAAATTAAATTTCGTCAAATTCTAAGTTTTCATTTTTAATTCGGTAATTAAATATGACATATCAAATAGCAAAACATCATATTTTAAACTTGAATGAGAAAATAACTTCTAAGATTGTGTAACTTAAAATAGAGAGAGATTTATGGAATGAAATAAGGAAGGAATAAACGTTGATTTTGGGTGATATGATTTATGTATCCTTGGGGTTATGGAGTAAAATATGGGATTTTGAAAAATTTTAAAACTAGTAGAGAATAATGAAAATTATGGAAATAAAAGGTGTGCATATATGTAATTTATCTTATTATTTATGTATTTTATTTTCTTTGAGATCATGAAGATCCTTGCGATTTCAATTGATAAATGTTGTGTTTCTAATAGATACATTAATTTAGTGTTGCCCATAAGATTTTAAATTTGCGATCGACACATTATTGTTTGGTAATTATTATGTATCAGGCACATTTATTATAAGTTTGAATTTACGTATCATAATTTTTTTTTATGATACGTAAACTCAAATTTATAATAAATGTGTCTGATACATAATAATTACCAAACAATAATGCATTGATCTAAACATAAAATCTTATGGGCAATACTTACCTATTTAATGTATCTAGTAGAAATGCATTGATCTAAAATTTAAAATCTTATAGGCAACACTTACTTATTCAATATATCTAGAAAAAACACAATATTTATCAATTTAAATTGAAAGGATCTTCATGATCTCAAAGATAATAAGATACATAAATAATAATGTATGATACACTAATTATTTAGTTATGATACGTAAATTTGAATTTATACTAAACGTATTTGATAAATAACGATTACCAAATAATAACTCTTTTGATACGTTTAGCATTACATAATCAAAAGAGATGATCAGAAAATGACATCTCTACGACATTTAATCGTAAAACTGGGCATCTAAGCTTTGTCCAGGAAGAATGAGTCATTAATGTGGAAAACTTTGTCTAAATACCAATTTTATATTAGTATAATCTCTAAAATTTTCTACCATTTAAGAAAATTACAATCATCTCATCTCAATATCTTTATCCCCTCTCGGATATATCCCTCTCATCTCGGATACATCACTTCCATTAAGTAATGTATATTCACAATCAGTGAATTATGTATCCGCAGGTTTCCTGATGTATCTAATATCCTATAATTTGAAGAATTTTTTGTAATTTAAGAGTCAATAGAGATGTGATGTAATTAGCTCTTAACACTTTAAGATTTATGTAATATTTACAATATACCATATAACCCTTCATTAAAATTATTGTAGATGGTCAATATGTTAATCATTGTGGCCCATTTTGTCAAATAGTCCGCTACTTTGTTGACTTCTCTAAAATAGTGGTGACATTAACATCATTCTTATTAATGCGAACGATCGTTTCTTTCGGAAAAATAACTTTAAACCCCCTATAAAAGTTAAAACTCCAAAATATAATTAACACATAAATGTTAAAAATCTTACAAGAGATCAGGAAAAAAAACACTTATAAAGGGATAATTAGACAATGACATTTTTATAACTTTCAGACAAATGGCATATACATTGCTGATATTCACTTGCCGGTTACTTATCTCCTCTCTCACACGTCGATGAACACGTAATGTTTTGAAAAATGAGTTGCAATTTAATGAAATACTTAGTTTACTATCCCGAACTTGTACAAATTAATTTTAGAGAAAAGACATAAAGTAATCATTGAAGTTGTTCCAAATTTTTAAATAGACACTTTAACTTTGTAACTGTCCTATTACCCCACTAAACAATTATGAACCGGTATTATTATACCATTTTTTGACCAACCCCAAATTTTAAGAAGCAAGTGTGTTCACACACCAATCAATATATGATACGTGTTAATTTAATTAAAAATGTATTTTCTTTTTTATTTTAAGTTTTTCATTTATCTTTTTTCTCTCTCTCTCTTACTTTTTGGATTTTTAATTTTGATTTATTTAAATTTCATTTTATCTTCCACTTTTCTTCATTTTCTTGTTTTTTTCTTCACCTCCCACCCCTCATGTCAAATTGAATCTCACTCCCATTTTTTTTCATTTCTTTTCTTTTTCTTCTTCTACTCTGGTCAAATTTTATTCATAATATTATTTATACTTTATTAAATTATTGATAACAAAATTAATTATTTTTCTAAATAATTTAAATTTTAAAGTATCATCAACTACTCATTTTCATATCAATCCAAAATTAGAATCATAATTTTAAAGAATAAATTAATTTTCAAAAATTGAAAGTACTTAATTAAAATCGGATAAAACAAAAACTATATAATACTCCCTAATCATCTCATTAATTTAGCTCATTTTTATATAATTTCAAAACTAGAAATGATAATTTTGAAATAATCATAGTTCTCCTAAATATGAAAAAGTTTAATTGAAATTTGAATTTAAAAAAATTAAATAATACCTATTAATCATCTTGAAATCTAATGTGGCTATCAAATTATTAGAATGTAAGATAATGTTTAGATATAGTTTTAAATTAAAGAGATAATTAAGCTAATAGTAGTAAAAAGGGGA
>CM064963.1:76957355-77069354 GCA_032847665.1 Solanum chilense
TCAACTGAAAGGCCCGTTGAAGCTCCCCGAAGCTTCAACACATCAGTCACGGCTGAAACTGCCCTTGACTTGTCCTCGGTCCCTACCGGCTCCCACTTGAGACACGAACTGCCGGATCCTAGAACTCCCTGAGAACAAACACTCTCCATACTCAGCAAGATATTTTCTGGAGACGTATCAACAGCTGGAATACTGGTTCTCTTGAACCACTGTCTTCTAGGAGCCTTGGCTGAAGCACGGCCGGTGCTCCCACTGCCACAAACGCCTCTGACTGGTCTTCCTGAACCTTTCCTTGCTCGTTCATCCTGAATCTGACCTGTGGCTCTGGGTTTATTTCTTGCAAAGACAACCTTCTTCTGCCCACGAGATTCTGTGAACCGGACTTTGTTTTTCTTCTGAACTGGGACGGTCACTCCCTCAGACGGTAATCCGACAATGTACAACGATCCTCTTTTTGTTCCACGAGCCATGACAAGATTGCCCCTCACGACCTTCCACTGCCCATTTCCGAACTTCACATGATGTCCCTGTTCATCCAACTGCCTAACAGAAATCAAACTTTTCGTCAAGCTTGGAACAACTCTGACATCCTTCAAGGTCCAGAAACCGACTGGCGTCTTCAGCACCATGTCACCCATGCCCGTAACATCAAGAGCTCTATCGTCTGCAAGCCTTACCTTTCCAAAGTCTCCAATAACCAGATTCTGCAGTGCTTCACTGCTGTGGGTAGCGTGAAAAGAAGCACCAGAATCCATGACCCAGGAATCCACATTGCTCTCCGCGCAACAGATAAACAAATCCTCGTCGGCGCTGTCTTTTGCAATGTTTACTTGTTTGTCTTTCTGGCATTGATTCCTGAAATGCCCCACCTCCTTGCAGTTCCAACATGTTACACCTGAGCCATCCCGAGCCTTCGACTGACTCCTTCTTTGGTTCCTGCTCCCACTACCTCTGTTATTTCCTCTGCCTCTGACGACGTTTAGCATATCACCTGATGATTCTCCAGAACTCCTTCTTCTGACATCCTCGCCAAGAACGAGATCACGAATCTTCTCAAAGGTGAATCCATTAGGTCCCACTGAACTGGCAACTGCTATAACCGTTCCGGACCAACTGTCAGGCAATGATGATAACAGTAGTAAAGCTTGAACTTCATCATCGAACTTAATGCCAACTGACAAAAGTCTGGCTAAGATCGAATTCAATGAGTTGATGTGCTCGGTAACTGAACTGCCTTCCTTCATGTTTGTGTTCACCAACTCTCTAATCAGAAAAAATTTTGTTTGCTGCAGATGGCTTCTCGTACATGTTAGACAAGGCTTCCAAGATGCCTTTCGCTGTCTTCTCCTTAAGAATGTTGAAAGCAACATTCTTGGTCAACGAGAGTCGGATAACTGACATAGCTTTCCGATCCAAACCTGCCCACTCTGCATCAGACAATTTTCCTGGCTTGTCACCCAACACTACGTCCAAATCTTTCTGAACCAGCAAATCTTCAATCTGCATCTTCCACCAACTGAAATCTGTACCATCGAACTTCTCAATTCGGAACTTCCCATCTTCTGCCATCTCAAAGGACTAAATGAGATACTCGGTACAACTAATTTCAGATCTTCGACAATTTCCTTAACGGCGTTTTCTGACAGCGGGCGGCGATTTGGACGATGCTCACGATCTGGACGCTCGCGGCTGGATCTGAGTGACAATTTCTCACAGTTTGTGTTACAGTGTTGTTGAAACCTCGCTCTGATACCAATTGTTGGGAATTAAACACACAACACACACAAATAATCTAGAGAAAAAGAGAAACGGAACGCAAACGGGACACACAAGAATTTAACGTGGTTCGGTTTCCCTACTCCACGACTGTAACAAGAGGATTTTATTTCACTTGTGCTACTTAAGAATTACAAATACAAGGATCATATTTATAGGAAAACCAAATGGTTAACCTAGGGTTTCAGTAATGGGTCGGGCCGGATCACAAGCCTCCACAAAGCCCAACACTTCCCTATAATATCCTCCCCTTATTACATTACGGAAATTCACACGAAAGTTATTCTTTTCTTCTTAGTTTTACCTGGCCTGCCATAACTTCTGCATTGATTCCACCAATGTTGACACCAGCATATAGACACGCTTTGTAGTGTGAGTTGACAATATCCCGGCCAAAGGCTTTTTTTGCACCAACACCACAGTAGTATGGTCCCTGTTACCAATACAGGGCAGAAGAAAAGTATTATCATTCCAAACAGATATTTGTTTACAAACCAAGACATTAACTGGACAAAGGAACTTCATGAAAAGCTTCGTATCACAACCTGAGGTCCACGATATCCTCCAATTGGCCAACCAAGGGGCCAATTCAGATTTTTCTGCAACAAAGTGTACTCCTGCTCTATACCAAACCTATCATAGAAAATAATGGAAGTTCTCGAGAATGAATTCGAAGACAACATACACACAAACAAATTAACTGCATTCTTCGAAAAGTTAGTTAACGGTAAAAGACAATAGTATTAGTAAAGTAATATATAGAATGTCCTTGAAACTAGTACCGTAAAAGGATAAGCTTTGGTCGAACTATTGCACCGAAGTGCACTAGCATAGGACAACGACTCTTTTATCGCCTGTTTCACTAACATAGTCCATGATTCCTAAACTTACTAAGGTACCTCAGCCAGGACTTCAGGGTGGTTAAATATCTTTACAGCATTAAACCTTTTGTTTGTTAGGATGGGCTCTCCAGCTGGAGTATAAACATCACACATGACCTAAAAATCAAAATGTTCATTCCTTCAACATACTCGGTGTAATCCCACAAAAGTGGGGTCCGGGGAGGCTCAACCTTACCCCCGACCTTGTCAAAAAAGAAATAGACAGAGAACTTACGAGAATATGATTTCCTCCCCTGAATGGGTCCTTGTAAATTGCCTGGGGACTTTATAAACAAAAAAAACATAAGGAATGCTAAACATGGAAACTTGAAACTTCGAAAATGGAAACGGGAATGTGAACAAACAAGTGATTACATACTATAAGATGACTTCACTATCTTCACCAGGAGCTTGGCCAGTACTCGAACCATCATAGTTCCATTTTGGAATTTGAGAAGGACTAGTAACAGGACCATGCAGGGTCTGTCATCCACAGGTCGAAATCACAATTAGGGGTGTGTTCAGTTGATCAAATTTTTGAAAAAATTTGTCCAGAAAAATGAGGACAGTGATTTTCCTAACAAAAGAGGGAAACAAGTTTCACTATTGGCATTCTAGATTTTATTGTATCCTCCATGTTCTTCAACACACCTCATCTTCACCCAAAAAAGCATAAGAAAGCCACTTAATTTCCTTAAAAATACTTTTTTAACAAGACACATTCTCCTTCGTACTGAACACACCCTAAATGTCAATACTCCCTTAAAGATTATAATACCGAGAAAACATAATAGACCATTTTTTATCATAAAATTTGTAACTACATTGAGCCTAACTCACAGCCCGAAAGGCCCAAGGTTGTTACATGACATCAGAGCCAATCGTTCGACAGATAGGGTTAACGCTTGGAATGGTGGTCTGTGTATCACTAGTGGTGGCCGAAACTCAAGAGGGGTGAATACAGTTGTGACTAACGATGTTGTTGGTATCAAGCGAGCGAGATTGTTATCAATGGTGAATCCCACTTGACCCCTTTCAGCGGAAATTTATTAAATTATATACATATGATTAATACTTTTTTTTATGTATGTATGCTAGATGTCGAACCCCCAACCCCCTTCTGCTAGTTTCTGTGTTCACTTCTTTAGATTTTGAATCTCCTTAGTAAAAATTCTAGCTCTGCCATTACTTATTGCTTACGATCTTGTGTGTCACAAATCCGTTGAATGCGGAATTGAAGTGGGACTAAAATAAACTTGTGCTTTTAGGGCCGTGAGTTAGGCCCAAGTTTGTTATGAAATCAAACAAACATACATGTATATATTGCCATAAAAATATTGAAAAAGGAAAAGGAAGATATGAATTACCCTTCCTTTGCTTCTTAGGTTCATACCAGATCCATCAATCCTGATAAATGCACATACCAGAACAAGAAAATTATTCTTAGTACAGTATGACATAAACAACTCTTAGCGGTAACAAATAAACACATAAATAAAGAGTGTTAAAGTTTTACCGGCATAAGTTAAGTGTTATTAGATCTAATGTCGTTAATTGTTGCTAAAAGTATATATTTAGTGGCAATTGATCTATTGCCACTAATTAAGATTTTTTTTTTATGTGGTCATATGATAAAGTCATAAAACTAAACATTACCGGTTACACAAAGTATTACTCCTTCCGTTTAAAAAAAATGATCATTTATCCTTTTTAGTTTGTTTAAAGAAATGACCCTTTTTTTTTTGTAACACTTCAATTTTAACTTTCCATGTGACATGTTTAAGACCACAAAATTAAAGAACATTTTGATACATTTGACATAACTTCAATTTAGAACCATAATATTAAAAAATCTTTTTTCTTTTTTTAAATTTCGTTCCAAGTCAAACTAGATCATTCTTTTTTAAACGAAGGGAGTATTTAATGTGAAATAGTAAGTCAATATTAGTTAAAATGATCAAAACTTGTAACAAGAAACACCAATAAAGAAAGCAATAAAGGAAGAGAACATAAAGCATGCAATGATAAACAGTAGAGAATCAAAATGGAAAACAAATATCTGAAACTAACCATATGTATTCAGCAATGATTCTACTTTTGTTTGTCTTGTGGCATTCAGAGAGATCCAGGTTGACAAGATCCAAGAGTGACATGTTTCTTAACTCACTTTCAAGCAAAAAATCTATAGAAAAGCTATAGTCGATTCAGCCATATGAATTGAGCAATGAATCGTCATTTCGGTTCGATTTTTTCGATTTGAAAGTAATAAGTATGTTAAGAGAATACACATCTCGATAGAAATAGACACCTACTACATGAACAATATAATAGAAAAGCTAATGTGAATTCAATTAAGCAATACCAAAGTTCAAGTCATTATACAGCCAGACTTAAGTAAATTAATTAAAATTTAACAAAATATTTATATTTTATTTATGAAAATGGAAAAATGCACTAGTACCCCTGACTATGACTAAAATCTCAGAGAAACACCTTAACTAAACTAGATCTTATTTCCCTTGAACTTTTTTTTTGATAATTTTGTACAACTTTTGTCTTTTGTGACACACCACGCAATTGAAGTGCGTGGGAGATATTTGAATGCCAATTTTTTTTTTAAAAAAAAAAAATTAAATCAAAACCAAACCAAATAATATTGATTTTTCAAAATTTAAAACCAAACTAAATCAATCAAATTTTTTAATTGGTTTAGTTCAGATTGCAGTTTGATTTTAAATTTTTAGTCATAACCATTAACAACCCTAGAGATAATTAAACACATAAATGTTCCTAAAGTCTATGAGCTACATAAAATCAAATGACAAGTAACGAATTTAACACTCTTTTGTTAATGTTCATATCTATTATCGCTTAAAACTATTTTTGAGATAATGTTCAAATTCTTTATGTACTTAATTACTTCTTCATATTTAAAACTATTTTTGAGATAATGTTCAAATTCTTTATGTACTTAATTACTTCTTCATATATTAAACTCTTGGTGAAAATTTCTGGTTATAAGACCATCCAAATCACTATAGAAGAAAAGGTGGAAATTGTTAGATGTAGTGGCATCAATTAAAATCAAGAACAAAAATTATAGGGGGCAAAACATAGTATGTTACAAAATAATTGAGTCAAACTACAAAACACAACTCAAATCAAAGCCCAACTTCCTATTGTGCAGTAAATCTCAAAAAAAAAATTAATGGAAACTAATTGCATTACAAGAAAAAACATAAATATACCTAATTAATGAAATTGAAGCTAACAAAAATTGCAATATATGGGGAAAGAGATAGACCTTATTATAAGAAGCTAATTTGAACTCTTTATAAACAGCCAAAACCACAACCCATATGTTACAAGTGATGTATTCTTAATTTCTCTTCTTCAACTTATAATATATATTTAAAATGTGTTTTCACATGAATTTTGGTTGCTCTCATCTGAATTAATGTGTGTACGAGTTTGTAGAAAACAAAAATGGAGAGAGATTTTATATATATTTTTATTGAAAAGGATCAAATAGAATTTCAATTTTATTAATTTTAAATTTTGTAATGATATTAAATTTAAATTAAAAAATTTGTGTTGTGTATACGTGTGTAGTAACTACAAGAATACATCAAAAGGGTGTGCTGAGGTGTTATGTTATGTGGTTGCATGTGTCCACTCTCATCCCAATGTGTGGGCAAGTCACTTTTTAGTTTGCTTTTTTTTTAATTATTTTTTGATGACTTTCATGCTGTTAGAAATATTTTAAATAATATTGAAATATGTTATATGATAATAATCAAGCTAATGAATAATTAAATTGTTGCAACTGACATCTATATTATCAAAAGAGAAATGAAAGTAATAATTAATAATTATAAGTAGATTATATGTTATCAATTTAATGATGTATATTCAAAAAATAAAGTTATTTATGATATATAGAGTACTTAATAATTACAGATATAAGAAAATCTAACTGATGAACATAAATAATGAGTCCCCTTCATATGTTCATTCTGATGAAAATAATAATATTAATTTTTGTTTGTGTTGCAACTTGCGATAGCCATGCACCGACTCACATTACTTCTTTTAGAGAAAATATATAAAAATTCTATAAAGTTGAGCGACTAACATATTTTAGTATTTAAACTATACGAGCATTTAGATATCTTTATTAAATATTTTTGGGGTGATCTTTTTTCATCCGAGACTATAGTACCATTGTCACTAGTCATATCGTAGTTACATAAACACTACCTCATAATCCTATAGACATCATATTATTAATTTTTATTTCGTTTTTACTTATTCATAATTTTTTTTAAATACTTTTGAGAATTAATTATATCAATTGATTAATTTATAAATGCATACCCACTTTTATTTCTTCTTCCTGGTTGTTCATTATTATTTCAACCTTCAATGCTTTTTTTTTCTTCATTATTCAAGAAATTTTTAAGTCACTTTTAAAGAAGAAAATTGACTGTATAATATTTATATTATCTTTTTCGAGTCCTCCCAACGAATTTATTCACTTGGAGAATGGATAGTTTTTAAAGCCAATATTTTCTTGACAACTCAAATAAGAAATGAAAATTGTATACGAAAGTTAAATAAAAAAATTATGAGAAATGCTTTAATTGATCTAGAATTCAAAATGAATCACTAAAAATTTAAGAATGTTTATATTTGTCGAAATCGATATCAATAATACAGAGTGAAATTGACGTCAATAAAATGATATTGATATTGAATTTTACAGATTAGTAAAAGAATAGTAAAATAAAAATAATGGATAGAGATGGGAATGAAGATGGAGGAGGAGACGTTTCAACAGAGAAAGATGTGTATTGCAGAAGACAACAAAATAAAAAAAATTTGAAAAAGACGCCCACTAATTTCATTTATTTCTTGTTAAGAAAATTTACATATTTTAGAGATTCAATATATATAAAAAAAATTAAAACTATTCAAATAATTTATTATATATAGGCCAATATAAAAAGGTCATGTGTTACAAATTTAATTTTTTTTCTTTTAATTTCATGTACTTTCAGAAGGTTGCATTCACTCTTTTTATCACATTATTTCTTAAGAGGTGTTTTAATCACTTTAAAGATATTAAAATGAAATATTTAAATATTCATATAATTTAAATACTAAAATAAATTATCCAATCAAGTTGCAAGATATTTTTATATATCTTCTCCTCTTAATTTAATTTTTGGATTAGTTATGTGTCAATTGGGCCTCGTGAATTTGGTTGATAAGAGTAGGAATGAAAATTTACCATGTTGCTCATAGTAAGTAATAGTACTATATAGTTACTGCATGTTTATATTGCATGTTGCTTTCTATAGATATCATTGGGGATGGCAAATGGTTGGATTAGATCAGATTTGGATGGGTTGAATATGGTTTAAGAAAAATGGTTTGGATTGCAATCCATCCAAATACAATATAGACAAATATAAATGTCATAATTCATATATTGGACTCTAAATTTGGCTTCAAATTTTAACTTTGACCTCCAACTTTCATAATGCACAAACAGACACTTTAGCTATCCAACTTTTAAATAAATAAACACATGAGTCCAACATGGCACAATACACATAGGACAAAAAATGACATATAGGACATGTGTGTCTATTTGTTCATTTTTATACAAGTTTAAGTGTCTATTTGTGCACATCCAAAGTTGAAGGATATAAATGTGATTCGAAGCAAAGTTAAATGGCACAATTATGTATTGAATTTAGTCAAATATGGTTTGGACAAAATGGTTCTAACCCATTTAAATAATGGAAAAGGGCCTAAAATACCCTTGAAGTATTGAAAATGGTACACAATTACCCTCCATCCACCTATTGGCCCCCAAATACCCTTCACATCCACCTTTGGGTCCAAATTTACCCATTCATTAACGGACCAAAATTAAAAATAATTAAATAATAATTTTAATTACGTGGCACTCAACCATTGGTTGTAATTTAATTATTTAAAATAATTTTAAACCCACCCATTACCCACCTATTTTAACTAAACCCGCCCCACTTGACCCAATTTTAAAAAAACTTATCTAATTAAAATATCCTAAAATCTTATTCCTCCATTTTTAACAACTTCCATCGACTCCATTGTCTTCTTCTTCTTCTTCATCCTGCAACTTGGAGTCGATGGAAGTTGTGAAAATTGGACCATTAACCAACAAGGGTACATGGTCAATTGTAAGTAAGTGTCACACCTGAAACCAATTTGGATAATGAAATCATTTATCATCGTCGACAACATATGTGCTATTGAGTTTTGCCCACATAGACCAAGTGACTCATCAGCTGTAATAGTGCTTGTACCTTTAACTTCTCAAGCAGTAAACAACCTAAAACTGAGAAGTTAATGTCTATCTGCTAGAACTTGACCGTAGGTAATTTTGGTTGATTCTTTTTCTAAAGAACTTCAAAATGTACTCGCTTTACCTTAATGGCAGAAGAATGTTGTATATTAATCTTGAATGGTAAAGCTAACCCTAATTCTGCACTTCCCATTCTCTGCATGGTTAGCAGGAGAAGAGTTGTTACCAAGTCCCAAGGAAATAAGAATTGCCACAGTATCCAACAAACAAATACGAGTAATTGAATCATCTTGCAACTTGGAGTCGATGAAGAAGAAGATGAAGACAATGGAGTCGATGGAAGTTGTTAAAATTGGAGAAATAAAATTTTAGGATATTTTAATTAGATGTTTTTTAAAAAAAATTGGGTCAAGTGGGGCGGGTTTAAAATTATTTTAAATAATTAAATTACAACCAATGGTTGAGTGCCACGTAATTAAAAATTATTATTTAATTATTTTTAATTTTGGTCCGTTAATGAAGGGGTAAATTTGGACCAAAAGGTGGATGTGAAGGGTATTTGGGGGCCAAAAGGTGGATGGGGGTAATTGTGTACCATTTTCAATACTTCGAGGGTATTTTAGGCTCTTTTCCGTTTAAATAATATGTTTTTCAAACAAAAAATTACCCCTCCCCATAGACAATCCCCACCGCCGAGGAACCCATTCCCTAACCTTTCACCAATCTATCCCTAATTTTTTTCTTTAAAAAAAAAAATATTTTTTAAAAAATGAAATAAAAATTTACCCCCTCTCCCGGCATCCCCCCCCCCTTTCCTCCCACCTTCCACCAACCTACCCCTAAAAAATCGAATTCGGGTGAGTAAAACTCCTGAAATCGAACTTGGCATGAAAGGGTTAGTGTAGAACATCAAAGATCAAATGTATATCTCAAAATGGAGGCTTTTGGGGAGGTTTAGGAGTCTCTCAATCTGTGCTAGTCACTATGGCGACTAGCACACCGCTATAGCAGGACGTCTGTGCATCCGCTATAGCGGTTGTGCTGGTATTATGTCGTGATTATTGGTATATGTGTTGTCCTGTATAACTAATCTGTGGAAACTTATTTTTTCATTCATGTTTAGATTAATATTCGTATGATTTTACAAGTACATAGTTATTGTGCACTGATATTGCACTTGCTTTGTCATATTTAGGCAGTTGATACAAGACCTCAATTGAGAGATGTTTGACCTTCAAATCCAAGGGTAAGCTGCTCTTTTAGACGACCATGGATTCTTCTATACTTTTTTTCCCCTCTTTTTGGGCAACCAATTTTTTAGACCGTTAGGTTAATGTTTTCTAGTTTCGAGGTTGCATCCCACTCTTTACTATTTAGAATTCTAGTAATGACTTTCAAATCCCTAGAGGTTGAATTCGGCAATCATTAGGATGATTTGTGAAGTTTATGGGAACTCAATTTTTATTTGCTTTCAAGTGTTTCCTTACTACTTATATATAGTAACTTGCTCTATTTAAGGGTTGTTGGGTTAGGAAAATAGTTTTCCTAGTGGAAGGTTAGTGTTGGTGTTACTTCTGACGGATCAGGATCATGACAAGTCCAAAGTTCACCTTTTAGATTGGAAAATCCATCAACTATGCCATCTTTTTCTTTTTTAAAACAGTCATAAGTACCGCTCTCTCCAAATCATATCCAAAATTTTAGCGGCACAAATAAGCTTAACTACGTTTTCATTATCCTCTTAAATTATTTTAAAACGAAATAAATACACATACATGATAATGTGGCATAAAGAGTGAGCACACTCTCTTGAAGGCAAGTGAATTACGAAAAAATTAGTGCCTCTTTTTCAATTTGTCAATTTACAATTAGTTAGTACACATAATTATTGACATTAAAAACTTGTATATATTTAATTATTTTCATTTCTTTCTAGGTAAAATATTCATTTTTAACTTCTTTTTCTCTTTCATTAATTTCTTATTTTCGCATTTAATTAGTTTTAGAAAAATTACTTGTACTTTTTAAAAAGAATATACAATAATGCTTTTTTTTTAAAAAAAAAAATGTGTCCTTTTAATTTTAACGTTTATTTTTTTTTGTGTGTTATTTGATTTTATTCATGTATATTAATATTCTTATAAAACTAACTTATTTTAAGTACAATACATTTGAAATCAAAACTAAAGAAAAGACGAAGAAAATAAAATAAACAAATAAGTCAATAGAAAAAAAAGAGGGAAAAATGAAAAGAAAAAAAAAACTTTAATACAAGATAAATAAAATAAAAAGTATTTTTAAAAAATTAAAATATTACACATGTGATGGTGCATGTTATACAAACGCAACCAACTTACTTGATTGAAAGTGTCATATCAGCACAAAAACTGTATGATAATACAGAAAAATGGAGTTTGAGGTGTGTGTGGGATATTAAAGTGTGTTGCTATATTTTCAGGCCATTGTTGAATGAGGTACTTATGTCTCGTCCCTTTCTTTTTGGCCACTGCTTTAAGTTTTTTCATAACTTGATACACTACTAATTACCTTAGCGTGTCAAGCCCTGTTGGTCTAACATAACATATAACTTTATCATAAGTATGACCCATCAATGAATCTACTACATCATTTTTTGCCACAGACTTGTTGTCCACATCTAGTAATTTGTAGAAGCTTTCTAGCAATATTTCATTTGGTAGCTTGTAATTCGGACGTTAATTTATTTTCTTTGTAAATCTGAGTCGAACCTCCTATAATGCTTCATCCGCCAATTATATGAAGTTAATTGTATCATTTCTAAGATGAATATGTCAGCTCGTAGGAAACACTCAAGACGAAAATATTATGAACATTTTAATCAAATCAAATAGTAGAAAAAGATTTATCTATAATAAGATGTTATGAATAGTAAAAAAAACTCAATTTATTACGAAATGTTATGAGTAGTAAAATAGTTCAACTTACTATAACATATTTTACTTAAAAGATGATAGAAATTTGAGAATTTTACTATTTATTTAATTAATTATTTTTTTATTTTAATTTAGTATAAAAATAAAATAATAATTTAACTTTACATTTGTAGCTTTTCACTTTTCGTAATTTGTAGCTTTTCACTTTTCGTATAATACTTCCTCCATTTCATATTTTACGACACCCTTTCTTTTTAGCACATCTCAATAGTATGTCACCTAATTATTATACTTTAATTTTACACAAATATGTTTAAGAATTTATTTAGATCATAAATTTTTAAAAAGTTAAAAGGGGGGAGTATAATGTATATATATAGTATATAGTACTTGCTAATAAATACTACTTTCATATTTTTGGGCCCAACATTGGGGGCCAAGAAAAAGGATTCACCTGCCTTACCTCATCTTCTTCTTAATAACTTCAAGTATTAGAGCTCTTCTTTTTCTTTGCTTTCTTCATCCTAATTGCAAAGGGGCATATGCTATTATATAATTGCTATTTTGGAGTTCATGGAAGTGAAAGACACAAATTGTGCTTCATTGGGTTATGGAAAACCTCCATGGATTTTTAAAGGCAGGCAAGTGGTGTATCCATTTATCTTTACAATTGATCTAAGTATTGTGGATTTTAATCAGCCAATAATTTTAATGTTGCAGTGCTTTATACCAACTTCATCTTGTCAAAGCAGAGAACGCTAGAGCTTTCATTCCTAAAGAGTGCAAACTAGTTGAGGCATTTGGGTATGCATTTGTAGGTTTTGTTTGGAAACACAATTAGTGTTTTAATTTGTACTAGTTTACTTGCAGATATACTCTTGGTGGGTTTTTTCTTGCTAGCTATGATGATAGTCCTGCTGGAATTTTCGATGAGGTTTCGTGTTATGTATTATAGTTTTGTTTAGTAGACCAAGTGATTTGTTTGGTATTATTTTAAGTTGAATTATTTCATTCTATATTGTAAGGCTGCCTGCTTTAATTTGTACAGGATTGTGATAGATTTGATTAAAGAATTCTGTTTTTTAGTTTAGTTAAGTATTATTCTAATGCAAGTTGTTCAGCTTGTGGTGATTGCAGGATTAGTGTGGAATCCACCTACGTCTTGTGCGTAAGTATTTTTACGCTTCCTTTGCTTAGTACTAGTTATATACATTATGAAATAATTTTGGAATTTCTACTTCCTGTGAAAACGGAATATGGCCTCAACAAATCAATCTGGACTCGTCGTTTAGATTCAATATGACTTTCTTTAATTATTTGGGGTTCCTTTTATTGCTTTTTTTTCTTGTCCTGAAATTTAAGATCCTTCTCGGGTGTGTTTGGTACGAAGGAAATGTTTTCTAGGAAAACAAGTAGTTTTCTTACTTATTTTTAGTGTTTGGTAAGTAAGGCGAATATATGTTATCTAGCAAAATATTATGGAGGGGGGATGGAATGGGGAGTGGGGTTCGAGAGTGGCGGGGGTGGGATGGTCAAGGTGTGTGGCTGGGGGATTAGGTGGAAGGGGAGGAGAAAATAACTTGGAATGCAACTTGTTTTCCTTATTTTCATATAGGAAGTCATTTTCCTCATTCTTAAGGTACCTATTTTTCTTGAGAAAATGTTTACCGGACAATTTGACCAACCAAACATTGGAAAATCGAAAAACATTTTTGAGAAAATGTTTTCCTCTATTCCAAACACACAGTTGTGTCTACTTTTTTTTTCCTTCTCTAGTGATTTAGAAGGGGTAGTTTCATTGAAGCCCCGCATAGTAACTGGTTGATACTACTATTTTAGCTGTCATGAGTAAATTATTGAACAGTAGGAAGTATATATTTGGGGATAATCCATGTAAACCTTATTGCCAACATTTTATTATCCTATTAAATAATTCAGTTTCCTTCTATCTCAGAAGACAAACTTGAAAATCCATACCTAGGGACAAGATATTAAAAAGTATATATTTGTATCATCACCAAGCAGTGGGATGAGATGAATCTCACTACCCTTAATTAACTAGAGGTCTCGTGTTCAAGCCTTGGAAATAAAAGTACTCTTAGTAGGGAGTGCTTTCCCGCTTTCTCGACCTTATGATGTGCTAATCTAGATTAGTTGCGGCAGTTTGTTTCAGATACCAAATGGTTAAACCAAAAACTATGTGTGTATGTCTAAATTAGTTGCGGCAGTTTGTTTCAGATACCAAATGGTTAAACCAAAAACTATGTGTGTATGCTAACAAATATATTTTTGTCAATAATAGATGGGCTGCCAGGGTGCTGGTGGGCAGTGATGAGGCATGCCTTCATGGACGGAAGGTAGGTAGAGATCACTTTCTGATATACATCTGTACTCCCAACCTCAGTGTTAATTAGAATGACTTCTTTTAATCATTTGATTAAAAGAGTAATTTTCCAGCATGAGGGCGTGAAAAACCGATAAAGATAGGCTCTCATTAGACGTTCTTACTAAGAATCTAGTTTGCATCACTAAATTTAATTTTTGTATATTGCATTATTTTGACATAATCTTAATAATATCTCCTGCGTAACAGGTTGTAGGTCTTCCAAGCCAAGTTGCCAGATTTTCGAAGGTACGTCTGAGTTGGTAAATTGGATCTTCTGTTGTTGAACATTTGAGTTGTAATTTTGTATATCAAGTATCATGCAGTTCAACTCTTCTGGTCAAGCTTTCGCAAAATGCTTTCAAATTACCGTATTCTTCTTAAATAAACTCTTTTCTGCCATGTTGCCTATGAATTTCCTTTTTCCACATGCTATGTGCATGGCTTTTACTATGCCCTTTCTAAAGGTATACTGAAGGTAACTGAAAATGTAGTTCTAGCCAATATTTATCCAATTACTCGGCTGATGTTTAAAAAAAAGAAGTGATATATTCTGAGCTACAACTCACTTTGTTGACCTGCATGCAGAAAATTACAGCACTTCCACAGAAACCGGAAAGTAAATCAAGCAGTTTCCTAAGAAGGATTGGCTTGAGGACATCTTCTTCTAACTATAAGAATCACATGGACGTAGAAGTGACTGAAATAAAGAAACAGACAGCAATGAGTATCTGCAACATCAACGTTAATGCCACTGGTAAATAAGATGACACTGCATTATTTCTTGGTAGATTAAATTCATAATCCAATTGTTGTTGTTCTGCGACTTCCGTTGTAGCAATAGTTGTGGAGTGTGATTCAGGACATGGTCTAACTAGCCAACTAGGTAGTTCCTTTATTCAATAGAATAAGCAATCAATTCCCCCCGTTCTGCATATCCTAACCAAGGGAGGGAGTTTTTGCAAAATCTTGCAGTTTGAGTGTTTGATTATTAGCAGGTTATTTGGAAACTTCATCCCAAATATCCTACTTGTTTTTTAAATGTTAATGGGAATTGGCAGCTTCTCAGCAGGATTCTAAGGGATGGATGGGTCCACTTATCAAAATGTCACTACCAAACTTCAGGTATTTGTTTCTATCTTGGTCCTTAGGGTGTTAACCCGTGAAGTAAATTTGCACTTGTAACTAGCAGTCTGCTTTAAATTTCAGTGGACGGACAAAGTACAATTCTGATCTCCTCAAGTACTCTTGCCAGATTGAGTGCAGGTCTGTGCTGCTTAGCCCGATCTATTCATTGTGCTATAAGTCTCTCTGCTAATATTCTGTTAGCTCACTTAGCAAGTGGAACTGAAACATCTTCTTCGCCCCTAATTGGCATTAGAACTCGCTGTTAGGGCTAGTGATTTGTGGTTTTTCACTTTGCTTATGTAGGGTAAGAGCAGTGCAACCAGCAAAAGTTTCGGGACCATCTGAGTCAGATGCAGACAAGGAAAATTCATCTGAAGATCAGAGCTCAAATGTGGAATCAGTTAGCAGAGTGCCCAGAGGGACCAAGAGAAATTTCAGCGTATCTGTGATGCTGTCGAAGCCCATTTTGGCTTTAGAATTCAATCATCTGAAAATGAGAGTTGAAGCTCCTACTACAGTTACCGCATGTTCCCATGACACTACTTGACTAGTCATTTTTTTCTTTTTACATGTCTTCATAAGATTGTTGATCTTCTAATTTATGTATGTTCATTTATAAAATAAATTACTTTTGTTCATTCAATTGTTGTCACTATCAGAAAACTTGGTCATTTGCACCTTGTACAATGACATATACAGAGGCTTATTTTGATCAGTGATCTTGTTCTTGCACTCTATTTGCTATACAAGATAATAAAGCAGAATTGTCTTAAAGCATTAATGATAGAACTTAATATAGTTAATATATGGGAAGTTTCAGATCCAGTTGCTTTACACATTCAAAAATAGCCTAATTGAAATATACAATCATGTTCACAACCAATGGAGAGTTAAAGGTTTAATTTATAGCTACATCTCATAGCAGCTTCCTCTTCAGGCTGCCACTGCCAATGCTGGCATCACAAATTTCAGGGGAGTTACTATCAACTTCTGAAGCTTTGTGTAATACCTTGCCTCGGTTCCTTGACAATTTCTTGACCCAAGTGATAGGTAACATTTGTTGACAATCATCCATCGCAACTGGCTTATTAGCCTCAGTAATGACTGGATTAACCAATATGTCTCTGTTTGGTTCATTAGCTTCAGTAAAGACTGGATTCACCAATATGTTCCTGTTTGGCATCAGCTCTTCTCCTTCTGGTACTGCATTCTTCATCAGCTGTGTGCACAATGATCATTTGGATATTATGTTAGACCAAGAAGCAAAAGTAATATGTGATTATATGGTAAGTTCATCGATTGCTCATGTAACAAAGAAACAATCTGGACTCTTGATCATAGTTATCTCCCTACCTCCCAATCAGCAAAATCTAATCTGAAGACGAAGTGGCTGTATTTAACTTCACCAGACTTAACTAATTTGGCATCAGGACCATTCCTTGGAGCTGAGGAAGGAAGAACATTAGAAAGGAAAAACCAAACTACAGAAAGAAAGACTGGGACATACATAAATTGCACTGCTCAGTAAATGGAAGATTTAGAAAGGTATCTTACAAAGAAAGTGAGATCCATTTTCATCGACATCTATGACAACCCGTCCATCTTTCACTAGAAAAGATAGCGCAAATAAATTCTCAATGCTTTGCGCAAAAGATTTTCTGTTCACTATGAGATACTCAAGCTTAACTCTTTTCTTCTCCCTTAGGATTTGAAACATAGTTGATATGTTGCTGTCTGTATCTGTTTTCTCCTCCATATCATCAAGCTGTGATACAAGGCAGATTACATACACTGAATATAACTCAAGCAGCCATTTTTATGCTTTAGTAAATAAATAACTACTTCACCTCAATCCCAAACAACAGTAGCAAATTCCCTTACTATGTCTCCAAGACGATACTTTGAATCCAAATTGGACATAATAAAGTAAGGGAATTTGCTATAGACACTCATGCATCAGTATTCTAAACACATACAACTCTTACATGTACACTTTGACAATAGTAACAGCATAGTACAGAAAATATGAGAAAGATCATACCTCTTTAGGTTGAGCATGCAAGTAAACCTTTGTGTGTGGTTTACGTATAGTATACTTACGCTGCTTAACTTCACAATTCATGGGTCCAATCCTTCAGAATATAGCAACAAAGAAAGCACATAAAAATACAAGAACAAGTCCCCCATGCACTACTAACAAAATAGTGAGCATTATGAATCAAGAAAAGGGTTGCCAAAACAAAACTTACATTGTGTGGCAACCTCTTCCATTCCTAAAAATTGGTGAAACAGCAAGCCCAAGTTTCTTCCAACCTACAGTATCTTCATTTGGAGAGAGCCCTTTTTGATGTTTTGCACTTCGTGGCCCGAAGGCTTCGAGCAAAGAGGAAATGAATATATAAGGTGTAACATCATCAGCAGAATGTGATCTAACTGAAGCCACCAAAGTTCTGGTGAGATCAAACAATGCCTCTGCATCTGCAACTTGCTCTCTTGGCTTTTTGACTATCAATCAAACACAGTGATAAATAAAGTCAATACTTTTTTTATCACTAATAAGTATGCAAGCAAAATTCATCAAGAATGTTAAATTCTGCCTTATAAAGTTGGAAAATATACAAACTCTAGCTTTAGGACTTTAAAGCTTTTCAGTTGAACAACCTTCATAAAAAAATCATCATATACATATATAGAAATTTATACGAAATATATAAATCAAAAATTATTTTTCACACATATATACTAAATTTTGAACACCATTTGCAAAATCTTGAACACCACTGCCCACATCACACTTGTATGTTGTTGTAATAAAAGTAAGATAATAACTTCTTCAAGAAAGTCCATAATTTCAACAAGAATGTAACTTTAATCAAAACTTAGTTTATTCTTGTTCTTAAAAACTTTCAAGCACCATTGGCAAAATCTTGTAAATATTCATTATTCAACATAAAGATAAGAACTTTCAAGCAACATATGCAAAATCTTGTAAATATTCAACTTAAAGATGAAAACTTTAACATCTAAATCCCATCATATTCATGATAAAAGAACAAGAAACCCATCTATAATCACAAAATAATATAATACCTTCATTATGAGAGTTTTCAATTTGATTCATAATTTCCTTGAACTTCTCCGAATCAACACACCCAATATCATCTTTCCCCTCTGTATAATACATCGTTTTTTTAACAAAATAAGAAAAAAAAGAACATAAAGCCCATTAAAAAAGAGATTTTTTTTTCCACAAAAATTACCAGAAATACTGTTTTGTATAGCAGAGTATTTGCAAACAACTACTCTTGCTTGAGATATGGGTTGCTCAGTGTAACCGTTCAACTCCTCTTGAGTACTCTCAGCCATTTTTTTTTTAAAAATTTTTACCAAGTAGATGATGATCAATAAAATTGTCTTTTATTTATGGGGGAATACAAGAAGTTCATTTTGGGAACAATTATGTAAAATGGGGGGAGGATTTCCCGCTTGTTTAAATGTTTTACCACTAAGGTAAATTTTGTGAAAATTTACAGCTCCTTTTATTTTTAGGTTTTGATTTTACTTTTTACTTTTTTGGGTAGGAGATATATCCCTTACCAATTATAAAAGTTAAAAAAAATTATCTTAGTATTAGACATATTTCACTATCATATATATTATAATGAAAAAAATAAGAGGAACTCCACATTTAGATTCTCTTATTATCATTATTCCTTATTAGTTTTATAAATCTCTCATTTTCATGCATCAAATTAATGTATCATCGCATCAGATTAATGTATCTCGCGTATCAGATTAATGTATCATGTATAAAATGTAATGTATCTTACTTAACAATTAAGTATCTCGCGCATTAGATTAATGTATCAGCGCTTATATTATCGTATCGGTTTGAAAGATTTCTGTAATTATAAACTTATAAGAGACAAATAGTAATTTTATCTTAAAATTATGTGATTTTTGTCCTTTGCTCTGTTATTGTTACTTATACTTTCAAATATTAAGTATCTCAGCTCTAATTAAGAGTTTATACGTATCTTACTCATTTTTTCTACCAAATACACAAAATAGGGAGAGAGACGAGCAAGATTCATATATATCCACACACATGTGAATCACACTATATGTGTGTCTCAAAAAGGGACTATGAGTCACTTTCTTTGAGCAATATTCTATTTTTCAGAGAGAAGAATGTCCAAAAGTAGACCTGACCTGAACAAGTACATCCGACCTTTTCGTCTTGATTATAAATCAAGAAAGACGGGATCTAAAGGCACACAATTTTGTGTGTGTATCTAGAGTAATTCGCATGTATTCTTCTAGAATATAGATACACGGAGAAAAATGTACAAGTATCTCCTTAACCTATGTCCGAAATTCCAGAGACACACTTATACTATACTAATGTCCTATTATCCTCCCCCCCTCCCCCCCGAACTTATTTTATAAGTAATTTTCTATTCCTTTTCAGCCTACGTGGCACTAGCTTGAAAAAAAAGTCAACCAGCATTGGGCCCATAAGATAGTGTCATGTAGGCCGAAAAGGGATAGAAAATTATTAATAAAATAAGTTAGGGGGGTAATAGGACCTTAGTATACTATAAGTGTGTCTCTGAGATTTCGGGCACAGGTTGAGGGGAAACTCGTGCATTATCCCGATACATGAAGAGCGGCGAGCGAGATGTAAGAGAGGGCAGAGAGATTTGTATATATCTAGATACATGTTAATCACACTAGATAGTGATACACATGTATCTGGGATACCAAATACATGACAGAACGATAAGCGAGATAGGAGAGAGACGAGGGAGGCAAGCGAGATATGATATGTATCTCAAATACATATGGATTCATTTGGATACAATGTATCTAGAATAAATTACACCTAAATTTGATCCCATGTATCCAAGATACATGTGTCTGAATTTATCTGGAGGCATTAAAATCTTGTAAGATACATATGTAATATTGCAAACTAGACTATATTTAAGTAACTAGCTCATAAGTTAGCGAGATTTATGTAAGTTTCCATAAAAATTCTTACCTATTATGGGGGACTTACATGTCTGTACTTTGTTTTTATGCTATATTAATAAATAAGTATTTTTTTCTTGTTAAAAATTTATTAATTCAAAATTTTCATATAAAATATTAAATATCATATGATTAAATGAGATGTTGGTACATTTTGTATATATTTCTTGGAATTCACAAGTTCCAAAATATTCTTTACATTCCTCAATTTGTGTAAAATTATAATAGAAAAATTATAATAGAAAAAATAATAATTACAATAATTTATATTTATATTAATGAAGAAATCTCGAGAAAAATTAATACTTCTTTTAATGTCCTATTAATAATGATGATTAAAATGATTTATGATCATTATTAAAGTTCTACACAATTGAGATAAAAATTGAATTGGTATACAAATAAAATATTTTTATACCGACAAAACAATCATGTGCACTATTAGAGATTACCTTCCGGTGTTATAATTAGGGCAAACTATATAAACCTCACTAGTTTAGGTCTTAAATAGGGGTGGACATAAATATTGAAAAATCGAACCGAATCGAATTATTTAGATTCTTCGGTTCAGTGTTGGTTTTTTATTTTTGAAACTTCAAATCTTCGGTTTGGAGTTCGGTGTAAGGGATCCAAAATTACGGTGCACGGAAGAATCGAGTTTTATTAAATAGATTTGAAAATATTTGATTATATTGCTTAATTAATAACACTTATACATTTTTTTACTCAATTTTTTACATGACCCATTTAAACCTTTTACTTCAGCTAACATTTTACGATAAAAAATTGTTTTACTGGTAGAACATTATAATGAGTAATGACAATTGAGCCTAGAACTATTGTTGTAGCAAACGCTTGTTAGCTTCTGTTCATTGAGGCAACTAGCAAACGCTTGTTAGCTTCCATTTATGTACCTTCTCATATATTGTGAGTCCTATATTTGCTTTCTTCTGTATTCATTCATGTAGGGATAAACCAAAAAATGTTGCATATTTGCCTTCTCTTTATTTTTATTAAGCACATGAAATTCTTAATACTTCATCATATTTTCACTTTATTTTTATTCACACCAAAAAAACAATTTCAAAACACCGAACTAAATCGAACCGATCTTAGTTTGTTATAAATATGGTGCACACTTTTGTAAAATCGAATACCGAAAAATCGAACTGAAATTTGATTAAATCGAATCGAAGAACTTAATGTCCACCCCTACTCTTAAACACTAAAATTTCCAATAGTTGCAAATGTTTACTTCTTCTACCATATTTCATGCTTGGATCATGAGTCTGAATCCATCAGATATATGTATCTGTCGAATTTTAAAATTGAGATACAAAATATATTTATTTAAATTAATTGGATGTAACTGATTTCCTTAATTAGAGGAGTGACTAAGGATTTTCAAAATACATAGATAATTAATTTCATTTTATTATTCTTTGAAATATTAAATTCATTAATAAGATAAAAATATGTATATCTTGGTAATGTAATTTGATTAATTTTAAATTATTGCTCTTAAAATAATAAATTGGTCAAACCCATCGGTGACCTCATGAATTTGACACCAAGTTTCACATAGACATATCAACTATACGATGTTCACTTAAGACACTTTAAATAGGATTCTCTTATGTTATTTTGACACTTTTCGCTGAGTTGGCATATTATGTGTGTTACGCTTACTTTGAGCGCGTGAAAGACATAATTTTATGATTTTTAAACTTTTTTAATTCTTTTTCTTCCTTCTCTCTCTTTCCCACACTTCCTCCACCATATATCACCACTTTTATCACCATTGTATATTCAACTTTCTCCTCTTTGTCATTTCTTGATGTGGAAAATTAAATCTATATATATATATAAATGAGGATCATAGAGGAGGTGATGTGGCACCTCTCTATGACCTCCATTCATTTTTTTTAATTTTTTTTCTTTTATTTGACATTTTTTCTTATTTTTGTCAATTATTTTTTTATTAACTTATACCTCTTTAATTATATAAATTCTATTCTTAAATTAGTATTAATAATATTCATAACCCTCAAACCTTTCATATTCATAACCTCTTAAACCTTTTATATTCATAACTTCTAATTATTTAATGTGAAAGGTTACATTAACACTATAAAATCACACTAAAATTGTTTGTTATTTTGTAGTCATCTTTGGTAGAGAATTAGTGGAAGAAATGTTACAATATTTGTAAGCTTTGAGGTGCATTATTTTTTTAAATATTATTTCATATATTACTTTTCATTAGCAAGTAAGGCTAATATGTCATCATATTTTTATTTCTTCTAGATAAATTATTTTGTTTTGTTATCTTTGAGATTTATTTTATGACTAATAATGTATTTATTATTATTTTTGTTGGCTCTGTACATAGGATGAAATGATAACATCAAGCGATGAAGATTAGTGGATTTTGAGTTAAATATATTGATTATTTGTCCAAAATGATTATGTAGGAGAATTTATGATTAAATGTATTTTTTCCTTATTCTTTATGAGATATAATATTTTATTTTGTTAACTTTGAGATTCATTTTAGGACTAATAATTTATTTGTTATTATTCTTCTTGACTCTTGTATATAGGATAAAATGAGAACATTCAGAGATGGAGATTAATGGATTTTGAGCTATATAGTGATTATTGTTTATTTTTTTAGGTCCTTAAGAAGTAATGTTTCTATTATATTATTTCCTTTTGAATTATTTATATTTTGTCAAAAATGATTATATGTGTTTAAATGTAATTTTCTCCTTATTCTTTATCTTTTTCTTCTTTTGGTAGATAATTTTTAACTTATTTAATCAGATTTGCCGATTATAGAAGATATATCTATAGTGAAAATGGTTAGACATTCTTGCATAATTTGAGTTTACAAGGAAAAATAATTTGATATGTCTAATATAATGACAACTCTTTCTTTGTTGAATCATACATTTAATATTATTTATTTATGTTCATGAAGATAGAAATCTTGAGCTTTTTAAATAAAAAAGCATCTAATTTATTCTCCTTAGACCTCTATATGATTCTTAGATAATTTAATTATATATAATGATATATTCTTCAAAAATAATTATTTGTTTAGATAAATTCATCTCTCACTTTTTTATTGATAATATTAGTTTATTGTGTTTGTGACTTATAATATTTTAAAACATAGAAGTAGAAATCGATGTGCTACTTAAAGAAATATGTGCATATACTTTCATAATCCGGTGAAACAATTTTTATTAACAAAAATGATAGAACATAAGAATGTAAAGTTAATTTATTATTTTTAAAATACACATGGTTTTATCAAAAATAAATTATTTATTAATATGTAAAATTACAATTCTTAAATTTTCCATTTTTGTTGTTTTTCTTAGAATATTTCAAGTTGTTTATTAATAAGTCTTTATGTTTTCATATTTGTTATTTTTCGGGAGTTCTAAAGTTATTTCCAAATTACGATTAATTTATAATTTTAAAAATTTAGTTGGTTTCCTACCTTTCTATTCACTTATGATAAAATATTTGTCTCAATAACTCTAATTTGTTTGTTTTCATTTTCTATAGTTAATGTTCTTTATTAGTGTAATAATGTACAAATATTACTCTTATTATGTTACAAAAGTTCAAAGTCATACTATTAATCTTCTTAGTTACTGTGACTTTTTATTCTTAGAAATTTATTATGTTAAATGTAATATTTATTTAAAATGTGAAATATATTTTTTAATATTTTGTGTTTAAGCCAAACAAAATTTAAAAAAAATAGGAATTGTGTATGTGTCATTTTCTTGAATCTTTTTTTCGTAGTTAATTCTCTCTTTTGTTGTCATTTATGTTATTTTTAAATTTTACATTTTTTCCCAATATAAGTTGTCCAAAAAATAATTGGATATCTAAACCTAAGTATAATGATGATGATGATGATGATAATAATAATAATAATAATAATAATAATAATAATAATAATAATAATAATAATAATAATAATAATAATAATGTCACGACCCAAAACCGAGCCGCGAGTGGCACCCACACTTATTCTACTATGTGAGCGAACCAACCAATCTAAACCCCAACATTTAAACATAATGAACAAAATACAATGCGGAAGACTTAAAACTCAACATCTATTATTATTATTCCCCAAAATCTGGAAGTCATCATCACAAGAAAATCTATCCTCAAATAACAAATCTAAGAGTATCTAAGAAACTAAAATACATAAAAAGCTAGTCCATGCCGGAACTTCAAGGCATCAAGACATGAAGAGGAAGATCCAGTCCAAGCTAGAAGCATTAGCTCACCCTGAAATCCGGTGTAATGAAGACTGGCTAGAGTTGCGGTTGAGTTGAAGACGACGGTATGTTTGTTGCACTCCACAAATAACAAAGAAAGAAACATACAAGTAGGGGTCAGTACAAAACACGAGTACTGAGTAGATATCATCGGCCAACTCAAAATAGAAAAACAGTATATATCAGATAATATCATAAAATCAACTACAATACTCAACATGCGGCATTTACAATTACCATATCTCTTTGTCACAACACCAAGCACATCAATGAGGACTCACGCCTCCCCATCATACTCATTTGGGAATTAGGTTCATTAAATTGAGTATATTAACATATTTCAAGATTCATTATCTTTATTCCTCTCGTGTCGGTACGTGACACTCCGCTCCATATACTATCCTGGTGTCGGATCGTGACACTCCGATCCTCATATACTATCCTGGTACCGGAACGTGGCACCCGATCCATATTCTATCCTGGTGTCGGAACGTGACACTCCGATCCTCATCTATCCTGGTGTCGGAACGTGACACCCGATCCATATTCTATCCTGGTGCCGGAATGTGGCACTCCGATCCTCATTCTATCCTGCTACCGGAACGTGGCACCCGATCCATATACTATCCTGGTGTCGGAACGTGACACTCCGATCCTCATATACTATCCTGGTACCGGAACGTGGCACCCGATCCTCTATTACTATCCTGGTACCGGAACGTGGCACCCGATCCCCTAATCTCACTACTTTCGTTCATCAAGGCTTCTTTTATACGAAGGCATCATCATTAACAAAGTAGGTTAGGGTTTTTCAAGATTTAGGATTCAATAGCTTCATCATGCTTATTTTATCACAATTATATAATCACATTCATGCAAGCATACAATTAATCATATAGAAGGGTTTTACAATACTACCAATACATATCATTCGCTATTAAGAGTTTACTACGAATAGCATAAACCATAACCTACCTCCACCGAAGAATCGGAGTCAAGCAACTACTTCTCCAATGTTTTTCCTTTCTCCAATGCCTCCGAACCTTTCAAATCTATCAAATATATATATATATATATATATATATATATATATATATATATATATATATATATATATATAAGGTGTAAGTTCACAAGGCCATAAACACTCCGATTATTCTGTGTCTAGCCTATACTCATAAATTCACCTAATTATATAATCAATCTCTTAAAGTTTAAGCCTAATGGTAAGTCTTAATTCTTCCAATTACCACAAATTTAATGAAATTTAAACATTATGATACACCAAATATTTAATTACCTATCTCAATATATTCATACGTAATTTATAATCTTAGATAAAAACATTAATACCAAAAGTTTGAAGCATACTGTAATGAAACCAGCGCCGGTCCACATTGAATTGTGCACTCATACGTGCACTGTATAACCAAAACTCCTCAACATGCATGTTGCCTCCATTTTGTATATATATAATAATATTAATAATAACAATATGACCCTTACCCTAATTCACCTTGGCAGTTATCAACCAAACATATATAATCTGTAACTTTCCTTGCTATCTAAACATTAATCCTTATTTGTTTCACCTATAATGTGACCAATCAGAATGTCTTTTTAACTTTGCACTTTTCAATTTTCCAACTACTCGTAATCAATTCCATTAACAATCTATACATTCAATATTAATACTCAAATTAACTTTAATCAATACATTAATTTCTTTCAGTTCCATTAATGTGCACTTGTCACACTGTCCAACCCATATAGTATAACAACAATAATCAAACTAAGAAAATCACCTGAAGTACCGTGGCTTTCTTCGCTCAATGCTACTTCGTGTTCTCTCGTTTACTTTTCTTCTTCTTTACAAATTATGTTTACCCTAATTAATATATGACTAATTATAGGACTAGTAAAAGTGACCCACTATTAATTTTAATGTTATATTCTTTAACCACCAACTAAATAAGTTATTAAAACTACCCCATTATTTCTATAATTGTAGTTATGAATGGTCTAAAGTACCTATTTACATTATATTGAAATAGTATATTATGAAATAAAAAGCTCTAATATTTAAAACGACTAAATGGGTCGTTACAACAGGATGAATATATATATATATATATATATATATATATATATATATATATATATATATATATATATATATATATATATATATATATATATATATATATATATATATATATATATATATATATATATATATTTATTTATTTATTTTTATATACAATTTTCTCGCGTTTTATACAAGCATAAATGAAATGTGTACATTTGTGTTTGTATGAAGTGAGAGAGACTAGTGGGAATGGTGAGCGAGATTTAGGAGAGGGGAAAGAGGTAAACGAAAACATATGTATATATACAACTTTCTATCGCTTTACACAAACACAAACACATTCTATACATTTGTGTTTGTTTAAAAGCAAGAGAGGCGAAGGAGAGACAAATGAGAGTGGTGAGCAAAAAACCTAGGGATAGAGGCGAATGACAAGAGTTTGTTACGAGTTACAATTAAATCAAATTGTGATAATTGCATTTAATTTTAATTAATATTTTGCTATCATATACAATTACCCCAAAAATTAATACCTTCTTGCAAGACTTATATGTTCATTTGATTCTTTTAACACCCGAGATCTCGCATCAGGTGTAAATACACAAATCAAATAAAATAATTTTAGGCATTGATATATATATTGCAACATCTTTATCCTTTTAAAATTGTGACAAATGACAATTAATGATGTTATTTTTATCAAGTTGAAGTCATATATTTTCAAAACATAAATATGCTTATCTTAAATTCTTCTTCTAATATGGGAGGTGCCCCTTTTGTCCATGTTGATTATTTTTCTTTCATCACTAGAAATATCCTAAAGAAAAGACAAAACTAAAAATCTCCCAACTCCCATCCAAAATATGTATCATGTTCTAAGAGTGTTTCTATAGTAAAGATAATCTGTGTATTCGTAAAATCTTCAAATCCTCATTAATATCTTTTTTCTACCTTAAGAATTCTGAGAAATTTTAAAAACTAATTTTTTTCTGTACTCTTCATAGTCCGCCATGATTTATCATCCTTACTACTTATTTTTCACATACTTTGTATTGCACATACATACATCATGTGGGAAACAAAAAAAATTATTATATGTTATAAATCCATTGAATGAGTGAATAGTCCATAAAGTTGGTTACATGAACAACCATCCATATTCACTAGGTTTCATGAACCTTTTCGGATAAGAATGTATCTATTTATTATGATACTTAATATGATGATTTTTGGAGTGATTTCTCACTCTATAAATAGGGTTGTTCATTCACACTATTGTATGATATACAGATGAGACTTACATACACTTGAATAAGAAGAAAATTCATCTTTTTCTATCTACTTCACTTGTCTTCTTCTCTTCATGATTATATTCTTATGAGTTTACAGCATGAGACTCTATCCAATTGAGAGTGAGTTCTTATTTTTCTTTAGCTCATATTTTTGTTGATCTCGTTATGAAGATCAAAGTATTGTATGCATAAAATCAGATATGTATTTTCTAAAATATTTTATGATTTAGAATAAAATAGTATTCAGTCACTAACAATTATAAGGAAACAAAGGGATATACAACTATTGGTTGAAAATGACATGCTATACAAACTTCTTAAATGGAAGAAGGTATAAAATTTAATAGCATGAGTTTGAATATTATTTTGATTGTTTTAAAAGACTCAAAGGGTAAATCATGTTGTATTTCAGTCTATTATACTGTTGGTTAAGGGTAAGACGATGGATTCAAGTTTATCGCACCAAAAGGGTAAGACATCAGGTTAAAGTACGGATGCACCATAATGAAAAATATTTGAGGATAAGACGATAGATTCAAGTTCTATCGCACAAAAAGGATAAGACATCAATTTGAGTTTTTATACACCATGATTGGGTTCAAGTCATATAGAATTATGGCGTAACACGCCTTATATGGGTAAGACATTGCGTTTGAGCCAAAGCACCATAGCGATGATAAAATGATGACTAAGAAAAATAATATATTTTTGATGAAAAGCCTTGAAATTTGTCCAATTGAATTTGTTCCATTCCTTGAAAAGAATGTGGTAGCTACATATGATAACTTTGAAATTTGATGTTGATTTGCTTCATTCTATCGTATGAATGTGGTAGCAGTAAATAATTAGTCTGAAAGATGAAAAATGATTAACGATATGAAAAAGGGCATGAAGGGACGGAATTATAATAGTCATCATTGTGGTAATTATAAAAGGAAGAACACTATGGGATCTCCAAATAGTCCTTCGAAATATGAAGACAGTTTTCATTATCAAAATATTATGAAAGGACATTGGACTTGTGAATGTTGTCGACCCAATAATTTGAAAAGTTTATAAATCCTCCATCAAAAGACAAGAAGATAAAGTGATGGTACACTTGATCCTTCAAAGTGATGTTGAGGTGTATCATGGAAATATGATGAATTTTAAAGCCATGACAATGTGCTTATAATGCAAATTTATGAAGTACATTTAAATGATTAGTTCATTCCTCAAAGAGAATGTGACTTGTGATGTGGATCGTGTATGCTCGACCATTCTATAAGAGAATGGGTTTAGATGTGATGAAATCATTATGGATTAGATATATGCCACAACTCACCTCTATGGAAGGCTTGAGAAAAAATGATATATGTCAAAACTCACCTCTACGAGAGGTTTGGAACGAAATAAATTTTATTTGGTAGAAATGGCTATTCGTATTTTTATGTTTATACATCAATGTTTTATGTTTATTATGATCTATCGAAAGTAATAAAAAAAGAAATAGTTCTTGCCTATAAGGGTTCTAGTCATTATTGTGTGTCAATACAAATTTGTCATTGGTTGGGTACCTATGGTACAACAAAAGTAAAGCAAGAAAGACGTCTTGCTCGTAATGATTTTGACCATGACAACAATAATATGATTTTCTCCTTGAAGGAGATGTTCACCATAGGGATGGTGTCATGCAATATGTGATACTATACAAAATTAATTGCAAGCTCTAACGAGTTGTGTTATTATCAGAGGAATAATATTGGGGTTGTAGTAAGTCTCAAAAGAAACTTTTTAAGTTTCGGATGATTGAAAATAAATATTGAGACTATAAATCACTACAACCGAAGAGGGTTATAAATATTTATGTAAAAGATAACTCCACTTTTCTTCTGTTTTGTTGCAGACAAACATGTACATGCTGATGAAATCACATGTAAAAGTAAATTGTAAGTGTACTAAAATAAAGATCAGTTGGCATGACTGATAGACCATTCCGATTAAATGTGATGCAAACGTAATTGAGAATTTAGGTGATTTATATGATGAAGAAATAAAGATTCTTCAAGATTTCTCTTATGTTGCTTGTTCTCTTGATAAAATGATCATTGTACCAGCTGAGATTGGGATTGCAATCCCCTAAAATTTTTGGAACATATAAAAGGGTGAATATGATCCCGTTCACCTGCCATGTGGATCATTTGCAACTATATGATCGATGCATCTATGCGATGGCCACATTTTTTGTTGTCAACTTACAATTGGTTTTGTAAGGTTGTTTGCTCGAATTGTTAAAATTGAGAGCACAGTTCCAAACTATGAAATTATATTAATAATGCTGGTTGATTTAACAGAAATTGTATGCCTCAAAATCATGGTTATGAGAACAGAACTCTCAAATAAGATTTGGTATGAGATAATTTTATTTAACATGTAGCAACACATGTATGCATCAAACCAACAAGGTTTCCCATTAAAATTGGTTCAGGGTCAGAAACCATATAATTTTCATCTAAAATGTTGAATGTGTGGTTATGATTTTAATTGTTCCACCATGCAAAAAGATGAACATCTAAATAAGGTTGGAATGAATGATAGATTTTCTAACATTAAGGGGAAAGATGATTGACAGCTGAAAATTATGTGTGAGGTTAATTATGAATTATCTAGATCCTCGTTAAATAAATGTGTAAACTTAAAGTTCAAGGGATAATTCAGTTGCATAATGTTACAAATCAGTTGCCAGATGAATGCATTGACCCTATGATATAATTCAGCTGCAAATGCTCCAATGTGAAGTCCTTGAAGGACAGAGTCTATGATACGTTGGAAGCGTAATAGACCAATCGATTCCAAATATAAAATTCCTTGAAGAAGGAAGGAGCAAATGATAAATATGCTCATGATAATGAAGCAAGTGCTACAAAAGAGCACATTGACATAACACTTCATAAAATCTTTAAAAAGGTTCAGGTACATGAAAAATGAAGAAAAATGAAGAGATCTCGATAAGTTATTCCTTGTAGGAATCGATATCAAATAACCGTCGACGGTATATTTGATATGAGGTAGCACTCAATGATATAAATTGTGATGAGTATCTTGAATTCAAATCTGCCATATAGTGTGGACAGATAAATGGTTGACCAAGTAAAATGCACAATTCAAGTATATTTTGTTTCACTTAGAAAAGTGACATTTTGGATTGGTAGTCCAAAAATCAAGGTATAATGTCAGTGAGGTATAAATAAATTATTATGCGATAGTATCACGGTAAGATATCAAATACAGTTTGTGCCTTGGGGCATAAAGGTTTATCGCAAAAAGCATGACATTATTGGGTATGTTTTCTCCTATGGTGGATGCAATGAGGTTTGTTTTGATCTGGCAACATATAAAAAACTTGATGCATATAATGAATAATTGTCATGTCTAGCTAGACAATGAAAATTATATGAAAATTCTTGAAACAATCGAGGTGTCTGAAACATATAAGAGTTTGAAAGAAACTTTTTCAATAAAGTTTCAAGAATCCTTATATGGATTGAAATAGTCAAGGAAGAAAATGGTACAAAAGAATGACCCTGATTGTCCTTGTATTTTTATGAAAAGGTCTTGGTAAGACAAAATTTTGTCTTGACCTACAGATTGATAATTTGACAAATGAAATATTTGTCTAACAGTGCACAAACACTGAAAAGTTATGATGCAATTTTATATGGATAAATTGCATTCATTGAGTACCCGAATGATTATGAGATCACTTGACATAAATGATGATTCATTTTGATCTCAAGAGAAGGATGAAGAGCTTCTTGGTGATGAAACTCCATATATTAGTGCAATCAGGGCACTAGTGCATCTTACTAACAATATTTGATCAGATAATTGTTTTGCAGTTAATTTATAGACAAGATTCAGTTTCTCCCCGATAAAAAGACATTGAAGTGGTGTGAGCACTTGATTGAATATCCTCGAAAGACCATAATTATGGGTTTATTCTATTCCGAGGAATCCAAGACAAAATTAATTGTTTATGCAGATGCAGAATATTTATCTGATCCGCATAAAGCACGATCTCAAACACACTATTTTTTTCATGTGGAGGCACAATAATATCCTGACGATCGATAAAGCAAATGTTGCTACGCAGAAATAAAAGCTTCCATGAAGCAAGTCGAAAGTGCATTTGGTTGAGATAAATGACACACCATATTCAGGAAATGTGTGGTTTTCCATTGGAAAAGAATATATCAATCACAATGTACGAAGATTGGAGACAACATCACGAGAAATTAAGTGATGTTTTAATCAGGGAGATAATAATACGCGTTGCACTCTTTTTTCCTTAACCGATGTTTTTTCCCAATAGGTTTTCCTGGCAAGGTTTTTAATGAGGCAACAAATAGTGCGTATCAAAAGATATGTGTACTCTTTTTCCTTCACTAGAATTTTTCCCCACAGCGGTTTTCCTAGAAAGATTTTAACGGCGCACATTATCTATGGACATCCAAGGGGGAGTGTTATAAATCCATTGAATGAGTGGATAACCCATAAAGTTGGTACATGAATAAACATCCATATTCACTAGGTTTCATGAACCTTTTTGGATAAGAATGTATCTATTTATTATGATACTTAATATGGTGACTTTTGGAGTGACTTTTCACTCTATATATAGGGTTGTTCATTCACTATTGTATGATATTCAGATGAGACTTACATACTCTTGAATAAGAAGAAAATTCATCTTTTTTCTATCTACTTCTCTTGTCTTCTTTCTCTTTATGATTATATTCTTATGAGCTTGATTTTATAACATTATATAATTTCTCTTGATTTGTACACAAATTTCTTATAAATATTTAAAAACTTTTTTACTAAATTTGGAGGGAAAAAATTCAACAGGTAAACCTTAAACTCATATCTTCTAAGCTAGGTTCGTCTTTAAGTCCCTTTTCTGCTCCTATATAAACCACCTTTAACCTTGTTCCATTTCCCATTACCTTTTCCCATACTCAGCATACAATTTCAAAGTATTAATATTATTATTATTATTATCTTTAAATTACTCTATTTGTGTGTATATAATTCATCGTTACTCGTATGTAAGGAAATAATAACTTGCGTCGTCAAGTTGCTAGCCTTAGACAGTCCCTCTTCGATCAGGTTTCTCTTCTTCTTTTTTTTTTTCAATATATTATTAGGGACATTGATATAGTATCAAATATCGCAAAATGCCCTACAACTAGTTAAATAACTCAAAGTTATCGTTTCTACTAACCGTTGCTACAAATCAAAAAAATCAACTAATTTTTCTGTCCTTGAACTATTCGAAATGTGACCCTTTTAATTAGATAGTACGTTTTAATTGGTTTCAGTCACTGTCATGGGTTCAAGGATATGTTTGATGAACAATGGAAGAAGTTGTTACTTATTTTATGATGATTCTGCTAGATTAATCCATAACATTGACTAATCATTGTGAGTTTTTTTTCTCTTAAACATATATGATTATACAGTGATTAATTAATATAATTATTTGATTTATTGGGTATTTAATTATTTTAGGGGAGAAAGATTTTGCAAAGCTTGATAACTATATGCACGATTGTTATATGATAAACTAAATACTCACAATATTTAATGAAAATGACAATCCCCTTCAATTTATCAATCAAACTTATTGTATCAACTTTTTTCATGACTAATTGTATGCAGGGTTGGAGCCAAGAAAATTATAATCGAATGTACACTGTTCATGATAACTGCCGTGTTGAAAACGTCGAAGGATAATTAATCTTCATTAATATAAAAAATCTTTTACACTATCAACATAATTTAATATGTTATAACATGTTACAATTAGAAATCTAATATCAATTGTCAACATATACTCTAAGATATTATTATAAAATTATTCTAAACTTTATAATAATGATTATTTTTCAACTTTAAAGTGAAATGTGACTAGCTTGCAATGTTATTAAGAAAACTATTACGAAAGGAAGAAAATACCTAGGGAAAAAAGTTGAAAAGATTTTTAATATATAACCCGTGTGGTTAAAATGTATCCTTGGAGTTATATTATATGTACCTAATGATCTTGAAAATTGAGTCTTTAATTTTTAATTTTCGTTTTCTGGCCCATTAACAAAAGTTCAAGGTTAAAAATCCATGCATATCTAATCTCTATTGAATATTATTATTTATTTATAGTATTATTTATACCCAAATATTAATCCTCTGGAACTTACTTGTTGTAATTAACAACTTGCAAGACTCTTGCATGCCTACTGGCTTATCTATAATTTACTTAAATATGATTCTTTAATTGTCGCCATATTTATCAAGACAAAGAATATATCATAAAGTGTTCACGTATCACAAAATTGTACAGTAGTCATATTTTGTCGATGTATATATTCTATTCTTTTAAACCTTATCGTGAGATAAGTGATTTATTTGTTTCCTTTATTTTCATCTTTTTGTAAATTGAAGCAAATGAAGAGAACTTTTCAACAATTAAAGAGAGAATATGTTGTACTAAAAAATAAGCTAGAAGTTAATTTTCAGGCAGCAGCAAATATACTCTAATTATTTCAGCTAATTAATTAATTATTTAAAATGAGTGTGATGAAATCTGTAACTGTATATATACTGTATTCACAATAAGCTGGACCAACTAAAACGACGTCGTATAGCCTAAAGTAACTCTGTTAGGGATATTATCTAAGTGACTCCTGATACAAGTCAAAAATGCACAATTCCTTGTTAAACGTAATAGTACAGGGAGGGATGTGTATAAGCATTAATTAGAGTTGCACCTTATAATATGTCATAAAAATATTAAATATATACTTTGGATTGGTTTTAGGGAAATTTTTCAAAATGTCAATATTATAATATTTAATAGGATTTGTTGTCAACATTTTTAATATTTAGTAGAAATGTCAAACTTTAGTTTATTATGTATGTTGTCTAAATTTTATTTAAATAATATAATTGTTAACTAACAAAAATAAGAAATTTAGGGGAGAGAATTTTTTAAAATAGGAAGAATTGCTCAAAAGTTTGATTAGTTACAAAAATTCAAAAGTAAACACAAAAATAAAAAAATAACAAAAAGAACTCATCCCACTTGTTCATCAAATTTCTGGTATCGATTTTTAAATTGTCATTGATAATACTCAATTTTTGTTGAAATGAATCGCTTTTTTTTTAATTTTTATTTTTTAGAATATTGCATCAACCTCAACAGATTGTAGTATTTTCATTATGTATGCTATTCTTTTTCTAGAATCATGTCTCTTTCTTTAATCGTATTCATATGTAATGACTAGATTATATTGGAATACAATTCGTAATTTTTTTGAAATACAAATAAAAGAAAAATATATTTGGCAGTTATGTAATACAATTTTGATAAATAGGATACAATTTTTGTTTCACTATGTGAGTAAAATACCAATTTTAATTTAAATGGTAAAGTGAATACATAAAATACAAAATTTGTTGATATACAATTATGATGAAAACATAATAAAAAGAAATATAAACTTGTTGTCATTGAAATTGAGACTAAAATACGAAATGAGCACAATAAATACAAAATGATCAGATCAGTTGGAATACAAAATTGACTTTGTTGATATATCATTATGATGAACACAAAAAAATACAAACTTTTCTGAATACAATGTGAGAGTTAAATACAAATGATTACAGTAAAATACTCATCACAATTTGATATTCAATTTTAATTTGAATTGTAAAGTGAACACATAAAATATAAAAGTTGTTGGCATAACTATGATGAAAACATAATGAAAAAGAAATACAAACTTGTTGTCATTGAAAATTAAGATTGAAATATAAAATGAGCACAATAAATACTCACTTCAGTTGAAATACAAATATGACTTAGTTGGTTTACCATTATGATGAATACAAAATAAAAAAAATAGAATTTATTTGTATACAAAGTGATATTGGAATACAAAATAAATAAATTACAATACAAAATTATCGTCATTTCTATTCTAAGTTTCAATTGTGATATTTGAAAAATAAAACATTGTTGATTAAGTTGAATATCTCTAGTAATTCTCTTAGATTCTGCCATTGGAGAGTGATCTAGAATTTATCAAACCCAAAAAATGATTTCAACTACAAACAACAATTTTGGACGATTTATTCAAAAATAAAATCATAAAATACATATTGAAAATAGGATAAAGACTCATATTTTAATAAAAGGGATTGTGTGAATATCTTTATAAATATATTTTTCTTGAAATAAAAGAAGAATAAGAGAGGCAGATTTTGAAATGGAGAATAATTGAAAGATTAAAATATGAGAGAGAAAATGTTTCATTTTTAAAAAAGACATATGAAAGAGGATTATTTGGAAAATTTGTAATTAAAATAGATAAAATAGGAAGTAAATTAGAATACGCAATCCTTTCTAAAATAATGACATTTTTGATATTTTTACTAAAATTTATAAAGTATGGAGGTTTTTACTAATTAAGTTAAGTTATTTGACTAATTTGCTAATTTTTCCTTGATTTCCCCCCCTTTTATACCATAAAAAGCTTGGCCCAAAAAACTAAATTTGGGCTTAGATGAGTGATGTTGTAGTCTGAACGGTTTGATTTTTTAAGTGTTATTTAAAAAGAAAAAAGTTTTAAAAGATGAATATTTTGATATTTAATAGGACCCCGTAGGCATACTTTCAATATTTATTTATAATGTCAATATTTTGATTTGTAATGTATCTAAATTATGTATATTTTTTTATTTGTTTGATTTATAAGAATACAATTATTTAATAACATAAAGGAGAAAATTGTGGAGTTAAAAAGAAAAGGAATACCGCTTAAAATTATGAGCAGTTAAAATTTCAAAGAAATTTGCTTTCTCATTTGATTGAATCAACAATTTGAATCTTCATTATTATCCTTAATCATCTCGATCTAGACCATCGTAATTGGCACCCACACTAACCCTTTGGTGGGAGAACTAATCCTACAGCCAAACCAAACGGCTAAACTAAAACTAAGGTATTTAAGTTATGAAGGTCAGTATAACACCAAGGAAAGAAAAATAGGGAGTGACTAAACAACACTAAAGAAATAACCTAGAACCTGAAAGCCAATGTATCAAAAAATCTAAAGTTCAACAAGTCTAAACAAGAAAGAATGCAACCCCAAATTAATTAACTAATACTAACTAGAAAAAAAGTCTAGGTCCAAATATCGCTGACATAGACAACAGATAATTCACGGAAGCCCGGAAGAATTGGCTCACCCTTGAATTCAAAAAAACATTGATCTTCTAAACGAGGTTTGTCAATGGACGATTGAAGATGCCTGTACTCAAAAAGAAAGAAGAGCAAGTACAGTATCTGTACACAACCAGAATTTACTAGTAAGATCACGCGACAATCCCACTATGTGAAACATACATAAGTCATTACAACAATATAATCACATGCATTTATCAAATATATATATATATATATATATATATATATATATATATATATATATATATATATATATATATATATAAATTTTATCAACATTTTCGAGCAAATGAACAACTTCAAATTTTATATTACATCATTGGTCCTCTAATGTACCTCAAACCCAAACTGTTACCATATGGGAACATGGTACCCTATCTAATAATAATGCTAAAATGTGGCAACCGATTCCATATTTATGTCAGAACGTGATAAATGATCCAAGTTAGTTATGTCAGAATGTGGAAACTGATCGAAGTTAGTTATGTCGAAATGTGACAACCGTTCCATTTAACACACCACAATTACAATCACAAGTATATCCTCAAGATCATGTATTTAATTCATGATTTCATGACAATGATAATTCATCTATCTCATTTACAATAAGTGTGATCAATAATGCAACATTCATATATACATACATGTTTCATAATGAAGCAACAATAAATATATACCACACAATGATAGAATCACAACCATCACCTACCTCGAAATAAGCTTGAAACCCTAAGAATCTCAAGAGTCGCTTGGTGTTCGTTCCTTATCTCTACAAGTTGAAAAGTGCAAAGTAAGGTCGATTAGGGGTTTATTTACAATTTTAAGTCGAATTAAACCTGCCACACCGTTCGTCACCCACACTGAAGTGGGTTTGCTAGAGCGGCGATAACATCGGCCAAGGGGTCTTGCGCAAACGAGTGAGATATTTAAATATTTTCAAGACACACATTTCATATTACACCTCCAACCAACGACGTTCAGAATATACCTTTCACTCTAAGATCGATTTCAAGAAATCTACTCGCCCTAATTTAATTTAGTAAAGTCGTATGGATTCCTTAACGAGATATCTATCCTCTCATGTAATAAAAATCATAATTAATTGATTGTTATCAGATTTTCCTACATCTTAATGACTCCAATTTCATCCAATTCTAGACTAGGTTGAGAAATTCCAAATATTACAAAAAAGTTTTTCGGCCTCAAATCTTTTTCCCGTTGAATTCTCTATAACAACGAAATCCAATCATCACAATAGATACCAATTTAATCATCACTCATCCCTGAGTGACAAACTTAGGAAAAATAAGCTAAGGAAAGAATGGAGTAGTACGTGAATTGACGAACAACTAGGGGTACTTGTCTTGCATATCCTTCTCGATTTTCCAAGTTGCTTCCTCAACTGGATGATCCTTCCATTGAACCTTCACATAATTAATCTCTTTTATACTCAAATTACACACATCACAATCAAGAATTGCAATAGGTTTCTTCTTATCTTGGAGGTCTTTTTCAAATACAATTGAGTCTCACTTAATGATATAATCCCCATAAACATGATATCCTCTTAACAAAGACACATCAAACACTTGATGAACTCCCGATAAATTAGGAAGTAAATCCAATATATACGCTACCGACCCCACACATTCAAGAACCTCAATTGGTCCAATGTATCGTGGACTTAGCTTACCTTTGTTACCAAATCTCATCACCTCTTTCAGGGGTGATACCTTGAGAAGGACACTCTCACTGGTTTGAAACGTCATGTCTCTGACCTTATGATCTGCATAATTTTTTTATCTACTCTTTGGTCCTAAAAGATTAGCTTTAGTTCTCCTCACCTTATCTTGAGCATCATTCACTAAATATACCTCCAATGGTTTCACGTCATGCGCCTAGAAGGATCCTATGGGTGATCAACATTCCCTATGATAGAGTGCCTCAAACGGTGTCATATCTATGTTAGAGTGAAAACTATTATTATTATTATACAAGAATTCACAAAAAGTTAAGAACTTATCCCAATGTTATCACAAATCAATCACATGCCCTCAACATGTCCTTTACCACTTGGATATTTCTCTCCGATTGCTAGTCAATCTGCGAATGAAAGGTTGTATTAAAAGTGAGTTGTGTTCCCAATTCATCATATAGTTTCCTATAAAACTTTGATGTGAATTGGGTACCACGGTCTGAGATGCTACAGAGAGCCACCCCATGCAACCTCACTATCGCTTTCACATATACTTTAGCCAATTGTTCAATATTATAAGATATTCTTTTTTACCGTAATAACATGGGCTGACTTAGTTAATCTATCAACCACTAACCAAATAGATTCAAACTTCCCCAAAGTCCTTAGAAGACCAACCACAAAATCCATGTCTATCTTTCCTACTTCTATTCTGAAATTGACATTCTTTTAAATAAACTTGAAGCCTTTGATGTTCATGCTTGACTTGTGGACAATTTTGACACTTAGGCACAAACTCTGCTACATCTTTCTTCTTGCTCGACCACTAATAAATGTGCTTCAAATCTCGATACATCTTTATCACACACAGATGAATAAAATATTGCGACCCGTAGGACTCCATCAACAACTTTTGAATCAAATCATCAACTCGAGGAACACAAATACTTTCTTAGAAATTGAGCACACCTTCTACATCAAGAGTTGTTTCTTGTTCCTTACCAAGCGCAGTCTTCTTTCTAAGGTCCTCCAAATTTTCATGTTCAAATTGTTTGTCCTTGATCTCATCGATGAAGGTGACCCTCACTTCAATTCTAGCTAACACCCCACCTCTTTCTGAGATGCCCATCTGCACGAACTTAGACTCTAAGATTTGAATTTCCTTTGCCAAAGGTAACTTGGTTATACTTAACCAAGCTAAACTACCTATAATCACCGCTTTTCGACTCAAAGCATTTTCCACTACATTATCCTTGCCTGGATGGTATTAAATGGTCATGTCACAACTTTAAGTAACTCCATCCACCTTTGTTGTATTAAATGCATATCCTTTTGAGTAAACACATACTATAAACTACGATGATCAATGAACACCTCAAACTTAACACCATAGAGGTAATATTGTCATATCTTAAGAGCAAACAGTGTCGTTGCCAACTCTAAATCATGTGTGGGATAATTCCTCTCATATACCTTTAATTGAGTCGGTGTATAAGCTATAACATTCTTATATTGTATCAACACGACATCCAATCTAGAATGTGAAACATCAATATAAATAATAAAATCTTTACCTTCAACTGGTAATGCTAGGATGGGTGCGGTGGTCAAAATTGTCTTGAAATTTTAAAAGTTCTCCTCACATTTTTTAGTCCATTCAAATGGTACCTTCTTTTCGGTCAAATTTGTCAACTGAGTGATAATAGAAGTAAAATTCTTAACAAACCAACGATAGCAGCTAGCGAGCCCCAAAAAACTCCTATCTTCCATTGTAGAGTTAGGACAAATCTAATTCTTAATCACCTCAAAATTTTGGGGATCTACCACTACCCCTTCTTTTGAGGCCATATGTCCCAAAAATGAAATTGAAGTCAACCAAAATATATACTTAGAAAATTTAGCATATAACGTTTGTTTCCCAAGAACACCCAAAACAATATGAAGGTGGTCGATATGTTCTTCATCACTTTTAGAATATACCAAAATATCATCATGAATGACTATGACAAAAGAATCAAGAAATGACTTGAACACCCTATTCATTAAACTCATAAAAGTGATGGGTATAGTTAACATTGTCTTGGGCACATCCTCAAGCCTAATTTTCAAATGATGGTAACCAGTTCTGAGATCAATCTTAAAGAAAATCACTGCACCTTACAATTGGTTTAAAAACCATCTAATTGAGGTAAATGATACTTTTTTCCAATTGTGACTCTATCTAATTGCTATTAATCTTTACAAATTCTCATACTACATACTTTTTCTTAACAAAAAAACTAGAGCACCCCATGGGGAACCATTAGGAAAAATAAATCCCTTATCAAGAAGCTCTTGAATTTGAGCCTTAGGCTCTCTTAATTATGCCGTAGCCAGGTGATGTGGTGGGATGGAAATGGGACGAGTACCAGATTCTAAATCAATACAAAAACCTATAACTCTACCCGGAGGCATACCTGTAAAATCATTCGAAAACACTTCTCTAAATTTTGACACCACATGAATAGGCTCAGTGGTTAGAGACTCAATCTCAACATCCTAACAGTAGCAAAATAATCCAACCAACCTTGATCTAATAATTTACTAGCTCAAATGGAAGATATAATCTTAGCTTGATTTGGCTTGTACACCTTTTCCCACTCTAGTGTTTCCCTTCCCAAAATTTCTAAAGTTACACACTTAGTATTACAACCTAGCACATCATAATAAGGGGAGAACAAGTCATGCCTAAGATTATGTCAAAGTCAGTCATATCCAGAATCACCAAATAAGCCCAAGTTTGAAAACCTATAAACATAATAGGACAAGCACGATAGACATGGGTAATTATGGCCGACTCTCCAACTAGGGTAGAAATATTGATAGGGGCATCAACTATGTCATGATTCATATAAAATTATGAAGCAAATCTAATGGATACATACATGTCTCTACCTCATTTTTAACCATAAAAGCATAACACATAGCTCTATCATCTTGACAATCCACTTCCCTCACTGGTTGCACATTACCCTTGCCTGCATTACCATCTTAGCTACTTTCATAGCTTTGCTGATTACCTCATTGCGCACCTTGTGGACGTACTCTACCATTATTATAATTCACGCTTGTACCACTGCTTTAGAAGGATGATCGCAAAATTCAATACACGTGGATGGGGACAGTCTCCTTATATGCTCAGGTTCTCCACAATTGTAGCTAGTATAATCACTAAATGGTTTGCTGCTCCTTGAAGGTGTGACTTCCTCTCTATCTTGAAAATTCTGAGATGGAGTTCCCGAGTAATTACCTGTAAGGGTGGGCATAGTAGTCTATATTGGATTGGCTGCAAGCGTTGGCCTCTCGGATCCTCTAGAGTAAGAACCTTGAAAGTTACCCGAATTCTTGGCATTTTTGCCAATGCCTTTAGCTTGACCGTCTCACCTCACCCTCTCCATATTCTTAACATAGTCTATCACCTTATTAAAGCTCCTCCATGCAGAGGTCATATGAACACATAATACTTGCAACTGCATAGCATATCTAGATAAAACATGGAACTTGTCCTCAGTAGCCACAAACATACCACCTTGTTCCAAAGACATAAAATCATCTTTTTTGCGATCCCTCAATGTTTTGAGCACATAATTTTCTAAGAAAATATCATGAAATTGGGTCCAAGTGAGTGGAGGTAAAACTGAGGATATGCACTCCATATGAGCTCTGCACCATTGCTTGGCCTCACCTTGAAGCAGAAAAGTTACAAAATCAACCCCATGCTAATGAACAATTCCCAACTTATGAGGACTCTCATAGCAATCTAGAATGAACTCATATGCATCCTAACTCTAAAAAACAAGAAATACCGGATGCTTTAGATTCAAGAACTTGGTAAACATCTTATGTTCATTACTAGTCATAACGTAACCCAACAAAGGATGGAAGAAAGCATTGTTACCTCTAGTCCCACCACTTTGGTAACAATGCTAGAAATAGGGGGATTAGCATGACCTTGAGTTTCTTGAACAGATGAAGCATTCTAGGACCAGCCAATCCTTTCAGAAATGACAAGATTTGTTGAGCTAAAATCGGATCGATAAGAGGAAGACATTTCGTCTCAGCTTGCACTTCTACTTGTTGTCCAACCTCCTCAACATTCTCAACATAAACATCTTCTACTATCTCCTTATGATTGTATGGGAGGGGCCTCAATTTGGGGAGAAATCTGGACTAGTACGTCATCTCTAACAGACGCTACTCTTCCTCCGCCTCTACCCCTGCCTTGACCACGACCTCTCACTGTAGTTTCCTTAACTAGAGCATTGACGAGACCTAAGAGCGTGACATCGTTATATCTAGTGTTAACAATCTGCAGATAGAAGATTAAATGAGGTTAGATACCAATTCGAATCGACAGTTACCGATTGAAATTAAGTAATAGCACGAAGGAGATAAGAGAAAAATAGAGAGATTTCCAAAAGTCCTATAGCCTCTCGAAGAAAAGTAAAGGAATTTCCATATCGTTATGTGAGATTCTACTAGAGTCATTTTGTTACATCAAGATCAACGAACCTAGGCTTCGATAAAACTTCATCATGATCTAGACCATCGTGATTGAAACCCACACTAACCCTTCTGTGGGAGAACCACAACTACAACTTAAACAAGCAATAAAACCAAAACTGAAGCATTTAAGTTACGAAAGTAAGTTAAATATAAAGAAAATATGAAAAAGCAGTTTCCATAAACTCAAACAATGTCCAAGAATGAACTAAGAAACGTGGAAAAAATAAACTAGACCCTGAAAGTCAATGTACCAAAACATCTAAAGTTAAACAAGTCTAAATAAGAAGGGATGCAACCCCAAAAAATGAACTAATACTAACTAGAACGAAACTCTATGTTCGAAAATGGTGGACATAGACGAAAAGGAAACCCATGGAATCAAAGAAGAATTGGCGCACCCTTGAATTTGAAGGATCACTGATCTTCTAAGGAAGGTCCGTCAATAGCTTCTTGAAACTTTCATATACTTAATAAAAATAAGAGCAAGTGTAGTATCAGTACATAACCACAGTGTACTAGTAGGATCACATGGTTATCTTACTATATGCGACTTACATAAGTCATTTCAACAGTGTAATTACATCCATATATCGAACATATACAATATCATCAACATTAATGATTTGGTTCACTTTTTCTTGTTTTTTCAGTTTTAAAGTAATAATTTTTTAGGACATATGTATCTTGATAGACACAAATACCAAGTATATAAATAATTAACTGAAAAGTTTGTTGTTTCAATTAAGCAATTAAACAATACTAAAGTTATTAATACACGAATAAAGTAAGAGAAGGTGTAACTATCTTATGAAATGTATGGTAGATAAAGACTAAAGTAATGAATTTTGATGGACTTGGACTTATGATTGTAATAGATGGGCTAAAATTTATATGTTTAGCTTGAGCACATGGCATGTTAAAGACTTATGTTACTTAAAATTTAACAAAATATTTATATTTTATTTATGAATAATATATATATAAAATTTATTGGTTCTATTTGGTTATTTTTGCACTTTTTTTAGTAAAATCAAAGTCATATCAAATAGTATCTATTTTTCAAAATGCAAAATCAAACCAAACCACATCAAACCAAATAGCAATTTTTTAAATTGGTTTGATTCAAATTGCTGTTCGATTTGATTTTCCCATAAGCATGAACAACCCTACCGGTGAATATATATATAAAATTTATTGGTTCTATTTGGTTATTTTTGCACTTTTTTTTTAGTAAAATCAAAGTCATATCAAATAGTATCTATTTTTCAAAATGCAAAATCAAACCAAACCACATCAAACCAAATAGCAATTTTTTTAAATTGGTTTGATTCAAATTGTTGTTCGATTTGATTTTCCCATAAGCATGAACAACCCTACCGGTGAATATTAACATATACGACAATTTCATTTAATTATTTATTTTCTAAAAAGGTTATACATCCGAATAGAATATCTTGTTGAGTTTATCATTTATATAATTTTAAAAAATGAAGTCAAATTTCATTTGTCTATTTGTTTTCTTAACAAAGTTATAAATTAAAAAAAATATTATCTTTTTGTTTAAATTTTGAGTTGATACTTTTTATGTTTGGTTTTAAAAATGATGAAGTTGGAAATAATTAATTTTAATAAAAATAATACAATATTAATAAGTTATATTTTATATCATTTTAATTAACTTATGCTCTTAAATTTATTCGTAATTATCTCTAATTCTCAGCTAACCTTCTGGTGTTTAAATATAAAATTTTCATTATATATTATTAGAGTAGTTTATTTTTACAAATCATGTTTTTGTTCTCTCTCCATTTCTGGCTGAACTTGAATATTTAATGGGCATCACGGGTAAATCACCATTCAACTTCTTATAAGTAATGTTAGGATGGGTCGGCTCATCCTCAAAAAAAAAAAAAAAACACAGAACAAAGTCATTTGATTTTCGTGACTCATTGACTCGACTCGTAAGTTCTTTGGTTATTTCTATCACAACCCTAGTAGCCAAGAGTTGATATCTTATTCTAACATAAGACTCTTATGGTTTTCGAGTACAGGAGAATCATGAATTGAGGGTTTTGTCACCTCTTTGATCTTAGAAAAGAACAATTATTTTCTGTCTAACGATCTTAGTAAGTATCATTGGTACAAAATCCATTTTATTAATTGATTTGTTGATATTTAGGTCTAGTTTAAATTCCATTCTAATCTAAGATTCTTGTGCTTCGTGAGTGCAGTAAAAACAAGAACGTAAGGTTTTTGTCGATTCGTTGATCTAAAAAATGTACAACGATTTTCTTTTTTGATGATTTTAGTAAGTACTAGTCTTGGACATGTGCAACACCCGTGTATCCATACTAATTTATATAGAATCATTATAATTAATGATAATTATATTTTCTGGTAGAACAAAGTTTTATAATTAATAGAAATTTCATTTTGACCTATGAAAGTATCCTTGGAGTGAACATTTTTCTAGCTTGAAGTTTTGGTTAGACAACTCATTGGTTAAAGGCTAAAGGTAACAAGAAAATTTTTAAAAAATATGCATGAAACCATGTGAAAAACCAGCGAAATACATGCAACAAGTCATAAAATGTCACGCCCGGAGCCTATACCCTGGACGTGGCGGATAGCCGAAGACCGTTGCTGGCCCCCAAGCGAACCCTTGGTCTGGTTTACTTAATTCAGCGAATGATTATACTAATTTCAGATAAAGAATTAAAACTATTATCATCAAATAACTTAATTAACTATCTAGGTCAAAATGACACTTAAGTCTCAACACTTGAAAATATTAAATTATAAAATAAAGGAGACTCCAGAACTGAACTACTAACATTCTATGAAGCCTCTAAACTGACTGAGATGGATGTTGAGACAGACCCCACAACATCCAAATGACCAATCTAGAAAAGCAAATAAAGGGATTTCCTCCGAAATGCAAGGAGGCTCACCAAGTGATTGTGGAGTGCTCAACAGGATCACTGGTGTACTGCGTGCTGATCCTGGTTACCTGTGTATGCATCATGAAATGATGGAGGCCAACTGACATTAGTACATTGAATGTACGAGTATACGAGTTGGAAAGCTAAACGACAACTTCAGCTTGAGGGGATTAAGATGAACTTACCTTGGCTCTGCTCAACTCAAGAATATGCTTAACTCAGAGTATGTATATAAAGAAATTTAAAACACATGCAATATATGTAAAGGTTGCAAAACAATAAAACAACTTAGTTCATTAAAGAAAATGCAATAACAATCTCAACTTTAATGATATATGAAAGTAATATACTTTTGTGGGAGATTCTTTAAACGACAAGCATAACCTTGAGCCTAAGTGATAATACAACATTTTACCTCATGTTGCCCAAGAAACATTCTATACCTTGCCATCGGTATAGGACTTTACTTAGCTTAGTGGATCAACTAGATTAACTTACGTGATCATCTAAAATGTATGACCTATCAATTCCCATGATGGTTTCATGGTTTACATGGAGACTTGAGTTAATATGAACTCTCATCCCAACATCGGTGCTCAATACTAATCCCAAAACGATACTTTAGCTCATACTTTTAATAAAAATTCCTCCTTTGGGTTGACATAATTTGCTGAACCCTTAGCTTTAAAAAGCTCTTTTTTTGGAAATAAATCTTCCCCTTTTTGTTCAAAACTCTTTTGGAACTCTTAGTTTACACTTGAATTAAATGTAAAAAAAATTATAAACCTTTAGGGAATACTTAGTTTCCTGATAACTTTTGTGAAATGAACTCAACTTTTACTATTTGATTAGCTTGAACTTTAAGTATTCAATAAGAGTGAACACATTTGTGAAATTTTAGCCTTTACTCTTACTTTAACCTGAAACTTGAGCCTTGAAAGGAAGTTATAACGTATAGACAAGACTCTTTGAAACTTTCAGGACTTTACTTTAACTTACTTCATAGCTTTAGACTTAACTCCTTAACCCCCTAGACTTTGATCTTAACTTTCCTTGAATGGATTATGGATTCAAGGTTTCGTTTTGAGTTATTTGGATGATTTCTAGGTATCTAGAAATCACTTGAAGTAATTAGATTCATCAGATGATGTTAATGTACCTTAGAATGACTTAAAGAACTGAACTACGAAAACTGGACGAAAAAACGCCGGGTTAGGCGTACTGGTGGCGTGCCGCGCCAGCCTTAGTTGACTAAGGGCTGATTCTGGCGTGCCTCACCAAGCCTTGGTTGATAGAGGCCCGTGTCTGGAGCACTGCAAGTGCGCCACGCCTGCCCTTTCCCCGGTACGTATAACAAATTTTTCAACCCATTTTTCATCTCTAAACCTCTTTAACTTTGATATATCCCACCCAAACACTTAAGAACTCTATAAACATCACAACGCAACAGATTAGACCCCAAACAGTTCAGAAACAGGAATAAAATCTACTTGGGATACACTACGATTCAACCAACAAGAATTTAACGAATTTTCATCAAGAACTACTATATTGATTATTCCATATACTCTAACTTGATGAATTGATACAATTGGGTGTGGGTAAAATGACCCAACACCGGATGATCTAACATACCTGGATAAGGATCAACCCCTACGAAATCTACGTAACGATCTTGGCATTCTTGGACAATCTTGATCTTCCTCTTCTTTTCTCCCAAGCCTTAAGCGTTCTTAGTTTTTCTAAAACTAATTTGGGACTTGGTTTTTCCCCTAATATTACCTAAAAATAAATTAGGAAACACTAGCATGAAAAGACATTTTTACCCTTACTAAAATATGGATTAGATTAATCTCAGCTCAACAACCCAACTTTTGAAAGGCATATATCCCTTATACGACATCAGATTTTTGTTAAATTGGCGGATTTGGAAAGATATTCTCAAGGGATTTCCAACCATATAAAGAACTCATCCAAACTCCTCTTGAGCTGGAAGTTATGACTGTTTGAAAATGGCAAAAACTCACCTTTGAAACCTGAAAATTTTCGGGATTTCTTTACTTTTCTCAAAATTGATTATTCTTGGTTTCTTAGATTATTCTTAGTCAGTTCAAGTTACAGATGTTATAATATCGCTCCCTTGGGAACATTCGTCCTCGAACGGGAACTCTTTCACTATGCTAAGGGTAGTTACATCATTTTAGCACTCAACAAACAAAAATCAGTAATAACATGCTTATACATATCCTTATAAGGTGTTAAGAAAAGAAGTTAGTACCTTGATCTGCATTCTCTCTGGATTCAAAGAGGTGTGAATATATCTTCTTCATATCCTCCTCAGCTTCCCAAGTCGTTTCTTCAAAGAATTGGTTCCTCCAAAGTACGTTGACTGAAACAACTTCCTTTGTCCTATAGTTGCGAATTTGATGATCCAAAATGTGAACCGGAACTTCTTCATTGGATAGGTTATCCTTAATCCCAACATTTTCTATTTGTACTATCAATTAAAGATCATCCAAGCACTTCTTAAACATAGAAATGTGGAATGCCATATGAACCCCTGCTAACTCTAGGGGTAACTCCAACTCATAAGCCACATTACCCACTCTCTTGGAGATTCTATAGGAACTAATATAGTGTGGACTTAGTTTTCCCTTCTTACCAAACCTTATAACACCTTTCATGGGTGAAACTTTAAGATACACCCAATCTCCACCTCATACTTTAATGGTCTTCTCCTAACATTTGTGTTGGACTTTTGGCGACTTTGTGCCGTTTTTAATCTTTCTTGGATAACTTTCACCTTCTCATTATCTTGGTGAACTAGATATAGTCCCATCAACCCTTTTTAACCAACTTCAAACCACCCAATAGTATATCTGCATCTTCATATGGAGCCATTTGGATGCTCGAATGGTAACTATTGTTATACGCGAAATTGATGAGGGGTATGTGATCATCCCAATTTCCCTTGGAGTCGATAACACAAGTTATTAACGTATCCTCTAAGGTCTGGATAATACACTCTACTTGTCCATCTGTTTAAGGATGAAAAGTAGTGCTTAAGTTCACTGTTGAACAAAAACCTTTCTGGAAAGATTTCCAGAATTGAGCAGTAAATTGTGCACCTCTATCTGAGATAATGTAGACTAGAACTCCATGAATTCTCACCACCTCTTGAAGGTACAACTTATCATAATCTTTGACCAAATAGGTAGTCTTTACCGGCAAGAAATGGGCTGACTTTGTCATTCTGTCAACAATAACCCAAATAGAATCATGCGGCCTTTGAGATCTTGGAAAGCCTGTGATAAAGTCCATATGAATCATCTCCCACTTGCATTCCGAATATCTATATTCTGAGCTAAACCTCCAGGCGTTTTGTGCTCTTCTTTTACTTGCTGACAATTAGAGCATTGCTAACAAACTCAACAATTTCTTTCTTCATGCCTTCCCACCAATATACATCTTTCAAATTTCGGTACATCTTGGTGGAACCTAGATGAATGAAATATATGTATCTATGAGTCTCCTCTAAAATCCTCTCTTGGAGTCTATCCATCTTTGGTACACATAATCTGCCTTGGTACTTCAGCACATGATCTCCCCCTTATTCAAAAGCTAATACTCATTGCTTATGAACACTTGTCTACAAATCAAGCAAAATGAGATATTGGTCATGGTTCTCTTTAACCTCTGAAAGTAATTATGACTCTCCCCATTGGTCACCACTATGCCTTCTTCTGTAGAATCCATAATTCTGACTCTCAGACGTGTAAGTCTGTGCACATCTTTTGCTAACTCTCTCTTTCCTTGTTCAACATGGAAAGTAATTTCCATAGACAACCTACTTAAGGCATCGACAACCATATTAGCCTTACCTGAGTTGTACAGAATATTCATGTCATAATCCTTGAGTAATTCCAACTATATCCTATGTCTAAGATTGAGTTCTTTCTGAGTGAACACATATTGGAGGCTCTTGTTGTAAGTGAATATATCAACATGAACACCGTACAAGTAGTGGAAACATATCTTCAAACAAAACACTAATGTTGCCAATTCTAAGTCATGAGTTGGATAATTCTTTTCATGAACCTTCAACTGTCTAGAGGCATAAAGCATAACCTTGTCATTCTACATCCACACGCAGTCCAAACTAACTCTTGAAGCATCAGATACACCATAAATACTTAAGTTCCTTCAGATAAAGTCAAAGCACAGCGGTCGTCGATCTCTTTTTCAGCTCCTAAAATCTTTTCGCACAATCTTCAGACAATTAAAACTTTGATGTCTTCTAGGTTAGCTTCGTCAAAAGAGATGAAATAAATGAGAATCCTTCAAAACATCTCCTATAATAGTCAGCCAAGGACAAGAAACTCCATATATCAGTTGGAGATGTGGGTCCATGCCAACTCTTAATTGTATCAATCTTCTGAGTGTCAACTCTAATCCTTTCACCGGAAACAATGTGGCCTAAGAATGCCACAGACTTAAGCCAAAACTCACACTTGGATAACTTTGCATACAAATCCTTATCAAAGTTTGAAGAACAATCCTTAGGATGATCTTCTTCATTCCTTGAATAAACTAGTATGTCATCAACGAAAACAATAACAAACATATCTAAATAAGGTTTAAAGACTCTGTTAATAAGATCCATGAACGATGCATGTGCATTCGTCAAACCAAAGGACATAACCAAGAATTTATAATGTTCATACCTTGTCTAAAATTTGTCCTAGGAATATAACATTCCCTAACTTTCAACTGATGATAGCCTGATCTAAAGGTCAATCTTGGAAAAGCAAGAAGCACCCTGAAGTTCATAGAAAAGATTGTCCATCTTTGGAAGAGGATATTTATTGTTGATGGTGATCTTATAAAATTGGTGTTAGTCTATACACATCCTAAGTGAACCATCTTTCTTCCTTACTAACAAAACAGGAGCGCCCCAAGGTTAAACACTTGGTAAAATGAAGCCTTTATCTAATAAATCTTTCAAATGTTCTTTTAGCTCTGTTTGTTCCATTCTATAAGGCAGAATAAATATATGATGAGTATCTGGGATGATTTATATGCCCAAGTTTATCTCTCCTTCGGGAAGGTCTCCGGGTAGATCATCAGGAAAGACTTCTGGAAACTCACTGAATGTAGGTACTGTCTGAAGAGAAGGTACCTCAACACTTGAGTTATTAACTCGGACTAAGTGATATATACAACCCTTTCAAAATAACTTTATAGCCTTAAGGTATGAAATGAAACAACCCTTATGCACTACTAAACTACTAGTCCACTCTATGACAGACTCATTACGAATTTGAAACTTGACAACTCGAGTTCTGCAATCTATTGATGCATAATAGGAATGAAGTCATTCCATACCTAGAATGGCATCAAAATCTACCATGTCTAACTCTACTGGATCCCCCATGGTGCTCTTGTGATTGATGAAAATAGGAAAATCACGATAGACTCTTTCTGCTAGAATAAACTCCCCAACAGGTGTAGAAACACAAAAGGTTTCACAAGTTTTTCAGGAAGAATCTCAAAAATATTTGCAACATAAGGAGTTACAAAATATAAACTTGCTCCTCTGTCTAACAAAGCATAAACATTGAATGTAAATACTTTGATCATACCTGTGACAACATCTGGAGAGTTTTATTTCTCTTGAAGACTAGTGATTGCATAGAGACGAGTTTTCCCTCCGCCGGTACCAGAATTGGCTCCTCTAGGTACATTTTTTATCTGGTGGAGCAACTGATGAACATTGAGTTCTATTGCCTGGATTTCCACCACCTTTCTTATTCTTAGGTCACTCTCTTATGAAGTGACCCTCTTGACCACACTTGAAACAACCTGTCTGGCTCTCACGACATCTACCAGGGTGGGCTCTACCATATTTACAACATTCATAAATCCAACTACCTCCTAATCTATAATTGAAGTTCTATGAATTTTGGACATTGTACTCACCCCTGTTTCTAGGCCAGTGTGCACTAGAAGATGATGGTGCATGCCCTTTGATTTCTAAATCGTGCTCGACTTGAACCACCTTTCTGCTGCCCAGAGTCATTCCAGTCGCTTTCTTGTCTATGTATTCCTCTATATCCCTCAACTTTTCCTTTTCAACATGTTGCACATAGACCATAATCCTGGATATGCCCATGTCAGCAATCAACATTGCATCCCTACCTTCTTTGCTAAAGCATGACCCAAATCAGCGATAAATAAACTCATTCTACTCCCCATATCCTTAACAATCTCCGGAGCATAGTGAGACAGTTGGGTGAACTTCAATCTATACTCATGAATACTCATGGAGTACTATTTCAAAGTGAGGAACTCTCGTACCTTTTCTTCCTTCATTTATCGAAGAAATAACCTCCCCAAGAAGGCTTCTTCGAAACAAGCCCAACTTGGAAGGGGTGTATCCTCAAATCTTCCCTCCTTCCATTGGTCAAACCAATTTCTAGCCACACTCTTCAGTTGGTATGCAACTAATTCGACCGTCTCAGTATCAACCACATGCATAACCTCAAGAACTTTCTTCAATTCTTTGACAAAGTTTTCCGGATCCTCAGTAGTACTTTATCCGGTGATACTAGGAGGATTCATTCTCAGAAACTCACGAATCCACGAGGTGTCCACCCCTTCTTGTCGAGCTCCTCACTGTTTCCCGACTTAGTTGGTTGCTAGTTGACTTATCATTCCGATAGCTTCCCAAAATTTGGCATTGGTAACCTTTTCTTCGGGTTGCACATCAGGTGCATTAGGGGCCTCTTGTTCCTCAATATTTCTCTTGCTAGTCGACCTCTGACTGCTCTTCGTGGAGGCATGATTTTCTGAAACATGCGCAAGTCCGTCCATATGCTTTATATCTGAAGTAAACAATATAATTTTTATTTTTATTTTACCTTACCAATTCATACCTTTATAAAATATACCACCACAAAAATATATACGAAATGAAACGTTTGAACTGCAAATCGAACAATGAAACTCAATGTCCTTATCTATCAACATGACTGATACCTTGAAGATTTTTATGAATTTACATATCTTAACCTATCGTTGACCGCCTCTTCATCGATCTTATCATATCCTTCGCTAAAAGTTCGATGCGGTTATTGATAAACTCAAAATCACAAGAGAACTTATCACTACACTCGAGTTGAGCGTACGTACATTCCTTTCTTAAGTCTTATTTGATAGGTTTTATCCAATTTGATAAACATGTGACACTAAAACCATTACCATATTAAAACCAGATGTCTCAGAACCCAATTCTAAACCTCCAAAAAATACATCTTTATCCTTTGCAATTAGAGAAATATTCTTGTTCTCACCTCTTTCTGAAGACTGGATTATATCCCACAATTTTTATTTTCGTTATGACTATAACTATTTTAAATTAATTCAAGTGGTGTCTCGACATCTACTAAAACTTTCCTTACAACCACAACATATATGCTTGCAAATCGTTAGTACCGTACAAAACTTGTTTCACTAACAAGCTCGCAAATCCTCAGTATCGTACAAAACTTGTTTCACCAACAATCATTATTATATAACTTCATCTCAATCATAATCCATCACTAATTCCTTATCATCATTACGAACTCTAATCACCTCCATTGTCTTAAATTAGGATTCCTCTTATTAAATATTATATTAAACGACTCATGATACACACATTAAATACCATGTCTCTACAATTTTAATGCAAGTACCACCCAATGAAGCTGTTGTTCGGAACCAAAAAAATATGATATTGCAGATATCTGAATCCAATCTCCACCGTTCAAATCAACCACCAAGATGTCAAGAACACGTAGTTCACAATTTAGCCCGTCCATTGGTTAGTTAATTGAGAAACACTATCTAAAGGTTTCTGGTCGGATAAAAGGTATGCATCAAAATCTATCTTTTTCTTCTCTCTTCTCTTTTGTCTCTTCTCTCTTGTTGTAGACCTCTCAAAACCTCTCTTATGTCCTAATGTCTTTCAAAAAGAATAATAATGAGTGGTTCAACTTTTCTCTTGAGACCATCCTCTATTTATACAATTGTGATTTTCCTTACAAAGTCAAAATCAACTACAAATAGGATTACAATTCCAATTCTTTTGCTAATAGAATTGGAAACCAAATAAGATAATAATTTCAATCCTTTTCAATTAGGATTAGGACTAGTTTTTAACTCTTAAGAAAATACTAAATTTGATATCACAACTAGTGTAACACTTTCAAGGCTTTGTTGGCACTAAAACTGATTCTAAATGAGAAGTTTCTGTACTAGTAGAACAAACATAAATCATAAAGGTCATATATCACTTTATCTTTTTACAATCATGCTTATCTAGACCTTTTCATCACCAAGATGTGAGCCTTTTCCTCAACATGACACCTTAAACTCAGGTATACCAATAAAATTTAAGGGACTAACTCAATTTTATAAGCATTTTCTTACTAAAATCTTCAAATTAGTTCACCCAAGTATATTCAATAAGACTTTCTTTCCCAATAAGTTTGTCATTTTAGTATCAATCTAACTTTTGAAGCTTAAGATAAAATCGTCAGTCCTCATTCAGAATCCTCAAGATACATTTTCACAACCTAAATTTTAATACTGTACCAATGATCCATCACTAAAATTTTCCTTTAAAATAGTGCTCAATCTAAGTTCTTGTAGTAACAAACTAGTTGGTTTCTCAAATGTGAATGCAACATTGGATCTTATTATCTCACCATGTCATGCAACTGGTAACTCCTTTAGTAGTTAATATTCTTACTTGAAAATTAACATACCCGTTTCCACATAACCCTAGTACTTCCACATTGGGAAAGTCCGTTAGATACCTCACTAGAACACATCATACCTATCCATAAGATTGTACCAAAATAGCCCACATATTACTACCCGTTGAATAATTGCAAAACATTATTGAATCTGTCTCTCTCTCGCCCAAATAATTTGTTTTACTTCTTAGATCAATTCAATAACAAAATAACACACTTCCTAACTCTAACCAAGTAAGCATCGATGAATTTCTCTGAAATACCCTCACTCTATGAAGTTATAGTAGTGTGTTTACTAATCGAAACACAACATGATACTACCACCATATTTTGCAATAGAGAAATTATATCTATTTCTAAGAACACATTTTTTTCTTTTTTTGTTGTTCCTATTTCAACCTCGAATGCTCTAGTAGTAACAATATTTGAAATAGTGTGAAGAAGTTCAAATACCAGTTTGTATCATCTAGATACCAATTGGATTAAAGTAGTAGCACGAAAGAAAGAAATAAGTTTTCCTGAAGTCCTATAGATTCTCAAAGAAAAGTAAAGGCATCCCTGTACCGTTCCGCAGGACTCTACCAGACTTGTCCTTTCGTGAGGAGATTACCGAACCTAACGCTCTGATACCAAGTTTGTCACGACCCAAATTGAGTCGTGAGTGGCACCCACACTTAAATACCTAGGTGGGCGAACCAACGAATTTAACCTTTAATTGTATTATACATGAATAATGCAGAAGCTCAAAATCTAATGCAATATCATTTCCCAAAATCTGAAAATCATCATAACAAGGACATCTAATCTCCAATTTCTAAGTCTAAGAGTATCAAAGACACCGCAGTAAATGAAATAACGTAATTTGTCAAAAACCTAAGGACATCATGTCATGATTAAGAAAATCCAACACGAGCTTGAATTAATAGCTCACCTTGAAACCATATATGCTGGAGACTAGCAAAAGCTGAGGGAAATTCTAAGTCATTGGTACACTCACTGCATTCCATAAAAGGAAAATAAAGAAAACACAATTAGGGGTCAGTACGGGGCAACATGTACTGAGTAGGTATCATCCGCCCACCCAAAATAGAAACTAATATACAATGAATAATAGTTAAACTCAACTATAGTACTTAACCGGTGATAAGCAACAGACAACATGAACAAGTGTCAAAAACACTAAAGTAAGTATGTAAGAAGTCAACAATATCAAGATCATCCATGAGAACTCATGCCTCCAACTAAACCATTTAGGGAATTGAGTTCTTTAAGATTGAGTGCATTCCGTTGATTTTTTATATTTTTTTCTGTAATGTCATTGTGTCGGAATGTGGCACTCCGATCCAATTATATAGTGTCGGAACATGACACTCCAATCAAAGAATATTTTGTCGGAACATGACACTCCGATCCAATTATACCCTGTCGGAACGTGACACTCCGATCAAATTATACCATTAATTTATCATTTGTTATCAGCACTTTCAATTCATTGAAAATATTTTATCAAGCCTTCTTTATTCAAGGCATCACTTCGATAATGAGGGCTCAAGAATATAAATTCCACGATCTCAGAATTTCAGACAATCATAAAACACACCACCAAGACACACAACCACAAAATCAAGTACATAGAAAACTTCACAATATCACTCAATGCATATCAATCACTATTAAGAATTTACTATAAAGTAGCATAAACCATAACTACCTCCACCGAAGAACCAAAGTCAAGCAAGCTTATTCTCCAATACCTTTTCTTTCCTTAGTGCCTCTAAACCTTTCCAATCTGATGAATATTTTGTACTTTTGCGAACCATCGATGTTAAGCGGCTCCTCTGTTTCTTATTGTGCTATTTTTTTTTTGATTAGTTAAAACATTAATTATCATATAACCAATTATATAAAGTGATAAAAGTGACGTACTATTTGTTTTACTACTATTTTCTTTAACCACCAACTAAGCATATTATTAAAACTACCCCACTAATTTCATAGTTCTAGTTACGACTAGTCCAAAATACTTATTTAGAATTTATTGAAAAGTATTTTATAAAATAAAACACTCTAGTACTTAAAACGATCAAATGGATCATTACAATATTATGATTATAATTAACTCAAGAAAAAAATATCATATTTGAATACTGATTTTATGAATTAAACTTATGCTCTTAATTACATATTACTAGAGTCATTTATTTTTACGAACTTTTTATTTATTCTCTCTATAGTTCTCGCTCAACTTGCATTTTTATAGGCATCGCGAGTAAATAACCATTCAGCTTCTTATAAAAAATGTTAGAATGAGTCGGCTCATCCTTAGAATTCAAAAAAAAAAAATGACAGAACAAAGTCATTTCATTTTTGTGACACATTGACACTACTCACTAGTTCTCTAATCACTTCTATCACAACCCTAGTAGCCAAGAGTTGATATCTCATTCTAACTTAAGATTCTTATTATTTTTGAGTGCAGGAGAATCATGAATTTAGGGTTTTTGTCGACTCTTTGATCTTAGAAAAGAACGATAATTTTCTTTCCAACGATTTTAGTAAGTATCATTGGTACAAATCCATTTTATTAATTAATTTATTGATATTTTTAGCCTTAGTGAAAATATCATTCTAACATAAGATTCTTGTGGTTCTTGAGTGCATGAGAAACAAGAATGGAAGGTTTTTGTCGATTTGTTTATCTGAAAAATGGACAGTAATTTTTTTCTGATGATTTTAGTAAGTACTAGTCTTGGACACGTGCAACACACGTGTATCCCATACTAATTTATATAAAATCATTAGAATTAATGATAAATATATTTTCTGATATAACAAAGATTTGGAATTAATAGAAATTTCATTTTGACCTATGAAAGTATCATTGCAATGAAAATATTTTTGTAGTCTAAACTTTTAGTTAGAGAACTGATTGGTAAAAGGCTAAAGGTGACAAGAAAATCAAAAATAAAATATGCTATGAGATCACACGAACATCCAGCGAAATACATGCAACAAGTAATAAAAGTAGCAAAATATAAAGATAACAACACTGACCTACATACTTTATAACAATCCATATGTTCTTTATTGAAAAAAGAAGATAAAAACAAAAATTAGAATTAATTGAGTTAGTAAAAATTATTATTGGTTCAACAATTTCTTCTTTTTCTATCCTTATGCTTCAGCTTAAACGGGGCTAAAGTAGCTATCTGGCACATTAGGGAGGAGGTCTCATCTGAGGAAATCACTTCACCTTAAAACAGTAATTACTACACGTTGAGTTTTGGATAGATACATCATCACATATCCATATATGTGAATTTTTTCCAGATCTTACATTAATAGTAAACAATAAATATATCAAGTCAATTTACTTGGACTAACTTTTTAATTTCCCCAAAAACGGTTATGCTTCCAAAAAATGTGCATGTGCAGAAATATGTACGCTTCTTTCATAGTGCCCATATAAAACATTGCATTCATGTGATTCTATCTTTTAATATTTCTAGCCACCCACAATCACCAATTTAGTCTCGATTATAATTTCTAGCATACTTGTTTTATCGAACCAAAAATGTTGTTTATAGTACTTCACCAAGTTCAACATTTTTAATACTAACATACATAATAACCACATTAGTCATTTACAACACTATCAAATTGTGATTTGTACCAAAAACTTCTTAATAAACACATTGTAGCCTTTAAAATTTTTGAACTATGACTCTCTTTCTTTCCATTTCACCATTTCATGACAAATAAGGGTCACACCCAAAATTGATCATAATTTTGAAATTTAAAAGTACTTTCCCATCGCGGTACGATAATTGAATTACTCCCATTGTCAACATCACACAACTTCTCACATACAAAGTTTTAACTATCCTTAAAACCATCATCAACCTCATACCAAAACTGAAAGACAGAATTGATCACTCCAATGCTTATGTTGTAACACCCCGTAGTCAAAATAGATGAAAAATCAGTTTTAATGAAAAATCTGCAGGTGCAACCAACGGTGGCATCGACGGTCAGTAGGACAGATGATGGTCCATCCTGCACAACTATCGATGGGATCAGAGAGTCCCAAAAATTCATCCCCGAAAAATTGGTTAAGTATTGGACGACGGACGGACTTATAGTCCGTAGGTCAAACGACGGTCTGTCCTGCACAACCGTCTATGAGATCAGAGGCTCCCAAAAACTTCAGCCCAAAAAAATTTTGTTAAGTCTTAGACGACGGACAGACTTATAGTCCGTAGGACAGACGACGATCCGTCTTGCACAACCGTCGATTGGATCAGAGACTCCCAAAGACTCAACCGGGAAAAATTGGCTAAGTCTTGATTGACGGGCGGAGCGACGGTCCGTAGGTCAGACGAGGGACCATCAGTCTTGTCCGTAGTTTGGTGCGACAGCAACCTATCAGCAGTCTTTGGTCTTTTCCCACTTCGCTTAAACCTTAAGTTACATCATTATGACCCTATATAATCAAATTTTAGTCAGTTTAAGCCTAGAAACATAACTAAAACATATCTAAGTCAAATCATTAAATCAAAAGTTAGAAAATTATAAGCAAGAAAGGAGAAAAAGCTCAAGAACATTAGTTAAAGAACACAACAAGCTCCAGCTGTTCCAGCCCTGAAACCTAAGTATTTTTCCATGGATTTTATCACCTAGTATGTGTATTTAAGTAGTGGGTTCCTTCCACCCATTGGGTCCCTAGTTTTCAGTTAGATTCTTGATTTCCGTATCATGATTATATCTAGGGTTTCTTGAACTTCAAGAGAACTTTATGAACTCATTAGTTATATGTTTCAAATCAGATTATCATGTTATTATTCAGTTTATTGCATGAATTTCATAACCCTTGCTATATATTTCTTTAGTTCTTAAATTACACATGCTAGGCAATATATTTCTGAAATTTAAGATATACATGTCTCAGTTATAAATGCATAATTACCAGATTAATTATTGCATTCTCATTTTGGATGTTCAGTTTAGAGCTATCCAGTATTTACAGAAACTGAGACATAATTAGTTAATTTAGAGTATTTACTGGGAGTAGCATAATACCAAGTTGGTCTAGGGATCAGCATACCCAATTAGTCCCAGAACTACTAGCCAAGTAGGTTGTTAGTCCACTCTGTGGACAATCAGTTAAGTGATCATGCAAGCATGTTTTTATACCATTGGGAGGGTATACTGGGTCCTCTCGATGGGGCGTATACATCGGACTCCACATTTAGATCATGTGGTTATATTATCGGTTATTAGTAGCTCCCATTGATCAGTCAGACTCTCTGCATTGACCATTTATCAGTATATTCAGTATTCAGTTACACTATGTTATAAATTACTCATTGAATCCAGTTAGCTCAGAATTCAATTTACCATGTCAGATTATTCTACTTGCTATTATGCTTGTTTAGTTATGTTTTATTTCAGTTTTACTCTATCCTACATACTCAGTACCTTTCAAGTACTGACTCATACGTGCGCTACATCTTCTTGTGATGTAGGTTCAGATTCTCAGCATCTAGATCACACATAGATTTATTTCTCGATCTCCAGTTCAGCAAATTAAGTGGTGAGTCCTCATTCTTCAAGGACAACAGACATGAGTGTCATTTCAGTCTTTTTTCATTTAGTTTTAGTTTTTGATAGATTTAGCTGGGGGCTTGTACCAGTATTTCTAGTCCAGTTTAGAGGCTTATTTCAGACATAATTAGATTCAGCTTAGTATTGACTTAATATTTCCTTTGTATTAGACTCATTGTTTTAAATATCTCAATTATGGAATATGGGTATTCCCTATCTTTTAAGATTAGTTATGATTTAGCATCCACATCAGTTTATTATCTTTAGTATGCTCATGATCATGCCAGCGGGGTTAGCTTGGGATGACTTGTGGTCATAGGTTCCATGTCCGCATCTCGGGGTAGCTCGAGGCATGACAAAATATCCCTTAGGAACTAGTACGAAAAGATGGACAATTTATGGGGTTAACTGGCATCGTTGGCACTTTGAGAGTGCCAGTCATAGTGCCCTCACTTGGCCTCTGAAGTTTGGGGCCTGGCGCATCACACCTCTCAAAGTGCAAACGACGCCACTTAACCCCATTCATTCTCCATCTTTTCGAACTAGTTCCTAAGAGATATTTTTTCATGCCCTGAGCTACCCCCGAGATGAGGACACGAAAGGTAGGACCACAAGTGATCCCAAGCTAACCCTGCTGGCATGATCATGAGCATACTAAAGATAATAAACTGTTGCAGAAGCTAAATCATAATTAAATCTTAAAAGATGGGGACCATCCATAATTTATAACTGATATTTTTGAAAACAATGAGTTTAATACAAAGAAAATATTAACTTAATACTAAGCTTAATCTAACTATGTCTAAAATAAGCCTCTAAACTAGACAAGAAATACTGGGACAAGCCCAAACTAAATCTAGCAAAAACTGAAACTAAATGACTAAAGACTGAAATGTAACTCATGATTGTTGTTCTCGGAGAATGAGGACTCACCACTGAATCTACGGAATAGGAGATCGGTAAATCGATCTATGCGTGATCTGAATACTGAGAACTTGAACCTACATCACGAGAATATGTATTGCACATATGCGTCAGTACTTGAAAGGTACTAAGCATGTAGGATAGAAATAAGATAATTCAATTATCTATTTGTGGGTATGCCATGAGACACCTGATTCATTTTGTGCAAAGATTTATTATCATTTGAAGTTGACCCAACTGCATTTCCTCTTAACTGTCTGCAAATTTTTCACCTACGGTCTGTAGTTCCTGGTCATCCGTAGCTGTTGTCAGAGATTCGATGAATGGGGGTCTCGATCTACAGTCACGGACTACCGATCGTCGCCTGAAGTACGGACCATCGGTCTGTCCGTCGATCAAGATTTAACCAATTTTTCTGGGCTGAAATGTTTGGGAGTTTCTGATCTCATCGACGGTTGTGCAGGATGGACTGTCGTCTATTTTATGGACCGTCGATGCCACCGTTGCTTGCAGCTGCAGATTTTTCTAAAAAAACTGATTTTTGGTCTATTTTGGTGACGGGGTGTTACATGTATCCACATTTCCTAGTTGATTCCAACGCTATAAGTTCTTGTAAACTTCATGAAGTCATCCATAAACATGGTATCATGAACCATGAATCCATAATCCAATTCAAGGAAAGTTAGGACCAAAGTTTAAGAACCGAAGAGTTAAGTGTAAAGGTTAAGTAGTAAGACAATGTAAAGTTTCTTAAGGTTCCAAATGTCTTATTTAAACGTTTTTACTTCGTTTTAAAGCTCAAGTATCGAGTTAAAGAAAGAGTAAAAGTTGAATTCTTTCCTTCAAGGAAGTATAAGGGAACTAAATATTTCCCTAAAGAGGTAAAGTTCATCCTTTAAGCAAAAATAAGGGAACTAAGTTCCGAAGAACCGTTTCAAAACTCAAGTTTCTAACTAAGTAACGAGTAAAGAGTAAAGAGTTAAGTTGAGGTTCTTTTCTTCAAAAGTATAGGGAGACTAAGTATCCCCAAGTAGATTTTTAATGTTTTCACATTTAAACAAGTAAAGAGCCTTCGGGCTAGTTTTCAAACAGAAGTAATAGCTTTATAGTATGAAGCAAGAAGGGAAAATATGATTTCCAAGAGAGAGTTTAAAGCTAAATTTTAAGCACTAATATCAAACAACAGAATCAATATGTTTTAAAAACGTAAGAGCACATATATTTTTAGGAGTAGTTTTGAGCACCAACGTGGGAATGCGAGTTATAGATTACCTCAAGTCTCCAGGAAAATCATGTAGCCATCATGGGTAGAAAAGGGTCATACATTTTAGATGAATCTTTTTACTAGTGGATCCATTAGGTAGTTCAAGTCCTATACTTTGACAGGTTTTAGGATGTTCCTTGGCAGCGTGAGGTAAAACATTGTATCATCACTATAACTATTGAGTGATGGTTGTCGGTTAGAGAAACTCCCACAGTAGTAGTTGCATGGTTCCTTAAGAAGTTCTGCTTAGTATGAATAGGGTATGAGACTTCATTCATGCATTGCACGAGTACACTTTTAAAGGAAGCATGATGTATTTTCTCTATATTATGATTATGAGTTTACATCAGATTATTTTGTATTTTTACGTACATTTTACAGTTATGGTATATTTCAATAAACAGAGTTGAAAACCATGTTTTAAACATTTTTTCTTTATATTGAACATGTCGTTAAACTACTATATAATTAAATGAGTAGTCTTAATGAGTTAGTTATTCATGAGTTGAGCAGAGCCGGGGTAAGTGTTCTTTCAGACTCCTTTTCAAACCTACATTGTTTTAGAATTCCAAATCGCATACTTGTATATTCAATGTACCGATGCCAGTTGGCCTGCATTGTATTCTGATCCATACAAAGGTAATTAGAATCGACATTCTAGCGCACCATTGATCTAGTGAGCAGCTCAGATTTAGTTGGTGAACCTCCTTTCATTTCAGAGGACATCTTTACCTTTCAGTCACTTTGTTTCAATTTTCAGTTGTTTGGATGATTGGGGATCCTGTCCTAACATAATTTTTTAATTTAATGGCTTAATAAATAGATAGAGTTAGTTCTTTAGTCTTTTCATATCTCTTGTAAACGATAAGACTTGACTTGTTATTATGGGCTAAGTATTATTTTAAAATTATTTCTTGAGTTAAGTCTTCCGTTGAGTTAAGTAAGCCAGGCCAAGGGTTCGCTTGGGGCCAGCAATGGTCTCCGAGTGCCTGCCACATCGAGGATGTAGGCTCAGGGGCATGACAAACTTGGTTTCAAATCACATAGTTCAAAAGTCCTAGGGAGTCTATAAAGTCATGTTTGTAGAGTCTAAGTTATCAGTGTGAACATCGACACATCTATAATTAGGAGGCTACAACTTTTAAAAATTCCTTACTTCTTTCATATTCCTTTCATGCGTACTTCTTTCATATTCCTTTCATGCGTTAGAGTTTATCTTTAAAAAGTTTCCTTCTAATTCGTGTGTGCGCATGTTTTCATAGAATCATACCTACATGAAGATCAATCAGAGGTCGTTTATCTAAGAGGATTGTTGAGGAAAAAGAGTTGCCAAATGCACCTGAAGTGCAAACTCAAGAAGAAGTTACCTATGTTGAATTCTTTGAGACTATCCTGATGTTATGTCAAATTGCCACTCGTCAAGTTAGACAGAGAGGTACTCGTTATGAATTGGTTTATACCTCAATAATTCATGAGCTTTTAGGGATACATCCATCAAGATTCATAGGTTCAAGTGTCACGAAGGATCCAGAGAACTTTGTGGAAGTACTTCATAAATTTTTTAATATATTGCATGTTGTTGATGCCGACAGGGTAGAACTAGTTGCATACCAACAAAAGGGTATTGGTAGAGTCTTGTTCGACCACTGGAAAAGGAATAGGGTTGGGGATTTTCCAATAATGAGTTGAGCTGTGTTTGATAATGCTTTCATGGGATGTTTTATTCTTCGTGAGTTGCGAGAGGCAAAGACTAGAGAATTTCTAACCCTTAATCTGGAGTCTATGAGTGTTCATGAGAACTATCCCGCTATACCCCAGAGATGGTTGTTGAGATGAGGAGCAAGATTAGTTTATTCGTTGCTGAATTGTCTCGTCAGCCAAGCAAGGAAGGAAAGGCAACAGTGTCTATAAGGGATATTGACATAGCAAGGATAATGATCCATGTACAATAAGTTTAGGATGATAAGTTGAAGGATAAAGAAGGGTTTAAGAATAAGAGGGCTAAGACATCAGGCAATGAGTTCATGCAGTAAAAGAATAGTATGAATTATTCCTTCGAACATAAACAAAAAGAACCTACTCCACCATATGAGAGTGCCCTTGCATCCAGAAACAAAGGTGATCATAATGGTCAGAGTTTACAATCCTTTAGAGCTAAACGCGCCAAATCTCAAGGTATTGAGGCACAATGAGGTAACTAGGCTCCTACATGTTCTAAATGTGGTAGAATCAACCGAGGTATTTGTCGTGAAGGCTCCAGAGGTTGTTTCAAGTGTGGTGAGACTGGGCATTTCATGCGAGAATGTCCAAAGAACAAGCAAGGAAATGGTACCTGCAGAGGAACAAACCGCCTATATGCTATCAACGGTCGCAAAGAGCAAGAGGATTTTCCAGATGTTTTCACTGGTATGATTCAAGTATTTCACTTTACTATTTATGCTTTTCTAAAACCAAGAGCTAGTTATCTTTTATATGTGCTATGAGTAGTTATGTTATTATTGAGAAACCTAGTAAACCATTCAGTGTTTCCACACCTTTTGGTTAGTCCATTCTTGTAGAGAGAGTCAATCTTGATTGTCCCATTTTTGTCAATCACAAGAATACCATGGCTGATTTAATTAAGTTAAACATGGTAGAGTTTGATGTCATTCTAGGTATGGACGGGTTTCATGCCTATTATACACCAATGTATTTCAACTATTCAAGTTCAGCTTCTAGTGAACCAGTTTTAGAGTGGTAAAGTAGTTCAGCAGGGCCTATGGGTCGTTCCATATCGTACCTTAAGGCGAAAAGGTTAGTTCCGAAGGGGCGTGTCTATCACTTAGTCTGGAATGACTCAAGTGTTGATATACCTCCTATTCACTCACTTTTAGTTTTAGTAGTAAAACATTTTCCATATTTCTTTCCTGATGATCTATGAGGAGTCCCTCCTAAGAGAGAAAAAAAGACTTTGGCATAGACATCATTCTAGATACTCGTCCTATCTCTCTTCTGCCATATACAGTGGTACCAGTAGATTTGAAAGAGTAGTTGAAGTATTTTCTAGAGAAGGACTTTATTTGACAAATTTAACTTAGGAGACAGTTAAGTTTCAATGGTTGAAGTTCGTGAGAGAAGTTTACAGGAATTGAAAAACAAGTTGACTGCTACCTTGATTTGACTTTCCAGAAAGTACTAAAGTTTATATGATGTATTTTGATGCATCTAGAGTTTGTTTGGGTTGTGTGTTAATACAGAATGCCTCCAAAAAATTGAAAATTCATGGGAAAGATATTTCCCAACCCATGACGTAGAGTTGGTTATTGTAGTATTTGCTTCTAAAGATGAAACCATTATCTTTATGGTGCTCATGGGGAAGTTTTCACCGATCATAAGAGTTTTGAGCATCTTTTTAATTAGCAAGAGCTTAATCTCAGACAAAGTACCTCCCATTTTGAAGAAGATACAAAAAATATAAAAGGAGGTGCATAGAATTTCAAGAATAAGAGTTTGATTAATGAATGCCACATAAAGAGGAGGAGTGGTGATGAATGGTCCCGAATCATCATTAGTGTCTCAAGTAAAAGCAAGAAAGACCAACACCCTATCTGACTTGAACTAAAGGTAAGTGTTCATAAGCAAAATAAAGTGATGGATTTTGAACAAGAGGCAGATGGTGTATTGAGATATCAAGATAGGTTGTGTGTACCAATGGTAGATGATTAAATTACTCAAAAGTTTCAACCATGAAGGGTGTTATGATATTTGGTAAGAGGGAAATTAGTTTGTAGAGAAGCTACTTGAGGTGCTAATGAGGATAGGAATAAGAGATACACACATCTTTTCGAATCTGGAGAAGTTCCAAATTGAGGTACTAATCCTTTCATTGGCAATGATATTAAGTTGGCATGTTTTGTTTATATTTTGTTGTTGTGTGATGAGCTAAATGTAAGATATTACACCATAAGCCTAGTATGAAGTAATCTCATTCGAGGACGAATGTTCCCAAGGGGGAGATATTGTAACATCTTGCAAATTTATATAGTTAGGAAGAAGCTTACAAGTTGTAATAGTAAGTTTTGGGGAAGAATTAAAATCTGGATATATTCTTAAGTCAGGAAAAAGTGAGTTTTTGGTCAACTTCAAACGGTCATAACTCCTAGCTCAGGATGACTTAGAGGTATTTCTTAATATGGGTGTAAAGCCCTTGGAGATATATTTCCAAATTTGTCGAGTTTGCATGATTTTAATTTTGTATAATGTGTTATGCCTTTCGGAAGTTTGGTTGTTGGATTAAGGATAGTCCAATCCGAATTTTGGAAGGGCTTAGTTGTCTTTTCCTTATCCAATTATTTTATTTCATTTTTGGGTAGTAAATTGGTTTTTTAACTGATTTATTCAATTCGTGACATTAGAAAACAAGTTAGGGTTTTGAGATAAGTGAAAAGAAAAGGAGAAAGGAGAAAAGGAAGCAAGAACATTAGAGATCGTCGAAGTTTGGCTTGCGGAAATCGTCAGGGATGATCACTAAAAAGGTATCTGAGATCAATATGTGTTGAGTTATTCTACCCACACACAAATTTGATTTAATTCAACAAGTTAGATTAGATTAGATGATGAATATTGATATTTTGATGAACAACTATCGAGTTCTTGATTGAATGGGTAGTAGCATTTTCTAGTTGATTTAATTCGTGTTTCGGAGTTTTTTTACGAGTTTAAAATATTGGATATTGATTAATTAGTGATCCTAAGTGTTTGGGGGAATATCCATGGAATATTGAAAGGTTTAAAGTTGAAAACAGAGAAGAAAAGTCAAAATGTGCATCTGTAGGGCCTTGGGGCGCCGGCGCCTCCCATAGCTCCACCTGACAATGTCTGTTCGAAGGGGCTTGGGGCAGCGTACCAGCAAGAGTACCTAAACTTGGCCTATGAATTTTAGGTCCTAGAGCCCCATGCCTATCAAAGGGCCAACAACACTAGTTAGCCCCATTCATTCTCCATCTGTTCGTACTAGTTCCTAAATAATGTACTCACATTTCCTAGTTGATTCAAATGCTCTATGGTAGACGTCTAAGCATCATGAAATCATCCATAAACATGAGATCATGAACCTTAAATCCATAATTCAATTCAAGTAAAGTTAGAATCAAAGTCTAAGAAGCTAAGAATTAAGTTTAAAGGTTACGAAGTAAGACAAAGTAAAGTGTCTTAATGTTCCAAAAGTCTTATTTAAACATTTTAAATTCATTTTAAGGCTCAAGTATCGAGTAAAATAAAGAGTAAAACTTGAAGTCGTTCCTTCAAAGAAGAATAAGAGAACTCAGTATTTCCCTAAAGAGTTGAAGTTCATCCTTTAAAGAAATATAAGGCTAAGTATTTCCCGAAGAGTCATTTCAAAACTCAAGTTTCAAGCTAAGTAAAGAGTAAAGCGTTAAGTTGAAGTTCTTTTCTTCAAAAGTATAGTTAGACTATGTATCCACAAAGAGATTTTTAAATGTTTTCACATTTAAACAAGTAAAGAGTCTTCAAGCTAGTTTACAGACAAAAGTAATAGCTTTATACAATGAAGCAAGCAGGGAAACTATGATTTCCAAGAGAGTTTTAATAGCTAAGTTTTGAGCACTAATCTTAAACAATAGAATCAATATGTTTTAATAAACATAAGAGCCATTATATTTTTAGGAATAGTATTTAGAACCGATATGAGGATGTCAATTACAATTAACTCAAGTCTCCATGAAAATCATGTAGACATCATGGGTAGAAAAGGGTCATACTTTTTAGATGAATTCTTTACACGGTTTACTAGTGGATCTATTAGACAGTTTAGGTTTTATACTTTGGCAGGTTTAGGATGATCCTAGGCAGCGTGAGGTAAAATGTTGTATCATCACTATAACTATTAAGTGATGGTTGTCGGTTAGAGAAACTCCCACAGTAGTTGCATGGTTCCTCAAGAGGTTTTGCTTAGTATGAATGGGGGTATGAGACTTCATTCATGCATTGGACGAGTAGACTTTGAGGGGAAGAATGACAGATTTTCTTTATTATTATGATTATGAGTTTACGTCAGATTTTTTGTATTTTTACGTATGGTTAAGAATAATGGTATATTTTCATATACAGAGTTGAAAACCATGTTTTAAACAACTTTTCTTTATATTGCACATGCGTTTAAACTATTATATAACTAAATAAGTAGTCATAATGACTTAGATATTCATGAGTTGAGCAGAGCCAATGTAAGTGTTCTTTCATACTCCTTTCCAAGCCTGTGTTGTTTTAGCATTCCAACTCGCAAACTCGTACATTTAATGTACTAATGCCAATTGGACTACATCGTATTATGATGCAGACAAAGGTAATTACGATCGACATTCCAATGCACCGTTGATCCACTGAGCAGCTCAGAGTTAGTTAGTGAGCCTCCCTTCATTCCGGAGTACATCTTTACATTTCACGTATTTTATTTCAGTTTTCAGTTGTTAGGATGATTAGGGGTTCTTTCCCAAGATTCATCTTTAGTTAAGGGCTTCATAGACAGATAGAGTTAATACTTTAGTCTTTTCATATCTCTTGTAAATGATAAGACTTGACTTGACATTTTGGGCTAAGTATTATTTTAAAGTTATTTTTTGAGTTAAGTCTTCCGCTGAGTTAAGTAAGCCATGCCAAGGATTTGCTTAGGGCCAGCAATGGTCTTTCGAGTGTCGGTCACGTCCTGGGTGTAGGCTCGGGGCGTGACATATCGATCCAATTCCATGGAGATTACGAAGCAATACCACTCATTTAAAATCTTTGAGATACACTTCACAACCTAAACACATCAATACCGTACCAAAGATCCACAACTAACTCAATCTTTCGTAATAACAAGCTAGTTGGTTTCTCAAATATGAATGCAACATCAGATCTTATTATATGAGCATGTGATACAATTGATATATCCTTAAGTAGTTAGTATTCACACTTGACAATTGACCTATCCGATTTCATATACCGCTAGTACCACATCGTGAAAGTCTGTTAAATCCACCACTAGAACACATCATACCTATTTAGAAGATTGTACCCAAATAACAATACATGATATGACAACTTTTCTGACTGTATTTTTTTTCAAGTTACATTGTTCATTATCTATACATCATTTTAATCATTTCACTTTCAATTATCAAAAAAATTTAGATATTGCCTTTACCAAATAAGTACTATTTTCTTTATTGGGGTAACTAACAAAAAAATAAACAAATATTAATAAAATCCCTCAAATTATTAATCATCCTCATCATTTCGATATCCTCAAAATGTTTCTTCAAGTCATCACTTAACTCAATCTATTCGAGCCATTGAACATTCAAAATCTGACAACACATCCTTTCATAACTGTATCACCTCCACGTTTGTAACAAATATAACATCCAAAACATATAAAACATACGAAATACTATCCTAAGGAACTACATATGAGACATCCTATAAGTGTAAGTAAATGGAATGAAGCGATAAAAAAATTAAAACTAGTCCAAGTACACACAATAGAGATCCAAGAAGTGAAGATTTTTACTAAAAGTCACTATAGCCTCTCCAAGATAAGTACAAACGTCTCTTTACCGATCCTCGAGACTCTACTTAAACTGGACTTGTACACATGTGAGACCTATGAGCCTGAGGCTCTGATATCATTTTGTCACGGCTCAAAAATGGACGTGACGACACTCATCTTATTCGACCAAGACAAGTCATCCTAAAACTCAAAATATTACACTAAAATGAGGAAATTTTATAATACGCTCAAAAATACCCCGAAATTCTAGTTGTCATGTGTACAAACCTTTAAAGTATCACAATTGATTTAAAAGAAAACAATAGTCTCAAATGAAATTATTTCTAGAATAGAACAAGATCATAACTAAGGAAAAAGAAAGTCCACTGAGACGACAAACAACTACTTCACAAACCTTCAACAAGTCTCAGAAAAGAAGAGAGTGACAATTACCACAAAAATCCAAGCTCGTAATCTGCAAAAATAAATTGTAGAAAATAGATGTGAGTACCAATCCACACGGTACTCAGCAAGAAACATCTAAACACAAGTTAATGGGATGAAATACGGGTACTCCTATCATCCCAACCAAACCTCCACAACTACAACCCGCATAAAAATTAGCCCAATCTAATAGCTCACATTTTACATAGCACATAGCTCAACAACATCACTTAGACAAATTACATATCCTCAACAACAACACTACAACAAATTATGTATCCTCAATAACAACACATCAACACATTGTATATCCTCAACAACAAGCTCAGTACTTATCAATCACAAGTTCCGCAAAAAGGCATTTACAAGATTAGTAAACAGAATATCAAGTTCACAACTGATAAGTATGTACAATGCCACTGAATGGAATGTCAAGTATAATGATGCATGTATGACCTAGTAATACACACTCGATGTTTCTCAGTACGGGACCCATGGGGGACATATTTGTCCATGCATCTATTACGGCATGCGATACGACCTCGATAATAGTAACTATCGCAGCACACTATTCGTCCCTCGAAATATAACATCCATCGTGTCGCGTCATATATCCCTCAAAATGGCACATCCTCTGTAAGTTCTCATTCTTTCTCAATGCACATAACACTTGTCACAACCATGTCTCAGAATAATGCAAATGACATGTCCACACAAATAATGAGGACATGACCATTTTCATAAAATTGCACAATTCACAACAGCACAAACATAATATCACACCAACAATGATTTAACAAGCTTTCAAACCTTTCTCAACGCATCACACATAAACAATTAATCATATTGGCTTTTGTTACCCCTTTTTCATCATTAGAATTAATCAATGCCGACAAGTCAACCATCACCAAATCTCATTACTCCCAAACATATACCACAAGGAAATACACGCATTTAATATACTTAACAAGAGTTTGGAAATCCATTTGCCTCAAATAATTGATCAATCACTCCACGACTTAAGCCTTCCCTTTTTGTTGTACTTTAAACTCAAAACAATCTATTCACATTAATAATCACAATAAGGTTTTGAAACTCACAACACCCATATTATTATAGGTCTAGCTTAGACCCAAAACTTATTCGAATTTATAATTCAACTCCCAATTTTGATTCCAATTAACATTCAAATTATCATATTTTTCAAGTTTCAAGTCTAGGGTTAAGTTCCAATTTCTCCAAATAATGCCATCCTAATAATTTTCATCTAATATAATACACTAAAATTAATTAACTATCTCATTATATCAAATCTTGAATTATAATGTAATATTGTAACACGAAATCTCAACCACAAAAGAACAATCATGTGCATCACCACCGCACCGTGAGAACTTACATACTAACTGAAACTAATTGGATCATATATCTCATCAAGTATTATTAGTTCAGTCATTGCTTAATTATTAGTCATTAATAAAATTCATTACAATTTAATAAAAAAAAAACTCATGATGAATCAGCCAAAAAGAAAATGTTCAACCCAATTTCCTTCTACTATACCTAGAATTAATGAAACCCAAACCTACTGACGGTCATCGGGCGCCGCTCTGAATATTTTCATCGACTTTTCCTTTCCTCTCAGGTATGTCAGCTTATGTTAGTTTATGAGCCTTTTTTTTTCCCGTAAACTATGACCCAATTTTTATTTAACCCTAATAGTCTATTTCCACGTATGGATCAAGTGGTATTGAATTGATTATAAATTAACCCATTAAATATTAATTTGTTATAAAATCAAGCTCATGGCAATATAAATATAAAGATACGAAAACAAGAGAAGTAAGATGGAAGAGAAGACTTTCTTCTTATTCAAGTGTATTCAAGTCTCATATGTATATATTACAATAGTGAATGAACAACCCTATTTATAGAGTGAAAAATCACTCCAAAGGTCACCATATTAAATATCATAATGAATAGATACATTCTTATCCAAAAAGGTTCATGTAACCTAGTGAATATGAATGGTTGTTCATGTACCAACCTTACGGACTATCCACTCATTCAATGAATTTATAACATTCCCCCTTGGATGTCCATAGATAATGTGCCTCGTTAAAACCTTACTAGGAAAAACCCTGTGGGAAAAAATTCTAGTGAAGGAAAAAGAGTACACATATCTTTTGATACGCACCATTTGTTGCCTCATTAAAAACCTTGCCAGGAAAACCCAGTGGGAAAAAACCTCGATCAACGGAAAAAGAGTGCAACGCGTATTGTACTCCCCCTGATTAAAACATCACTTAATTTCTTGTGATGATGTCTCCAATCTTCGTACATTGTGGTTGGTATATTCTTTTTTTTAAAAGAAAAACCACACATTTTTTGAATATGGTGTGTCATTTATCTCAACCATACGCACTTTTGACTTGCTTCATGGAGGACTTTTATTTCTGCAGAGCAACATTTGCTTCATTGATCCCCAGGATATTATTGTGCCTCCAAATGCAAACACATAGCGTGATTGAGATAGAACTTTATGCAGATCAGATAAATATTTTGCATCTGCGTAACCACTCAATTTTATCTTGGATTCCTCGGAATAGAATAAGCCCATAACTATGGTCCTTCGAGGATATTCAATCATGTGTTCAACACCATTTCAATGTCCTTTTATCGGGGAGAAACTGAATCTTGCCAGTAAATTTACTGCAAAACAAATATCTAGTCAAATATTGTTAGTAAGATGCACTAGTGCCCTGATTGCACCAAGATAGAGTTTCATCACCAAGAAACTCATCATCCTTCTTTTGAGATCAAACTGAATCATCATTTATGTCAAGTGATCTCATAATCATTGGGGTACTCAATGAATGCGATTTATCCATATAAAATTGCATCAAAACTTTTCAGTGTATGTTCACTGTTAGACAAATATTTCATTTGTCAAATTATCAATTTGTAGGTCAAGACAAAATTTTGTCTTACCAAGACCTTTTCATAAAAATACAAGGACTATTAGGGTCATTCATTTCTACCCTTTTTCTTCTTTGACTATTTCAATCCATATATAAGGATTCTTGAAGCTTTATTGGAAAAGTTTCTTTCAAACTCTTATATGCTTCAGACACCTCGATTGTTTCAAGGATTTTTGTATAAAATTCATTGTGTAGCTAGACATTACAATTATTCATTACATGCATTCAAGTTTTCATATTTCGCCGGATCAAAACAAACGTCATTGCCTCCACCAAACGAGAAAACATCTCCAATAATGTCAGGATTTTTGTGATAAATCTTTATTCCCCAAGGCACAAACCGTATTTGATATATTACGGTTATACTTTCGCATAATTATTTATTTGTACCCCACTGACATTATACCTTGATTTATGGACTACCAGTCCAAAATGTCACTTTTCTAAGTGAAACAAAATATACTTGAATTATGCATTTTACTTGGCCAACCATTTATCTGTCCACACTATATGACAGATTTGAATTCAAGATCCTCGTCACAATTTATATCATTGAGCGCTACCTCATATCAAAGATACCATCGACGGTCATTTGATATCGATTCCAACAAGACATAACTTATCGAGATCTCTTCATTTTTTATTATTTCAGGTACCTGAACCTTTTCAAGATTTTATGAAGTGTTATGTCAATGTGCTCTTTTATAGCACTTGCCTCATTATCATGACCATATTGATAATTTGCTCCTTCCTTCTTCAAGGAATTTTATATTTGGAATCGATTGGTCTATTAAGTTTCCGGCGTATCATAGACTCTGTCCTTCAAGGACTTCACATTGGAGCATTTGCAGCTGAATTATATCATAGGGTCAGTGCGTTCATCTGGCAACTGATTTGCAACATTATGTAACTGAATTATCCCTTGAACTTTAAGTTCACATATTTATTTAACGAGGATTTAGATAATTCATAATTAACCTCACACATAATTTTCAACTGTTAATCATTTCTCCCCCGAATGTTAGAAAATCTAACATTCATTCCAACCTTATTTTGAAGTTCATCTTTGTGCGTGGTGGAGCAATTAAAATCATAACCGCACATTCAACATTTTAGATGAAAATTATATGGTTCCTGAGCCTGAACCAATTTTAATGCGGAAACCTTGTTGGTTTGATGCATACATGTGTTGCTACATGTTAAATAAAATTATCTCATACCAAATCTTATTTGGGAGTTTTGTTCTCATAACCATGATTTAGCTATAATTTGAGGCATACAATTTCTGCTAAATCAACCAGCATTATTAATATAATTTCATAGTTTGGAACTGTGCTCTTAATTTTAACAATTCGAGCAAACAACCTTACAAAAACCAATTTGTAAGTTGACAACAAAATACATGTGACCATTGCATAGATGCATCAATCATATTGTTGCAAATAATCCACATGACAGGTGAACGGGCCCATATTCACCCTTTTATATGTTCCAAAATTTTATTACAATCCCAACCTTAGCCGGTATAATCATCATTTTATCAAGAGAACAAGCAACACAAGATAATTCTTCAAGAATCTTTATTTCTTCATCATATAAATCACCTGAATTCTCAATCACGTTTGCATCACATTTAATCGGAATGATCAACCAGTCATGCCAACTGATCTTTATTTTAGTACACTTATAATTTACTTTTACATGTGATTTCAGCAGCATGTACATGTTTGTATGGAACAAACAAGAGGAAAAGTGGGGTAATCTTTTATATAAACATTATAACTCTCTTGGGTTGTAGTGATTTATAGTCTCAATATTTATTTTCATTCATCCGAAACTTAAAAAGTTTCTTTTGAGACTTACTTCAACCCCAATATTATTTCTCTGATAATAGCACAACTCGTTAGAGCTTGCAATTAATTTTGTGTACTATCACATATTGCATGACACCATCCCTATGGTGAGCATCTCCTTCAAGGAGGAAATTATATTATTATTGTCATGGTCAAAATCATTACGAGCAAGACGTCTTTCTTGCTTTACTTTTGTTGTACCATAGGTACACAACCAATGACAAATTTGTATTGCCACACAATAATGACCACAACCCTTATATGCAAGAACTATTTCTTTTTTTTGCCCTTTCGGTAGTTCATATCATAGTGACATATAAAACGTACAATACAATTAGCCATTTCTGTCAAATAAAATTTATTTCTTCTCAAATTTCCCGTATAGATGAGAAGTGACATATATCTTTTTTTTTCAAACCATTCATACAGGTGAGTTGTGTCATATATCCAACCAATAATGATTTTATCACATCTGGACCCATCCTTTTATAGAATGGTCGATCATTCACGATATTCATCACAAGTCACATTCTCTTCAAGGAATAGACTAATTATTTATATGTACTTCATAAATTTGCATTATAAGCACATTGTCATGGCTTTAAAATTCATCATATTTCCATGACACACCTCAACATCACTTTGAAAGATTAAGTGTACCATCACTTTATCTTCTTGTATCATGATAGAGGATTTATAAACTTGTCAAATTATTGGGTTGACAACATTGACAAGTCTAATGACCTTTCATACGATTTTGATCATAAAAATTGCCTTCAAATTTTGAAGGACTATTTGAAGAAGTCATAGTGTTCTTCTTTTTATCATTACCACAATGATGACTATTATAATTTTGTCCCTCCACGCCCTTATTCATATCATTAATTATTTGTCATCTTTCAGTCTAATCATTCACTGCTACCACATTCATATGATTGAATGGAGCAAGTCAACAGGCGGATTTCAGAGTTATCACATGTTGCTACCACATTCTTTTCACGGAATGGAGCAAATTCAATACGATGAATTTCAAGATATTTAATCAAGAATATATTATATTTCTTAGTCATCATTTTATCATCGCTATGGTGCATTGGCTCAAACTCAATGTCTTACACATATAAGGCGTGTTACGCCATAATTCTATGAGACTTGAACTCAATCATGGTGCATCAAAACTCTAATTGATGTCTTACCCTTTTGGTGCGATAGAACTTGAATCTATCGTCTTATCCTCAAATATTTTTCATTATGGTGCATCCGGACTTTAACCTGATGGCTTACCCTTTTGGTGCGATGAAACTTGAATCCATCGTCTTACCCTTAACCAATGGTATAATAAACTGAAGTACAACATGATTTATTCTCTGAGTCTTCAAAAACAATCAAAATTACATTAAAACTCATGCTATTAAAATTTTATACCTTCTTCTATTTAAGAAATTTTGTATAGCATGTCTTATTCAACCAATAATTGTATATGCCTTTGGTTCCTGATAATTGTTAGTGATTGAATACTATTGTATTCTAAATCATCAAATATTTTTGAAAATACATACCTGATTTTAAGCATATAATACTTTGATCTTCATAACGAGATCAACCAAAATTATAGCTAAAGGAAAATAAGAACTCACTCTCAATTGGATAGAGTCTCGTGCTGATAACGTGTTATAAAATCAAGCTCATGGCAATATAAATATAAAGAGACGAAAACAAGAGAAGTAAGATGGAAGAGAAGACTTTCTTCTTATTCAAGTGTATTCAAGTCTCATATGTATATATTACAATAGTGAATGAACAACCCTATTTATAGAGTGAAAAATCACTCCAAAGGTCACCATATTAAATATCATAATGAATAGATACATTCTTATCCAAAAAGGTTCATGTAACCTAGTGAATACGAATGGTTGTTCATGTACCAATCTTATGGACTATCCACTCATATAATGAATTTATAATTAAATTACATTAGTTATTTAATAATTGATCATTAATTAATTTTCTCTAGTTAAATGAGTTTTTAAAATTTGTAAGAATGACCTAATGGGTCATTACAAAATGTATTTTCTAATAGAACTAAGTCTTGTAATTGATAGGTTTCATTTTGACCTATGAAAGTATCATTGCAATGAAAATATTTTTCTAGCCTGATGTTTTAGTTAGAGAACTGATTGGTTAATGGCTAAAAGTACCAAGAAAATTAAAAATAAAATAAGCAGTGAAATCATGTGAACATCAAGCGAATATATTCAACAACTAATAAAACTAGCAAAATATAAAGATAACAACAGTGACCTACATACTTGATAAAAATTCGTATGTTATTTATAGGAAAAAGAAGATAAAAATAAAAAATTAGAGATCATTGAGTTAGTCAAAATTCTTACTGGTACAACTTTTTTTTTCTATTATCCAAATCACTCCACCTTAAAAACTAAATTACTACACATTGAGTTTTGAATTGAAATTCATCACATATCCGTAGATATGAATTTCTTTTCATAAGTGTACATTAATACTAATACTGAACAATAAAAATGTGCTTGTGCAAAAGATTTTACTATAAATCATTTAATGAAAATAAATTAAATATTATAAAAATCACAAGTCATGTGGAAGGTTGTGAAAATCAATTGATAGGCAAGAAGAAGAAAAACTAAAATAATTGGTAGTAATAATTGAGGTAATTCATATGGTTATAAATAAAGTTTTTAGAGGCAAAACATATATATAAGTTACATTACATAAGCTCATAATAGGTGAAAAAATAAAATTTACTTATTAAAGATGAATTATGCAATTTTTCATTTGTGAAAGGAGTTATTTACAAAAGTACGTAATGGACGAATGAATTACTTTCACACATTTAGGGAGAATTTAATGACGAGGGTTAAAATATGATTGTTGAGTTTCTATTTCCTCACTAGTTATGTTATTTAAACATTATTATTTTATTTGATTTTAATTTAATGAAGGAAGGCAAATTTTGTGTTGTGCTGAAGTTTCATTTAACCTTCAAGTAATTAAAATATGATTACATAGTATTTAATTAAATGTTTTCTTCTATTTTGGTTTATCAAAATTGTGAACTTGTAATTCGATGTTCATGACAAAAGCTAATACAATATGATAAGATTAAATGTAGAATAACTTATTAAGTCATTAAAAATGGATAAAAATGTCTAGTAAATTTCAATGGACATTTTCGTCTTTCAATTTTTGATTTAATACTATCCAATTTTTGGTACAACAATTTTTTCTTCTTCTATCCAAATCAGTCCATCTTACAAAATAAGTTAGTACACGTTAAGTTTTGATTTGAAATTCATTAGATATCCATATATGTGAATTTTTTTTTCATAAGTTTACATTAATAGTGAACAATAAACATATCAAGTAAGTTTAATTGGACTAACTTTTCAGTTTCCCAAAAAACTGTTACAGTTCCAAAAAAATGTGCATGTGCAAAAGTATTTACTATAAATCATTTAATGAAATAAAATAAATATTATAAAAATAACAAGGAATGTGGAAGGTTGGGAAAATCAATTGATAGGCAAGAAGAAGAAAAATTAAAATAATTAGTCGTAATAATTGAGGTAATTCATATGGTTATAAATATAGTTTTTAGAAGCAAAACATATATATATAAGTTTCATTACATAAACTCATAATAGGTGAAAAAATAAAGTTGACTCATTAAAGAAGAAATTAAGCAACTTTTCATTTCTGTAAGAATTTACTTCCAAAAGTACATAATGGGCGATTAATTTACTTTCACACATTTAGGGAGAATTTAATAAGGACGCTTAATATATGATTGTTAAGTTTCTATTTCCTCACTATTTATGTTATTTAAACATTACTTTTTGATTTGATTTTAATTCAATGAAGGACGACAAATTTTGCATAGTGGTGAAGTTGCATTCAACCTTCAAGTAATTAAAATATGATTATATAATATTTAATTAAAGGTTTTCTTATATTTTGATTTATCACAGTGGTGAACTTGTAATTCGATGTTGATTACAAAAGCTAATACAATATGATATAATTAAATATAGAATAACTCATCATGTCACTAAAAAGGGGTTAAAATGTCTAGCAACTTTCAGTGGACATTTTCGTCTTTCATTTTTTGATTTAATACCATCCAACTTTAAACATTTTCTATATGATATGCTTTTGTATCAGAGCAATGGTTTAACTGTCCTAGGGTGCCTATGAAGTTGTGTCAATAGGATCTTATTTATGGTTGTGAGGGTCCTACTTCTATGAATGAGGTACTATAGGCATTTTAGGAAAGTTTTCCCTTCTTTCATATTCTTAATCGTGCGAAAGAGCTAAGTCATAGAGATTTATTCTAACTCTTGTGTTTCTCAAAATCATTCGACTACCCATCATACTTGAGGTAGTTTAAAAGCAGAGTCATTTCTATGTTAATGAGTTGTTCTTAGAAAGATTTTGAGGAAGTCATGAGAATCCTAAGGGGCTTAATAGAAGCCCAACAGTAAGTGAAGTGTTCATTTTCAGAGGAATGCACCCATACTCATTTGAATCGTGCGTTGAGTTAAAAATCGAGTTGTACTCTTTTCCTTAAATCTCGTTTCAGCTGAGATCCTTTTAAAGAAGTATGTTTAGAGCTTGGGTAATATTTTCACCCAAAAAGGTAGCACAAGCTACGAGATGTTGAGTAGTGGTAGAGAAAGAGCCCAGAGTTAAAGGAAAGTATGCAAAGGTTTAGTAATCCTTAAAATGGAAATAGTGTTTTGAAGAGATATATTAATATAGTCATGTACCTAGTAAGTTAGTAATGAAGAGTTTCACTTGTGGTAGACTAAGAAGTGATGAGTTGTGAAGGGCTTAGGATAAGAGGTAGAGTAAGTGTTGCAAGTAAATAAGCTAGAGTATACCTTACTAGAAAGGGGTTATGATGATGTGCCATTGTGTTAGTACTGACCAAGTGTAAGTTGTGAATAGAAGAGAAAGAGTATTCATGAGGTGATAGATCAAATCTAGGCTTATGAATTTTTAAAGGACAACCTCTTATTTAGAGAAAGACAAAGTTCTTTAAGAGATAATGCGAAGTAAGTGAATAAGCAATACTTAAGTTGAGAAGTGGAATGTGATGGTAATTAGAGTATACATAATGAGAGGTAAGGATTGACTAATTCTCATGAGGTCCTAGTTGAGAAGTGTTTCGAAATTTCCATAGTAGTAATTAGATATGGTATAGTTGGTGAGCAATCATATTGATTTCAGGGCATAGTAATAAACATTAATATTGAATTTTAGATGAGTGTCATGATCAAAAGAATTACAACATGAGGGTGATGAGGTCAGTCTAGGGAGTTGATCTGGTAGACTTGACATAGTTTAGATGGGGAATTGAGATGTTACCTGCAATAAATATGAGTTGTACAAGTCAGAGACGTAAACCTTGTATAAGGCAGTGATGTGTGGCTACGTCACAAGTGTAAAAACCATTTAGAGAATGTACACAAGTTACAGATGTGGAATAGGTCCATAGCTTTCAAGTGTTAGCTTTAGACCTAAGAGGGAGATGATAAGATGAGAATGAAAGTCAAGTGTTGAGAATTTATTAAGGAACGGTTAGTAGGAGTCCATGCAGTTGATAGATCACAAAGCTTGGATGTGGTGTTGTTAGTCATTAGGTGGATCCATGAGATGGGCAAGGTGGTGGTAATGAGTAATAGTGTTGGGATGAGATTTCAATAGAGTGGCATAGAACCAGAACCTAAGGGTTTAGGTTAAGATTAAATATATTGAAACTGTACCATTAGAAGCAGAACTAGTAAGAGAAAACCATTCTATACCTAGTCCAGTCATCATTCGAGGACGAATAATCCCAAGGGGGAGATAATGTAACACCCAGAAAAATTTTTGAGCTACGACTCGAAAAGTTCATTGTTGTGAGTGAGTTTTACCAAGGAATTAAAATTTTCTTAAACTATTAATGTCATTTCATAGGTTTAATACCTTGATTTCCATAGACAATTAAATTGAAAATAACAAAAAATCTGAGAATTGGAGAGTTAAGCAAAGTATGAATTTTGGGTCAACTTCAAATGATCAAAAATCCCAGTTCACGAAGATTCAGGTGTGCTACAAGATACCATTGGAAATATCTTTCAAAATCCACCGGGTATGCTAAATTTTGAGTTCAGTTGAATGAGATATGTTCTATTGAAGTTAGGTTGTCCAGTTAAGGAAAGTTAGCTGAAAATAATGAGGGGTATTTTGGTCCTTTCCTTACCTAATTAGACTTAATTAGTTTTTAGTAATATTTTAAGGTTATAATCCTTTTAGGTTCAGTTTCATAATCCTAAAATACTCTTAGGGTTTTATTGAGAGTTCAAGAAGAGGCAAGAAGAGAATAGAGGAGAAAAGAGGCAAAGATGAAGGCGTTCGTCGACGTTCTTGAGTCTAGTTGCAGATTTTTGCCATGGGTATAATCCCTAAGAAGTTTTAAGATTACATAGTGTTGGGTTAGTTCACCCACACACCAATAATATATTTTTTCAGCGAAATTTCATGCTTAAAGTTTAAACATTAGAGTTCTTGATGAGTTCTTGAAAGGTGTTCTTGAACTTCATTCTAATTCTTGTTGTGTTTGAGTTTTGATGATTCTTGAGATAAAATTGATTAATTGTAGTATTTTTCCCAGTATATTAGAGTGTAATTAATTTAAGTAATTGAATCCAAGTGATTGGGGAAGAAAACATTTGAATTTAGGCGATTTAGGGTGAGAAAACGACCAAAAGTGCATGGCAGAATTTCTGGGTTGGGGCCTAGCGCGGAACACCTAAAAGAGCGCCCCAAACCCATATCTGTCCACCAACGGTTGGGGCTTTGCGCCACCCATAGCCACAGGGTCGTGTGCTCAGTCCAGTTTGCCTCATGTAGCTGCGTTTGAGTTCTTTTAAAGTGCTCCTTCACTCTTTTCGATCGTAACTAATCTAAGCTATTTCTAAACACCTAAAATATCAGTCCTAACATGATCATAACATTGAATTCATAATTTTAATTCAATGTATATTTGAGTGTTAATGTTTGAGAATTCTTTCAAACGTTCTAAGGAAGTCCTTTTGAGGAGTGTTCCACAATTTCTAGTAACTTATTTCAAGACACAAGCGAGTATAAGAGTGAAGAGTATTTATTCATGAGTGTAATATATCACCTAGATCCTTCATATCATGAATCATAAATCTTGAATTCCTAATTCACGTTCAAGATATAGTTAAGAGTAGAGTTCACAAAAAACATTAAGTTCAATTCTGAAATCTTTGAGATCCATCATTGAGTTGAACTATGTTTTGAGGAAGTATTAAGAGAATGAAAAGATTCTTATACATTAGTTTCATCTAGTTACTTAGACCTTTGAGTCGAGTTGTTCATGGCCATGACTTCTGCATGAATTCCATAAATTGAGTATCATTAAGATGAGTAGTATCTCCAAGTTCTAAATCTTCAGTATTGAGTTCTTTATTCCTTTTGAGATTATATTTCTAATTGTGGGACTATTACATATTACCCATGAAGTCCTTGAGTTGAGTTTTTCATGCCCATAATTCCGCATGAACTCTATAAGTCGAACAATCTTGAGTTGAGAAGTATCTTTGAGTTTTCAAGTAGAGCAGTTCATGCTCATAATTCTGCATGAACCATACAATTTGAAAATCATGAAATCATCCACATGAAATCATGAACCTTGAATTCATACTTCACTTCAAGGAAGTTAAGAGTCCAGTCTAGAGGATAAGATCAAGTAAAGGTAAAGTTTCTTAAGTTTTATTAAGTCTTTCACAAACATTTGCATTTTGTTTTAAAGACTTAAAGTTCAAGTCAAGAAACAGTAAAGAGTTGAGCTAAATTCTCAAAAGTTATAAGCGAACTAAGTATTCCCTAAGAGTTAAAGTTTCAAGTTAACTAAAGAGCAAGAGTTGAGTTCATTTCTAAAAAGCTAGAAGGGAAGTAAGTATTCCTTCAGAGTTTATAAATGTTTTAACATTCAAGTTAAAAGGGAACTAAGAAGTTCCAAAAGAGTTTTGAACTAGAAAGGGGAACGTTGATTCCAAGAGGAGCTTCTTAAAGATAAAGGATTCAACAAATTATCTCAACACAAAGAAAAGAAAGTTTCAATTATATAATGAGCTTAAGTACATTTTGGGAGTAGTATTGAGCATCTATGTGGGGATGATAGTTCATATTAATTCAAGTCTCCATGTAGCCACCATGGGAATCGATGGGTCATACTTTTTAGATGATCACGTAAGGAGAGATAGTGGATCCACTAAGTTGAATAAGGTCTTATATCGATGGAAAGGTGTAGGATGGTCCTCTTACAATGTGAGGTAAGACGTTGTATCATCACTTAGGCTCAAAGTGATTGTTGTCGGTTAGAGAATCTTCTACAGAAATTATATTACTTTCTTATATAAGTAAAGTTGAGTTTGTTATTGCATTTTCTTTAATGAACTAAGTTGATTTTACTGTTTTATAATGTTTTTATATATATAGCATGTATATTATCGCTTTATACTGAGTTGCGTATCCATAATCGAGTATCACATATTTGAGTTCAGTATTTAATCTTTGAGTTGATTATCTTATTCTTAAGTATTCATTGAGTTTATGTTTGAGAAGAGGTAAGTATGTTTCCATCTTTTATTCATGTATCAAGCTTATGTTTTGCTTTAGAATTCCCCTTACATGCTCGTACATTTTACGTACTTAGCCAATTGGCTTGCATCTTCTCATGATGCAGACACAGGTATACAAGATCATTAACAGGAGCGTCATTAATACGTTTGAGTCTTCGAGTTAGCTATGGTGACCCTCCTTGCTTCATGAGGATTTCATTTACTTTTCAGCTTATTCAGGAGGTCGTGGATCTTTTCATGACTTCCATATTTATCAGTTAGAGGCTTCATAGATAGTAATTCCAGTTAAGCAGTCTGTATTAGGCATTTATTTTAACAAATATTTTAAAGACTAAAGTTGACTATTTTATGGATAGTTGAATATAATATCTTATTCAAAGTTGTTCATTTGAGTTAAAGCTTCTAAAGGTTATTTTATGAATTTTATTTCACTTTTCAAGCTTTGTATTCTTAATTGTGTCTTCTACTTGTAGTCAACCAGGATGGGGGTTTGCTTGGGAACCACCAATGGTCTTCGAGTGTCGGCCACATTCAGGGTGTAGGCTCGGATCGAGACACCACGTCCAGGTTGTAGGATCGGGTCGTGATAAACTTGGTATCAGAGTAAAGGTTTAAGTGTCCTAGGGTGTCTATAAAAATGTGTCAATAGGATCTTAGTTATTGTTATGAGGGCCTACTTCTATGAATGATGTACTATAGACATTTAAAGAAAGTTTCCCTTTATTCATACTCTTTATTGTGCGAAAGTGCTAAGTCATAGAGATATATTCTAACTCGTGCGTTCACTTATTCATTTGACTACCCATCATACTAGAGGTGGTTGAAAAGTAAAGTTTAAAGATCCTTATGGATGAGTTGTTCTTTGTAAGAGTCTTGAGAAAGTCATGAGACTCTAGAGGAGCTTTAGAAGAGTCCAAGAGTAAGTTAAGTGTTCAGTTTCAAATTAATGCACTCATATTCACATGAATCGTGCGGTTGAACCAATAATGAGTTGTACTCTTTTCCTTAAAACTTGTTTTAGCTTAGGTCTTTATGAGAAAGTATATTTAGATCTTGGGTACGATTTTTACCCGGAAGAGTAGCATGAGTTATGAGATCATGAGTAGTAGTAGTGCAAATGCCCAAATTAGAGGAAAGTATCTAGAGCTTTAGTAATCATATAAAGAGAGATTGTGTTTTGAAAAGCTATATTACAATATTCATGTACCTAATGGGTAGACTAAGTACTGCTGATTTCTAAAGATTACACCATAGAAAGTAGAGTATGTTGTAACTAGAAAGGAGTTGGTGATGATATGTCATTGTATAGGTAATGACCTTGTGTAAGTGGTGAATAGTAGAGAAAAAGTATTCATAAAGTGATAGATCTAATCTATGCTTATGAACTTTGAAAGGACAACCAAATGGTATTCCGGGGGTGATAGAGTTATCTAAGAGATAATGCAAAGTAAGTGAAAAAGTAGTACTTAGGCTGTGAAGTGGAACGTAAAGGTAATTCGAGTATGCATACTGAGAGGAAAAGATTGACTAATTGTCTTGAAGTCCTAGTGGGCAAGTGTTTCCAAATTGCGATAGTAGTAATGAGCTATGGTATTGTAGATGAGCAATTGTATTGACATTCGGGTTTAGTAATGAACATTAAGCTTGAATCTGAAATGAGTACCGTGATCCAAAACAATGGAAACATAAGGGTGATGATGTTAGTCTTGAGATTTAATCTAGAAGACTTGACATAGAATGAGTGAGATATTGAGATGGTTGTATCAATGAAAGTGAGTAGTAGAGACCCTAACCTTGAGATAAGGGCAATGAAGTGTGGCTAAATAAAAAGTTAAAGAGATCACTAAAAGAATGTACACCAGTTATAGATGTAGAATAGGTCTATAACTTCAAATATTAGCATTAGAACTAAGGGGAAGATGATAAGATAAGAAAGCAAGGCATGTGGTGAGAATGAGATACTAATGAGTTCAAAAGAGTTGGGGGATATCTTTTTAAGGACCTTTTAGTAATGAAGTTGTTAGAGTACTAATCTTTAATGTGGTGGTAAGAAGTAATAATTTTAAGATGAGATTTCCTATAGAGTATATAACCAAACTTAAGGATTTGGGTTAAGATTGAATATATAGAAAGTGTACCATTATAAGATGACCTTAGTAAGAGTAACTCAGTCCATAGCCTGTCCAGCAATCATACGAGGACGAATGATCCCAAGGGGAAGGTAATGTAACACCCCGGAAAAAATTTTGAACTAAGACTTGAGCGTTAATCCTGTTGACTGAGATTTTACGAAGGAACTAAAAAAAATTCAAGTATTACGGTCTGTTCACCAGATTTAGCACCAAGAGTTCCAAAAAGAATTAAATTGGAAAGAGCAAAAATCTGAAATTTGTAGAGTTAAGTTATGTATGAGTTTTGGGTCAAATTCAGACGAGTATAACTCCTATAATAGGATGAGTTAGGTGCACTACAAGATACCATACGAAATATCTTGACAAAGCCTTAGAGTTTGCTATGTTTCGAGTTTGGATGAGTGAGATATGACCTTTTGAAGTTAGGTTGTCTAGTTAAGGAAAGTTAGCCGAAAATATTGAGGGGTATTTTGTCCTTTCCTTACCCAATAAGATTTAACATGTTTTTAATAATTTTTTAGGGGTATAATACTTTTAGGTTCAGTTTTATAATCATAATAAAAACGTAGGGTTTTATTTGAGAGTTCAAGAAGAGGCAAGAAAAGAAAAGATGAGAAAAGAGGAAAGGATGAAGGCATTCGTCGATGTTCTTGAGTTTAGTCGCGGATTCTCGTCATGGGTTTAATTCCTAAGAGGTATTTAAACTTCCATAGTGTTAGTTTAGTTCACCCACACTCCAATCATGCATTTTTTCAGCGAAATTTCATGCTTAAAGTTTAAAGATTAGAGTTCTTGATGAGTTCTTGAAAGGTGTTCTTGAAGTTCATTCCAAATCTTGTTGTGTTGGAGTTTTGATATTTTTTTTAGATAAAATTGAGTAATTTTAGTGTTTTTTCCAGTATATTAGAGTGTAATTAATTTAAATAATTGAATTCAAGTGATTGGGGTAGAAACCGTTCTAATTTAGGCAATTTAGGGTGAGAAAACGATCAAAAATGCTTGGCAGAAATTCTGGGTTGGGGCCTGGCGCGTCGCACTTGGAAGAGCAATCCAAACTCATATATTTATGTCAAGAGTTGGGTATCCATGCCGCCCATAGCCTCAGGGTCGTCCGCTCAGTACAGTTTGCCTCCGGTGGCTCCGTTTGAGTTCATTTAAAGTGCACCATCACTCCTTTTCTATTCTAACTAATATAAGCTACTTCTAAACATCTAAAATCAGTACTAACATGATCATAAACTTGAATTGATAATTCAAATTCAAGGTATAGTTGATATTAATTTTTGAGATTTCTTTCAAACGTTCCAATAAAGTTCTTTGCGAAATCTTCCACCACTTCTAGTAACTTGTTTCAAGACTTAAGCGAGTAACTATAAAAGTGAAGAGTATGTATTCATGAGTCTAAAATATTACATAGATCCTTCATATCATGAGTCATAACTATTGAATTCATAATTCTCATTCAAGATAGAGTTAAGAGTAGAGTTCAAGAAAGGCTTTAAGTTAAATCATGAATCTTTTGAAATCAAATATTAAGTTTGAGCGAAGATTTGAGGAAGTAAGTAAGTGAATGAGAAGACTTGTATACATGAGTTACGTCTAGTTATTTAGACCATCGAGTCAAGTCGTTCATGCCCATAACTTCCGTATGAGTTCCATAAATTGAGTATCATTGAGAGGAGTAGTATCTTCGAATTCTAAGTCTTGAGTAATAAGTTTATAACACCTTTGAAATTATATTTCTAATCGTGGGACTGATACATGTTACCCATGAATTCCTTGAGTTGAAATGTTGATGCCCATAATTCCGCATGAATTCTATAGGTCGAACAACCTCAAGATGAGAAGTATCCTATAGTTCTCGAGTTGAAAAGTTCATGCTCATAATTCCGTATGAACCCTCAAAGTTAAAAATCGTGAAATCATACACATGAGATCATGAACCTTGGATCCATACTTCAATTCAAGTAAAGTTAAGAGTCAAGTCATGAAGTTAAAAAGCAAGTCAAAGTAAAGTTTATAAAGTTTTCTAAAGTCTTACACAAACGTATTTACTTTATTTTAAATATGTAAAGTTCAAGTAAACAAAGAGTAAAAAGTTCAGTTAAATTTTAAAAGTTATAAAGAACTAAGTATTCCCTAATAGTTCAGTTTCAATTTAAGTAAAGAGCAAGAGTTAAGTTCAATTCTCTAAAGTTTATAAAGGGGACTAAGAATTCACAAAAGTTTGATAGATGTTTCACATTTAAGAAAACATGATTTCCAAAGGAGTTTTTAACTAAAAAGGAGGAACATTAATTCCAAAATAAGCTTTTTAAAGCCTAAGGTTTCATTAAATTATCTCAACCCAAATGAAGGAAGTTTTATTAAAAGTATGAGCTAAAATTTTTTGGGAGAAATATTGAGCACCAATGTGGGAATGGGAGTTCACATAACTCAAGTCCCCTTGTAAACCATGTAGCCAACATAATTATTAACGTGTCATACTTTTTAGATGATCAGGTATGTTTAACAAGTGGATCCCCTAGGTAGAGGATGTCCTATATCGATGGCAAGGTATAGGACAGTTCAGGCAGCGTGGGCAAGACGTTGTATCACCACTTAGGTTCATAGTGGTGGTTGTCGGTTAGAGAAACTCACAATGTATTACTTACATTGTTCCTCTAGTAGTTTTGTTTATCATGAATGGGGGTTTAGGACATAATTCATGCATTGCACAAATAGACTATGAGAGGGAACATGATTGTATTTTACGATATTATTATCTTGAGTTAATATCATGTTTTTAAACAACGTTTCTTTATATTTCACTTATTTTAAACTGCTTTATATTGAAGTGAATTCAGTTAACTATCATCAGTTCAGTATTTTGAGTCTGTTTGTGCTTCATTGAGTCAAGTATCATATTTTTGAAGTTGAGTATCTAATATTTGAGTTGAATATCCAATCTTTAAGTTGAGTATCTTATTCTTGATTTGTGTTGAGTTTAAAAGAGGAAAGTATGTTTCCTTTTTATTCAATTATCAACCTTAAGTTGTGCTTTAGAATTCCCCTTACATACTCGTACATTCCGCGTACTGAATCAATTGGCCTGCATCTTTTGATGATGTAGACACATATATGCAGGATCATCAACAGGAGTTTCGTTGATACATCCGAGAGTTTCAGTTAGCTATGGTGACCTCCTTGCTTTCGGAGGATTTCATTTACTTTTCTGTTTAGTTAGGAGGTCGTGAATCTTTTCCCGACATCAATCTTTATTAGTTAGGCCTTCATAGATATTCAGTTAAGTTAATGAGTCTCTATTTTGCATTTATTTTATTAAATGTTTTAATGACTAAAGTTGTTTATTTTATGGTTAGTTGAATATATTATTTTATTAAAAGTTTTTCATTTGGGTTAAAGCTTCTAAAGTCGAGTTTATGAATTTTATTTCACTTTTCAAGATTTGTATGCTTAAGTGATTCTTCCGCATGTAGTCAGTCAGGATGAGGATTCGCTATGGGATCAACAATTGTCTTCGAGTGCCGGCCACGTCCAGGGTGTAGGCTCGAATCGTGATACGTAATTATCTCTAATTCTCGGCTAACCTTCTGGCGTTTAAATATAAGGTTTTCTTTACATATTGTAGAGTAATTTATTTTTATGAACCATTTTTTATTCTCTCTATAGTTCTCCCTCAACTTGCTTTTTTTGTGGGCATCACGGATAAATCACTATGCAGCTTCTTATAAATAATATTAGGATAGTTCCACTTATCATCAGAATTTTAAAAAAAAATAACAGAACAAAGTCATTTGATTTTCGTGACACATTGACTCGACTCATAAGTTTTTCAATTAATTCTATCACAACCCTAGTAGCTAAATGTTGATATTTCAGTCTAATTTAAGATTCTTATGGTATTTGAGTGTAGGAGAATCATGAATTGAGGGTTTTTATCGAATCTTTGATCTTAGAAAAGAACGGTTATTTTCTTTCCATTATTTTAGCAAGTATGATTGGTACAAATTCATTTTATCAATTGATTTATTGATATTGTTAGTCATAGTTAAATATAATTATAACTTAAGATTCTTGAGGTTCTTGAGTATAGGAGAAACAAGAACTGAAAGTTTTCTTTGATTCGTTGATCTGAAAAATGGACTGTGATTTTCTTTTAGATGATTTTAGAAAGAACTAGTCTTAGACACGTGCAACACATGTGTGTCCCATACTAATTTATGTAGAATCATTAGCATTAATGATAAATATATTTTCTGATAGAACAACGTTTTATAATTAATTGAAATTTCATTTTCACCTATGAAAGTATCCTTGAAATGAAAACATTTTTGTAGCATAAAGTTTAGTTAGAGAACTGATTGGTTAAAGGCTTAAGGTGAAAAGAAAATTAAAAATAGAATATACTATGAAATCACGTTAACATCCAGCGAAATACATGCAACAAGTAATAAAAGTAGCAAAACATAAAGATAACAGAGCGACATACATACTTGATACCAATCCATATGTTCTTTATAGAAAAACGAAGATAAAAATAAAAAATTATAAATAATTTAGTTAGTCAAAATTCTTACTGGTACGATAATTTCTTCTTCTGCTATCCAAATCACTCTACCTTAAAAAATTAATTACTACACATTTAGTTTTTGAATGAAACCCATCATGTATCCATATATGTAAAATTTGTTTTCATAAGTTTACATTAATAGTAAACAATAAATATATCAAGTCAGTTCAATAGGACTAGCTTTTTAGTTTACCAAATACACAATTACACTTCCAAAAAACTTGCATGTGTAGAAGTATTTACTATAAATTATTTAAAGAAAATAAATCAAATATTATGAAAATAGCAATGAATGTGAAAGATTGTGAAAAACAATTAAATAGGTGAGATGTAGAAAAATTAAAATAATTAGTAGTAATAATTGAGGTAAATCATATGGTAATAAATGAAGTTTTTAGAGGCAAAACCTATGTATAAGTTACATTACATATGCTCATAATAGGTGAAAAATAAAATAAACTCATTAAAGAAGAAATTGTGTAACTTCTCATTTGTGTAACAAGTTACTTTAAAGTATGTAATGGGCGAATAAATTAATTTCACACATTTAGAGAGAACTCAATGAGGAGGGTTAAAATATGATTGTCGAATTTTCTATCTACTCACTGTTTATGTTATTTAAACATTACTATTTATATTGATTTTAATTCAATGTAGGAACACAAATTTTGTATTATGGTGAAGTTGCATTCAACCTTCAAATAATTAAAATATGATTGTATAATATTTAATTAAATATTTTATGATATTTTAATTTATCGCAATGGTGAACTTGTAATTCGACGTTGATGATAAAAGCTAATACAAGAGGATATGATTAAATATAGAATAACTTTTTAAGTCTTTAAAAAGGGGTAAAAATGTCTTTCAATTTTCTAAGGACATTTTCATCTTTCAGTTTTTGATTTAATATTATCCCCCTTTAAACATTTACTATATGATATGCTTTGTATTTAATATTCAATTAATTAGATATTTTATATTTTTTATCATGTGGAGGGGTAATGTGTGTGTGTGTGTATATATATATATATATATATATATATATATATATATATATATATATATATATATATATATATATATATATATATATAAAATTAAAATTTTTAATATTCTTCCCTTATGAGAATTATGATTATAATTAAGTAAAGAACAAAATATCAAGTTTGAAAATTTATTTTCTGAGTTGAAACTTATGCACTTAAATTTGTACGTAATTATCTCTAATTCTCGGCTAATCTTATGATGTTTAAATATAAGTTTTTATTTACATAAGGTTAGAGTCATTTATTTTTACTATCCATTTTTTGTTTTCTCTACAATTCTCGCTCAACCTTTATTTTTTATGGGCATCAAGGGTAAATCACCATTCAACTTCTTTTAAATAATGTTAGGATGAGTCGGATCATCCTCAGATTCAAAAAAATGATAGATCAAAGTCATTTGATTTTCTTGACACATTGACTTGACTCAAAAGTCCACGATTAATTCTATCACAACCCTAGTAGCCAAGAATGCAAATATCATTCTGTCACGACTCAAAAATGGACGTGATGGCACTCGTCTTATCCCACCAAGACAAGTAAGCCTAAAACTCAACTATTACAATAAAAATGCGGAAAATTTACTATCAACATACATTATACCCCAAAACCTGGTTGTCACGTGTACAAGCTTCTAAAGTATTACAATCGGATCAAAAGAAAATAGAAGTCTCATATGATATTGTTTCTAGAGTAGAACAAAATCATAAACAAGAGTAAGGAGGGATGCTGAGATGACCAACAACTACCTCACAAAATCTCAGGAAGCCTCGGAAAAGAAGAGAATATATCATAAAAGTCCGGGCTAGTAACCTACAAAAATTTGTAGAAGCAAGGGGTGAGTACCAAACCACACGGTACTCAGCAAGTAAACCTCTAAACACAAGCTAAGGGGATGAAATACGGGTACTCCTCCACCCCCAACCGAACCTCCACAACTACAACCTGCATAAACATCAACCCAACCTAACAACTCACAGTTTACATAGTATGTAACTTAACAAATACATTTAGACAAATTACATATCCTCCACAACAACACTTTAACAAATTACATATCCTCCACAACAACACTTTAACAGATTATATATCCTCAACATCAACACTTAAACAAATTAGATATCCTCAATAGCAACACTTCCAAAAATTTACATATCCTCAATAACACACTTCAACAAATTACATATCCTCAACAACAACACTTCAACAAATTATATATCCTCAATAACAAGCTCAGTATTCAACAATCACAAGTTCCGCAAAAAGGCAATCACTAGATCAGCAAAACACAATATCAAGTTCACTAATGATAAGTATGTGCAATGTAATAGAATGCAATGTCAAGTATAATGATGCATGTCTGACCTAGTGATACACACCCGCTGTCTCTCAATCCGGGACACATGGGGGACATATCTGTCCATGCATCTGTCGCGGCGCACGACACGACCCTCGATAACAGTAACCATCGCGGCGCGCGATACGTCCCTCGAAATATAGTATCCATCGCGGCGCGCGATACGTCCCTCGAAATATAGTATCCATCGCGGCGCGCGATACGTCTCTCGAAATGGTACATCCTCTTTAAGTTCTCATTCTTTCTCAAAGCACATAACACTTTTCACAATCATGTCATCAAAATAATGCAACGACATGTTCATACAAAAAAATAAAGAGGATATCACTATTTTAATAACATTGCACAATTCACAACAACATCAACAATGATTCAACAAGCCTTTCAAATTATTCTCCATTATCAACACATCACACACAACCCATTATTCACATTGCCTGTTATTACCCTTTTGTTTTCCTCATTAGAATTAATCAATGTGGACAAGTCAACCCATCACCAAGTCCCATTACTCCCAAACATATAGCACAAGGAAATACACGCATTCCATACACTTAACAGGAGTTTAGAAATTCACTTGCCTCAAATAGTTGAACAATCACCCTGTGACTTGAGTCTTCCTCTTTTCGTTGGACTTCCAACTCAAAGCAATCTATTCATATTATTAGTCATAATAAGATTTCGAACCCAACAAAACTCAAATTACTATAGGTCTAGTCTAAACACAAAAACTCACTCAGATATGTAATCAAGCTCGTAATATTGATGTCAATTAAGATGTCAACCCTCATATTTCCAAATTTAAAGTCTAGGGTTATGTTTCCCTTCTCCTATATCATAAATCTAATGACATTCATATAATACAATGCCCTTAATATTTAATTACCTATCTCATTATAACAAAACTTGAATTATTACTTGATAACTTTAAGAAAATTGTGAAACTAAACCAAACCCATAACCATTATACATACTTATGGCATATAAAGCTTTAATTTTTGGTAAGGATATCACATTATTCACTATGTGCAATCACAACAATAACTCCTTAGGAACATACATATAATAGTGTAAAAGCTAGAATTATTCATGTATAAATCCAAAATTATAACTTCCTTATTCCTCACCCACTAAACACCTTAGTTATACATTAACCCACAAATTAAAAAAAAATACGATCTTAACCAAATTTAAAATCAATTGATAAAAACACTTTACAATTTAACCCTTTGGTGTTAATGTTTTCATAAATAATTATACAAAATAATTCAATCCAGTTATAGAAGATCGATCTTCTTACCTGATTTAAACGCATGGTTCCTCTTTAACGACGTAACGTTGCCTCTCTTCTTCTTCCGTTTTTTTTCTTGTTACACTACGTGATCTATTTTTTTATATATATAAATCTATGCGTGACTGCTGCTGCTAACAACACCAGCAGCTTTAACCTTTTTTATTCCCTTTTCAATTGGGCTTAGCCCTTTTTTTTTATTAGTTATTATTATTATTATTATTATTATTATTATTATTATTATTATTATTATTATTATTAATATTATTATTATTATTATTATATTTTTCTTAAAATTAAGTACATTTATTTTTCTTTTATTATTTTGTAAAACTTAATTAACTATTAATTTATTTTAAAATTTGTAGCACTCATTTCTATAAGTCATAAATTATTTATAAAAACTACTAAAATAATTAAGTTTAGATAAATGGGTAAAATTCATAAAACGACTAAGGGGGTCGTTACATTATCCACCACTAAAATCATGTTCGTACCCGAACATAAAGTAGGTGAAGGAAGAACAACCGATGTTATCAAAAGCTTGAGTAATGAACTACTATTTCGTGTTCAAGTGAGCTCCTCCTTAAGATCATTCCATAAAGATCAACTACTAAGAACTAAACTTTCAAATTGCACTTTGACATATTTACGAATCAAATTTATCAAGCAACAAACTAACCCATGAATCAAATATAAACCAAGACACAGTATCCTATACCACAATCTTTATGGAGAATCTTTTCATAATTAACCACAAGACAATTCTGAATCAATATCGACTGAAACCAGAAGTGAACCATCACAATTTTATTTTATTTTTTTCAAAATTTCATTCTCACAACACAATCCTTCCGTGGACTTAAGATATGAAAATTTGATCTTTAGTCATCAAATACTAATCAAGGGAGTATCAGACTTATCTAACCCAAAGAACAACAAGATCAAGTAAACACCAACAAGTGATACACTCTAGAATGCATAACCTTTAACAACATTGTCGGATAACTGTAAGTATTCGCGGAAGTTCTTCTTTAAGTTATCATAAGCAAGGTCGTGCAGGTAGTGGTATACTTTAACTATCCCAAACAACATCAAATCTATCATGACTGAAATAACCACGTTTGCCTAAAGATCCTATCCTATCGAGAGGACATAAGATGATCGATACATTCGATCCACCACTATGGATTCACCCACTGATGTAGAAACACACGTGGATATACGCAATGAATCACACTCCCAATCATGTCTGAAATGAAGTAGGTAGTCCACATAAAAATGTACATAACAAAATCACATAACACAATATATTTTCTCTATAGCGCCCATATCAAACATTCCATTCAAATGACTCCGTCCTTGATTTTTGGTCACCCACAATCAATCCATCAAATCCTCATTACAATATAACAAATACTTGTTTCATTAAATCCAACATACTTCTCACAATACTCCATTAAAGTCATTACTCTTTATAACGACAAACATCATTACCATATAAGACATTTACCATACTCTCGAACTGTCTTTAATATAAAAAAAATTATTCTTAGCAAACACATTGTAGTCGTTAAAATTTTTGAACTATGGCTATCTTTATTTACAGTTAACCTTTTCATGACAAATACGAGTCACACTAAAAAATGACACTAATTTCAAATATAAAAGTACTTTCCCATCTCGGTAAAATAATTGAATCACACTTATTCTCAATATCACACAACCACTCACATACCAAACTTTAACTATCCTTCAAACCATCATATACCCCATGCCAAAACTCAAAGACACTATTGGTCACTCCAATACTTATGTATAATATAAGCTCAAAATCTTTACTCACCATCAAATGCCTATGTAAAATATCATAATAGTCTATATCATCCCATCAACAAATTAGATTCAATCCCCTCAAAATTCTAATTAACCATGTAGAATTTAGGTACACAGTGTTGAACATCAATAAGTTACCAATCATAATTTGAACAATCTAGCTCGACATAACCACATATAATCTTTCCCACATCATTACTAGTCACCTAAACAAAACTTAATCTTTAGAAAAGTAGATAATTTCTAGTAAGTCTGTACTACTTCATATCTCACAATCATATGTAAACTCATAATTAAAAATTAATAAATTCTTCAACTACAAATCAAGGGCTTATACAAGAGGTCTTTATTCTTTCACTTTTCTTACATTCTTCTCATGACAGAAATTTTAAATACCTTGAACTCTTCAATAAACCAAAACTTCTTTTTTTTTTTGCTTATTCACTTACAAGTCTTATTCTTTGTCCAACAACCCATGACAATTTTTACCTTGTCCTTTAAACCATAACATTATGTGAAACTCCCCTTGGGTATTAACAATCAAATGTAACCAAATTTTACTACTTGAAATTTTTAAGTCCTTCCAAATGCTTCATACTCAATGCGATTGATTATTTCTCACCTTACCAATTCATACATTGACAAAACACACTAACACAAACCTAAACTCATCATGAAAAACTTCAATTTGGATCCAGTCGTGTAACTCAATATCCATCACTATTAGCTCATACCTTTAAGATTTTTATGAATTCACGTATCTTAGTTTATCATTGATCGCCTCTCCATTGATCTTATCATATATTTCACTAAAAATTCAATCATACTCATTACGAAATTCAAAGCCACGAATAAACTTATCATCACACTCAAGTTGAAAGTCTATACACTCATTTCTCAAATCTTATTCGATTTTTTTTTGGACCAATCTTGATAAATCTGTGACACTATTACCATGACCAATGAAAAATGGATGAAATCATGTGTCTCTAAATCCAATTCTCAACCCATGTGAATATACCTCTTTAGCACTTGCAATCAAAGAAAATATTCTTACTCTCACCTCTTTTCGAAGGCTATACTATATCAGCTAATTTTATTTTATTTTTATTATTACTCTAGCTCCTTTAAATTCTATTCGAGCGGTGTTTCAACACCTCCTATAACTTTACTTGCAACCAGGCTACTCACCGAACTATAGCAAACCATAACATTATATACTCGCAAGTTGTCATTACTATACAAAAATCCATTTAACAAACTATCTTTGTCATATAGCTCATCCCAATCTCAATTTATCACAAACTCTTACTATCATTATGCTCGTTTAGCCCTTGCCATCACCATTAAGTAATCTTTGTCATTGCCATGACATCTTAAAACCAACTTTACCAATAAAATTCACAAGACTAACCCAATATCGTATGCACTTTTTAGTAAGATTTTCAATTCCCTTCGCACAAGTATACTCTCTGGGACTTCATTTACCCATAAGCTTGTCATTATGGTATCTATCAATTTCCTTTGATCTTAAGATGAAATTATTGATCCTCATTTAGAACCCTCTAGATACACTTCTCAACTCAACACATTAATATCGTACTGAAGATCCACCACTAAATGCTTCCTTATAAATTACGCTTAGCTCAAACATCCGTAGTAACAAACGAGTTGGTTTCTCAAATCTTGAATTCAACACCAAATCTAATTATTTGAACATATGATGCAACTAATAACTCTCTAGGTATTTATTATTCACACTTAACAATCAACATATCCATTTTCATATACCACTAGTGCCATGTTGTGAAGTCTGTTAAATCCACCACTAAAACACATCATACCTATATAGAGGATCGTATAAAAAAATAGCTCATACATATTATGGCAACTTTGCTACCCGTGTTTTCTTAATTTACATTGTTCATTATCCTGCAATCATTTTAATTCGTCCACTTTCAATTATCGAACTACATTCTTTTCATAAGTATATCACGTTCACCTTAGTATTAGGTCTAACATTCAAGTTATACACAACACACTAACTACTCACATGAGAAACTATGCACGAGTCATCACATAAATGAGAGTGAATGGAGTGAAGCGATGATAGTCAAAACTAAACCAAGTAAGCACGATTGAGATTCAAGAAGTGAAGATTTTTCTTAAAAGTCACTATAGCCTCTCAAAGATAAGTACAGACATCTCCGTACAGATTCTCAAGACTCTACTTAGACTCGGCTTGTACACACGTGAGACCTATGAACCTGGGCTTTGATACCATTTTGTCACGACCCAAAAATGGACGTGATGGCACTCGTCTTATCCCACCAAGACAAGTAAGCCTAAAACTCAACTATTACAATAAAAATGCGGAAAATTTACTATCAACTTACATTATACCCCAAAACCTGGTTGTCACGTGTACAAGCCTCTAAAGTGTTACAATCGGATCAAAAAAAAATATAAGTCTCATATGATATTGTTTCTAGAGTAGAACAAAATCATAAACAAGAGTAAGGAGGGATGCTGAGATGACCAACAACTACCTCACAAAATCTCCAGGAAGCCTCGGAAAAGAAGAGAATATATCATAAAAGTCCGGGCTAGTAACCTACAAAAATTTGTAGAAGCAAGTGGTGAGTACCAAACCACACGGTACTCAGCAAGTAAACCTCTAAACACAAGCTAAGGGGATGAAATACGGGTACTCCTCCACCCCCAACCGAACCTCCACAACTACAACCTGCATAAACATCAACCCAACCTAACAACTCACAGTTTACATAGTATGTAACTCAACAAAAACATTTAGACAAATTACATATCCTCCACAACAACACTTTAACAAAACATATCCTCCACAACAACACTTTAACAAATTATATGTCATCAACATCAACACTTAAACAAATTAGATATCCTCAATAGCAAAACTTCCAAAAATTTACATATCCTCAATAACACACTTCAACAAATTACATATCCTCAACAACAACACTTCAACAAATTATATATCCTCAATAACAAGCTCAGTATTCAACAATCACAAGTTCCGCAAAAAGGCAATCACTAGATCAGCAAAACACAATATCAAGTTCACTAATGATAAGTATGTGCAATGTAATGGAATGCAATGTCAAGTATAATGATGCATGTCTGACCTAGTGATACACACCCGCTGTCTCTTAGTCCGGGACCCATGGGGGACATATCTGTCCATGCATCTATCGCGGCGCATGACACGACCCTCGATAACAGTAACCATCGCGGCGCGCGATACATCCCTCGAAATATTGTATCCATCGCGGCGCGCGATACGTCCCTCGAAATATAGTATCCATCGCGGCGCGCGATACGTCCCTCGAAATGGTACATCCTCTTTAAGTTCTCATTCTTTCTCAATGCACATAACACTTTTCACAATCATGTCATCAAAATAATGCAACGACATGTTCATACAAAAAAATAAAGAGGATATCACTATTTTAATAACATTGCACAATTCACAACAACATCAACAATGATTCAACAAGCCTTTCAAATCATTCTCCATTATCAACACATCACACACAACCCATTATTCACATTGCCTTTTATTACCCTTTTGTTTTCCTCATTAGAATTAATCAATGTGAACAAGTCAACCCATCACCAAGTCCCATTACTCCCAAACATATAGCACAAGGAAATACACGCATTCCATACACTTAACAAGAGTTTAGAAATTCACTTGCCTCAAATAGTCGAACAATCACCCTGTGACTTGAGTCTTCCTCTTTTCGTTGGACTTCCAACTCAAAGCAATCTATTCATATTATTAGTCATAATAAGATTTCGAACCCAACAAAACTCAAATTACTATAGGTCTAGTCTAAACACAAAAACTCACTCAGATATGTAATCAAGCTCGTAATATTGATGTCAATTAAGATGTCAACCCTCATATTTCCAACTTTCAAGTCTAGGGTTATGTTTCCCTTCTCCTATATCATAAATCTAATGACATTCATATAATACAATGCCCTTAATATTTAATTACCTATCTCATTATAACAAAACTTGAATTATTACTTGATAACTATAAGAAAACTGTGAAACTAAACCAAACTCATAACCATTATACATACTTATGGCATATAAAGCTTTAATTTTTTGTAAGGATATCACATTATTCACTATGTGCAATCACAACAATAACTCCTTAGGAACATACATATTATAGTGTTAAAGCTTGAATTATTTATGTATTTTAATCCAAAATTATAACTTCCTTATTCCTCACCCACTAAACACCTTAGTTATACATTAACCCACAAATTAAAAAAATACGATCTTAACCAAATTTAAAATCAATTGATAAAAACACTTTACAATTTAACCCTTTGGTGTTAATGTTTTCATAAATAATTATACAAAATAATTCAATCCAGTTATAGAAGATCGATCTTCTTACCTGATTTAAACACATGGTTCCTCTTTAACGACGTAACGTTGCCTCTCTTCTTCTTCCGTTTTTTTTCTTGTTACACTGCGTTGATCTATTTTTTTATATATATATAAATCTATGCGTGACTGCTGCTGCTAACAACAGCAGAGCTTTAACCTTTTTTTCCCCTTTTCAATTGGGCTTAGCCCTTTTTTTTTATTAGTTATTATTATTATTATTATTATTATTATTATTATTATTATTATTATTATTATTATTATGATTATTATTATTATTATATTTTTATTAAAATTAAGTACATTTATTTTTCTTTTATTATTTTGTAAAACTTAATTAACTATTAATTTATTTTAAAATTTGTAGCACTCATTTCTATAAGTCATAAATTATTTACAAAAACTACTAAAATAATTAAGTCTAGATAAATGGGTAAAATTCATAAAACGACTAAGGGGGTCGTTACACATTCTAACTTAAGATTCTTATGGTTTTTGAGTGCAGGAGAATCATGAATTAAGAGTTTTTGTCGACTCTTTGATCTTCGAAAAGAACGGTTATTTTCTTTCGAACGATTTTAGTAAGTATCATTGGTACAAATCCATTTTATTAATTGATTTATTGATATTTTTTGTCATAGTTAAGATCTCATTCTAACATAAAATTATTGTGGTTCTTGAGTAAAAGAGAGGAGAAACAAGAATGGAAGTTTTTTATTGATTGATTGATCTGAAAAATGGACAATAATTCTCTTTTATGAATATTTTAGTAAGTACTAGTCTTGGACACGTGCAACGCACGTGTATCCCATACTAATTTATATTAAATAATTAGAATTAATAATAAATGTATTTAAAATAGAACAAAGCTTCATAATTCTCACGACCCAAAATGAGTCGTGATTGGCACCCACACTTAACCTCCTAGGTGGGCGAACCAAGGAATCCACACTCCAACATATACCAATAATTTAACTACAAATACTAAAAATAATGCAGACACTGTAAAACTTATCAAAGTAACTAATCAGAATAACCTCTAATGTATGTTACATATTATCTCCAAAATCTGAAAGTCATCATAACAAGGACATCTAATCTCCAATTACTAAGTCTAAGAGTATCAGAGACACCCAAGTAAATGAAAAGCAGTAATTTGTGTTCGAAAACTAAGGACATAGATAATGACCAAGAGAATTCGACCCAAGCTCGAATGAATAGCTCACCATTGAAGCTGATATGATGTGACTTGCTAGAGCTGAGGTCGAGACAAATTTCCTGGTACACTAGCTGCACTCCATAAAAGAAAAACAAAGAAAAATACTAGTTGGGCTCAGTACGGGGCAACATGTACTGAGTAGGTATCATCGGCCAATCCAAAATAGAAACTAATATTCAAAGAATAGTAGTATGAACTCAACTATGACACTTAACATGTGGTAACCAACAAAAGCATGAACAAGTGAGTACATAATCAATCACAATATTAAGCACACTCATGAGGACTCATGCCTCCATGCCACACTCATTTGAGAAATAGGTTCTTTGAGATTGAGTACATTAAGTTAATTTCATATATTTTCCTTTAATGTTATTGTGTCAGAACGTGACAATCCGATCTAAAAATATCGTGTTAAAACATGACTATCTGATCCAAGAATACCGTATCAGAATGTGAAACTCCGATCCAAGAATAACGTGTCGGAATGTGATACTCCGATTCAATTATAGTGTGTTGAAATATGACGCTCCGATACAATTATACCGTGTCAAAACGTGACACACCGATCAAATTATACCGTGTCGGAACGTGACACTTCTATCAAAATTATACCGTGTTGGAACGTGACACTCCTATCAAATTATACTATTAATTTATCATTTATTATCACTACTTTAATTCATTGATAATATTTCATCAAGCCTTCTTTATTAAAGGCAACACTTTGATAAAATGATTCAAGAATATAAATTTCATGGTCTCAGAATTTCAGACCAATCACAAAACACACAATAAAGCAAAACAATAAAACATTCACACAATCAAGTATATAGAAAACTTTACAATATTATTCAATGCATATCAATCACTATTAAGAGTTAACTATCAAATAGCATAAACCATACCTTCACCGAAGAACCGAAGTCAAGCAAGCTACTTGTCCAATGCTTTTCCTTTCCTCATGCCTCTGAACCTTTCCAATCTATCAAGTCTCTATGCATAATTTGTATGTAAAAGAGTCTACAAACACTCATATTATTTTATGCCTAGCCCAGACTAAAAAACTAACCTAATTCTATAATCAATTTCCTAAAGTTCAAACCTAAATATAGGTATGAATTCTTCCAATTAGCATAACTTTAATAGAATTCAAATAATTTAATACACCTAATATTTAATTACCCATATCAGTGTATCAAAACTTAAATCACAGTATGATAATCAAATAGTTCTTTAAAAAAAAAACAACTCAAAAATTCATGAAACTAGTGACTGTAACTGCAAATTAAAGCCTAGTGTATTTGTAACAGATAATTATCAACAATAACAATATGTTGCCTCAATTAAATGAGCCGCCAAAGCAGCAAAGTCTCAGATCCAATTTTTCTTTACCATACCAAACATATTGCAATACCAATGGACTCCATACATATTCATAACATATAGAACTAAATTTAATTTCAACAATTATTACTTTGGTTGATGGTCACTGACATTTGTCTCAATTTTTTCAATCAAATTCATGTGGGTTTTAAAGAAATAACAATCCATCGGTTTCTTCTTAAACACATTACAATACAATAATCTACTTATATAAGTAATAATCTAATATTGAAAGATGAGAAATTTTAGATCACTAGAAGCGCTTACGACTTCTCATTCAACGCCATTTTCTGAAATTCTCTTCTTCCCCTCTTTTTTTTCTTCTTCCATAGATTATTTATTACCCTAATTACTATATGGCTAATTATAAAAATAGTGAAAGTGATTCACTACTAATTATAATATTATTTTCTTTAACCACAAACTAAAATAATTAATTAAACTGAGCCCCTTAATTTTTTAATTATTGTTACGAATAGTCCAAAATACACATTTAAAATCTTGAAAGAGTCTTTTATAATATAAAAAGCTTTAGTACTCAAAAAGACCAAATGAGTCCTTACAATAATTAACAGAAATTTCATTTTGACCTATGAAAGTATCTTTGCAATGAAAACATTTTTCTAACTTGAAGCTTTAGTTAAGAACTTATTGGTTAAAGGCTATGAAATCACGTGAACATACAGCTAAATACCCGAAACATGTAATAAAAATAGCAAACTATAAAGATAAGAATAGTGACCTACATACTTGATAACAATTCATATTACATTTATAGAAATAAGATGATAAAAAAAATTAAAAATAATTGAGTTAGTCAAAATTCTTACTGGTACAACAATTTTTTCTTTCTACATCCAAATTACTCCACCTTAAATAATGAAAATACTAAATGTTGTGTGTTGGATTGAAACCCCATCACATATCCATATATGTAAAAATATTCATAATTTTACATTAGTAGTAAATAGTAAATATATCAAGTCAGTTTAATTGGACTAACTTTTTAGTTTCTCAAAAAACGGTTACACTTCCAAAAATGTGCATGTGCGAAGTATTTACAATAAATCATTTAATGAAAATAAATTAAATATTATGAAACAACCAAGGAATATGGAAGCTTGTGAAAAACAATTAATAGGTGAGAAAAAGAAAAATTAAAATAATTCTTAGTAAAATTGAGGTAACTCATATGGTTATAAATGAAGGTTTTAGATACAAAACATATTTATAAGTTACATTACATGTGCTCATTATAGGTGAAAAAATAAAATTGACTCAAAAAAGAAGAAATTGTACAATTTTATATTTGTGTAAGAAGTTACTTACAAAAGTATGTAATGAGATAATAAATTAGTTTCACACATTTAGGGAGAATTGAATGAGGAGGTTAAAATATGTTTTTTGAATTTTCCATTTACTCACTATTTATATTATTAAACACTACTATTTAATATGATTTTAATTCAATGAAGGACCGCATATTTTGTACTTGTGGTGAAGTTGCATTTAACCTTCAAGTAATTAATGTATGATTGTATAATATTTAATTAACTGTTTTATGATATTTTGATGATAAAAGATAATATAATATGATATTATTAAATATAGAATAATTTATTAAGTCTTTAAAAAGGGGTGAAAATGTCTAGCAACTTTCTATGGACATTTCGTCTTTAATTTTTTCATTTAATACTACCCCACTTTGAGCATTTACTATATGATATGCTTTTTATTTGATATTCAATAAATTAGATGTGTTATAATTTTTTATTGAGTGGAGGGGCATTATGTATAACGATGATGATGAAGTATACATCGTTTTATCCGTCAGAACTTTTCATGTTCTTCCATTACGAGAATTATAATTATAATTAAGTCAAGAACAAAATATCATGTTTGACTACTTATTTTTTGAGTTGAAACTTATACTCCTAAATTTGTTCGTAATTATCTTTATGTCTCGGCTTACTTTCTAGTGTTTAAATATAAGTTTTTACATATTATTAGAGTAATCTATATTTATGAATCATTTTTTATTCTCTCTAAAGTTCTCCCTCAACTTGCATTTTTTGTGGGCATCATGGGTAAACTACTATTCAGCTTCTATAAATAATATTAGCATACTTCCACTAATCATCAGAATTAAAAAAATGACACTTTAAAGTCATTTGATTTTTGTGACACATTGACTCGACTCATAAGTTCTCCTATTATTTCTATCACAACCGTAGTAGTGAAGAGTTGATATTTCAGGAGAATCATGAATTGATGGTTTTTGTCGACTCTTTGATCTTAGAAAAGAATGATTATTTTCTTTTGAATGATTTTAGTAAGTATCATTGGTACAAATTCACTTTATTAATTGATTTATTAATATTTTTAGCCGTACTTAAAATCTCATTCTAACTTAAGATTCTTATGGTTCTTGAGTGTAGGAGAAACAAGAACTGAAGGTTTTTTTCGATTTGTTCATCTGAAAAATGGACAGTGATATTCTTTTCTGATGATTTTAGTAAGTACTAGTCTTGTACACGTGCAACGCACGTGTAGCCCGTACTAATTTATGTAGAATTATTAGAATTAATGATATATGTATTTTCTAATAGAACAAAGTTTTATAATTAATAGAAATTTCATTTTGATCTATGAAAGTATCCTTGCGATGAAATATTTTTCTAGCATGAAGTTTTAGTTAGAGAACTGACTGGTTAAAGGCTAAAGGTGATAAGAAAATTAAAAATAAAATATACTATGAATATGAACATCCAGCGAAATACATGCAACAAGTAATAAAATTAGCAAAATAAAAGATAACAACAGTGACCTACATACTTGATAACAATCCATATGTTCTTTATAGAAAAAAAAAAAGATAAAAATATAAAATTAGAAATAATTGAGTTAGTTAAAATTCTTACTAGTACAACAATTTCTTCTTCTGCTATTCAAATTACTCCACCATAAAAAATTAATTACAATACGTTGAGTCATGGATTGGAACCCCATTACATATCCTTATTTGTAAATTTTTTTCATAAATTTACATTAATAGCAAAGAATAAATATCAAGTTTATTTAGTTGGACTAGCTTTTTAGTTTCCCAAAAAACTATTACATTTCTAAAAAATGTGCATGTGCAGAAGTATTTACCATAAATCATTTCATGAAAATAAAAATATTGTGAAAATAACAAGGAATGTGTAAGGTTGTGAAAAACAATAAATAGGTGAGAAGAAGAACAATTCAAATAATTAATAGCAATAATTGAGGTAATTCATATGGATATAAATGAAATTTGTAGATGCAATACATATGTATAAGTTGCATTACATATGCTCATAATAGATGAAAAAATAAAATTGACTTATTAAAGAAGAAATTGTGCAACTTTTCATATGTGTAACAATTTACTTAGAAAAGTATGTAATGAGATAATAAATTAGTTTCACACATTAGGGAGAATTGAATGTGAAGGGTTAAAATATGATAGTTTTATTTTCTATTTACTCACTATTTATGTTTATTTAAACATTACTATTTAATTTAATTTTAATTCAAAGACCGCAAATTTTGTATTGTGGTGATGTTGCATTGAACCTTCAAGTGATTAAAATATGATTGTGTAATGTTTATTAAAATTTCTATGATATTTTTATTTATTTGCAATGGTGAAGTTGTAATTCGACGTAGATGATAAAAACTAATACAACATGATATGATTAAATATAGAATAACTAATTAAGTCTTTAAAAAGGGGTAAAAATGTCTAGCTATTTTCTATGGACATTTTTCGTTTTTTCATTTTTTTTTGATTTAATACTATTCTAGTCTGAACATTTACGATATGATATGTTTTTTATTGAATATCAAATTACATAGATGTTTTATAATTTTTTATTGAGTGGAGGAACAATATATATAATGATGATGATATATACATTGTTTTATCAATTATAACTTTTCAAAAGCTTCCTTCACGATAATTATGGTAATAGTTAAGTAAAGAACAAAATTTCATGTTTGAATACTTATATTTTGTGTTGAACCTTTTTATGATATTTTACAAAATGATGTTAAAGTTACTTAAATTATTTTTTTATTTTTTAAAAGAACTAAAAAAATACTAAGGATTGTTATTAGTAAATATAATTTATGTAAATAAAGAAACACATGCAATAGATAAATTTTTGATAAATGACAAAAAAAAGTTCTACCTCTAAATGATGAATACAAACGGATATGGCAATTTCACCTATTTATTTATTTTCTTAAAAATTCATAAAGCAAAACCAAAACATCATATTTTGAATTTATACTTGTCATGATTTTTTAAAAGAATGAAGTTAAAGCTACTTAATCTTAAAAAAGAAAAAAAAGGAAATATAAAATGTATTTATGCAAATTAGTAAATACTTATAGCCGGTGAATAGGGGTTTTCATGGTTCGATTTGAATCGATTATTGGTTAAAACCAAAATGAAATCAAGCTAGTCAGTTTTTAAATTTTCTAAACCAAAGCAAACCAAATGAAAAAAAATAAAATATCATCGGTTTGGTTATTGACGGTTTGGTTCACTTTTTCTAGTTTCTTCAGTTTGAAAGTACTAATTTGTTAGGATATATGTATCTTGATAAACACAAATACCTAATATATGAATAATCCACTGAAAAGTTATTGTTGGTTCAATTAAGCAATTAACACAAATAAAGTGCTTCAATTAAGAGAAGGTGTACCTATCTTTTGAAATGTATGGTAGATAAAGACTAAAATAATGAATTTTGATGAACTTGGACTTATGATTGAATAGATGGACTAAAATTTATGTTGAGTTTGAGTGAATTGTAAGATAAAGACTTATGTTACTTAATATTTAACAAACTATTTATATTTGATTTATGAATAATATATTTATAATTTATTGGTTCGATTTGATTATTTTTTAGTAAAATCAAATAGTATCAAATTTTCAAAATGCAAAATCAAACTTAACCACATCAAACCAAAAAACAATTTTTTAATTGGTTTGATGTGAATTGCAGTTAGATCTGATTTTTTAACCATAATCCCGAACAACCCTATCGGTAAATATTAACATATATGAAAATTTCATTTATTTATTTATTTTCTAAAAATGGCATACATCCCAAGTAAATATTATGTTGAGTTTACTCTAAAAAATGAAGTTAAATTACATTTGTCTATTTGTTTTCTAAAAACAATTATAAATTAAAGTAAAATATTATCCTTTCCTTTAATTTGAGTTGATCCTTTTTATGTTTGTTTTAGAAATAACAAAGTTGGAATTACTTAATTTTAAAAATTAAAATAATAAAATTAATAAGTTATATTTTGAATCATGATAATAAACTTATGCTCTTAAATTTGTTCGTATATCATAATAATAAACTTATGCTCTTAAATTTGTTCGTAATTATATCTAATTCTCGACTAACCTTTTGGTGTTTATATAAGTTTTTTACATATTATTAGAGTCGTATATTTTTATGAAGAATTTTTTTATTTCTCTTCAGTTCTCGCTCAACTTGTATTTTTTATGGGCATCACGGGTAAATCACCATTCAACTTCAAATAAATAATGTTAGGATGAGTGAGCTCATCCTCATAATTCAATAAAATGACAGAACAAAGTCATTTGATTTTCGTAACACATCTACTAGACTCGTAAGTTCTCCGATTATTTCTATCACAACCCTAGTAGCCAAAAGTTGATATATCATTCTAACTTAAGATTCTTATGGTTTTTGATCTTATGGTTTTTGAGTGCCAGAGAATCATGAATATAGGGTTTTTGTCGATTCTTTGATCTTAGAAAAGGACGGTTATGTTCTTTCCAATGATTTTAGTAAGTACTATTTGTACAAATCCATTTTATTAATTGATTTATTAATATTTTTAGCCATAGTTAATATCTCATTCTAATTTATGATTCTTGTGGTTCTTGAGTACAATATAAACAAGAATGGAAGGTTGTTGTCGATTCGTTGATCTGAAAAATGGACGCTGATTTTCTTTTTCGATGATTTTAGTACGTACTAGTCTTGGACATGTGCAATGCACGTATATCACATACTAATTTATATAGAATCATTATAATTACTAATGATAAATGTATTTTCTGATAGAACAAAGTTTATAATTAATTGAAATTTCATTTTGACCTATGAAAGTATTCCTTCAATGAAAATTTTTTTCTAGCCTGAGTTTTAGTTAGAGAACTGATTGGTTAAAGGCTAAAGGTGACAAGATAATTAAAAACAAAATATGCTAAGAATTCACGTGAACATCCAGCGAAATACATGTAGCAAAGAATAAAAGTAGCAAAATATAAAGATAACAACAGTGACCTACATACTTGATAACAATCCATATGTTCTTTATTGATAAGAAGATAATATAAAAAATTAGAAATAATTGAGTTAGTCAAACTTCTTACTGGTACAACAATTTCTTCTTTTGATATCCAAATCAACCCACCTTAAAAAATGAATTATTACACGTTGAGTTTTAGATTGAAACCCTATCACGTATCCATATTTGTGAGTTTTTTTTCACAAGTTCACATTACTAGTAAACAATAAATATATTAAGTCAGTTTAATTGGACTAACTTTTTTAGTTTCCCAAAAAATTGTTACACTTCCAAAAAAATGTGCATGAGCAGAAGTATTTACTATAAATCATTTAATGAAATAAATCAAATATTGTAAAATAACAAGGAATGTGTAAGGTTTTCAAAAGTAATTAATAGGTGACAAGAAAAAATAATAATGAGTTGTAATAATTGAGGCAGTTCATATTGTTATAACTTAAGTTTTTACAGGCTAAACATATGAGTAAGTTATATTACATATGATCATAATTGGTGAAAAAATGAAATTGACTCATTACATAAGAAACTATGCAACTTCTCATTTGTGCAAGAAGTTACTTACAAAAGTACATAATAGGTGAATAAATTAGTTTCACACATTTAGGGAGAATTGAATGTGGACGGTTAAAATATTGTTGTTGAGTTTCTATATACTCACTACTTATGTTATTTAAACATTACTATTTAATTTAATTTTAATTCAATGAAGGACCATAAATTTTTAACTGTGGTGAATTTGCTTTCAACCTTCAAGTAATTAAAATATGATTATATTGTAAAACTTTAAAAATCTAAGACATGTTCTAGAACCTAACATGAGTTTCATAAGGTTTAGACATTTATAAGTCATTTAGGAAGTCTAGAAACCAAAATGTCCAAGAACGTCCATGACGTCCGAAATCTAGTTCAATGAGATAATAGTGTGCCTTCCTATTTGTCATTTTTTAGGAGTCAAAAAATGATGAATATTGTCGGAAGGGTGTGTAACACATATTAGAGTTAGTTCATATTCGAAACGTCTGGTCACAACTCCCCAAGGATCAAATAAGGGCCCTTGAGGAGGACTCTGCATTTTGGCAAAAAACTGCCAAAAAGGTAGTGTCCGTAGACGGTTGCCATCAACAAATGGTGTGTCCATCGATGGGGCGTCGATTGCCTCCGTCGATGGACAATTAGAAAATTTTTCCAAGTTTAAGATTATCATAGTCTTTGAACTTAACCACGAACAACCAGGATGGTTTGTCCTTGGCCCGTCGACCGACAAACGGGGCACTGACATTGTTTTTTCTGTGAGACCATCGGTTTTGCTACGCGTTTTAACTTAATTCATTTAATTAGTTGGATTAGTTAGGAATATAGTTAGGGGTTAGGGGAGGTCTAATTAATTTAGTTAACCACCTATATAAAGCCCCTAAGCTAATTAGATCAACCTAAACTCTCATAATTTCCAAAATTCAAAACTCTCTTCCTTCTCTCTTCTTTCTCTCTCCCAAAGAAACCCCATTGAAGACCAAGCTAGAGGTGGTTTCAAGGGATGAAAAGGGTCAAGTTTCTCAATCAGTCTTCATCAATTAGTAAGGTATGAGATTCCTTTCA
>CM064963.1:77069454-77140599 GCA_032847665.1 Solanum chilense
TAATAGTAACCATCGCTGCGCGCGATACGTCCCTCGAAATATAGTATCCATCGCGGCACGCGATACGTCCCTCGAAATATAGTATCCATCGCGGCGCGCGATACGTCCCTCGAAATGGTACATCCTCTTTAAGTTCTCATTCTTTCTCAATGCACATAACACTTTTCACAATCATGTCATCAAAATAATGCAATGACATGTTCATACAAAAATAAAGAGGATATCACTATTTTAATAACATTGCACAATTCACAACAACATCAACAATGATTCAACAAGCCTTTCAAATCATTCTCCATTATCAACACATCACACACAACCCATTATTCACATTGCCTTTTATTACCCTTTTGTTTTCCTCATTAGAATTAATCAATGTGGACAAGTCAACCCATCACCAAGTCCCATTACTCCCAAACATATAGCACAAGGAAATACACGCATTCCATACACTTAACAAGAGTTTAGAAATTCACTTGCCTCAAATAGTCGAACAATCACCCTGTGACTTGAGTCTTCCTCTTTTCGTTGGACTTCCAACTCAAAGCAATCTATTCATATTATTAGTCATAATAAGATTTCGAACCCAACAAAACTCAAATTACTATAGGTCTAGTCTAAACACAAAAACTCACTCAGATATGTAATCAAGCTCGTAATATTGATGTCAATTAAGATGTCAACCCTCATATTTCCAACTTTCAAGTCTAGGGTTATGTTTCCCTTCTCCTATATCATAAATCTAATGACATTCATATAATACAATGCCCTTAATATTTAATTACCTATCTCATTATAACAAAACTTGAATTATTACTTGATAACTATAAGAAAACTGTGAAACTAAACCAAACTCATAACCATTATACATACTTATGGCATATAAAGCTTTAATTTTTTGTAAGGATATCACATTATTCACTATGTGCAATCACAACAATAACTCCTTAGGAACATACATATTATAGTGTTAAAGCTTGAATTATTTATGTATTTTAATCCAAAATTATAACTTCCTTATTCCTCACCCACTAAACACCTTAGTTATACATTAACCCACAAATTAAAAAAATACGATCTTAACCAAATTTAAAATCAATTGATAAAAACACTTTACAATTTAACCCTTTGGTGTTAATGTTTTCATAAATAATTATACAAAATAATTCAATCCAGTTATAGAAGATCGATCTTCTTACCTGATTTAAACGCATGGTTCCTCTTTAACGACGTAACGTTGCCTCTCTTCTTCTTCCGTTTTTTTTCTTGTTACACTACGTGATCTATTTTTTTATATATATAAATCTATGCGTGACTGCTGCTGCTAACAACACCAGCAGCTTTAACCTTTTTTATTCCCTTTTCAATTGGGCTTAGCCCTTTTTTTTTATTAGTTATTATTATTATTATTATTATTATTATTATTATTATTATTATTATTATTATTATTAATATTATTATTATTATTATTATATTTTTCTTAAAATTAAGTACATTTATTTTTCTTTTATTATTTTGTAAAACTTAATTAACTATTAATTTATTTTAAAATTTGTAGCACTCATTTCTATAAGTCATAAATTATTTATAAAAACTACTAAAATAATTAAGTTTAGATAAATGGGTAAAATTCATAAAACGACTAAGGGGGTCGTTACATTATCCACCACTAAAATCATGTTCGTACCCGAACATAAAGTAGGTGAAGGAAGAACAACCGATGTTATCAAAAGCTTGAGTAATGAACTACTATTTCGTGTTCAAGTGAGCTCCTCCTTAAGATCATTCCATAAAGATCAACTACTAAGAACTAAACTTTCAAATTGCACTTTGACATATTTACGAATCAAATTTATCAAGCAACAAACTAACCCATGAATCAAATATAAACCAAGACACAGTATCCTATACCACAATCTTTATGGAGAATCTTTTCATAATTAACCACAAGACAATTCTGAATCAATATCGACTGAAACCAGAAGTGAACCATCACAATTTTATTTTATTTTTTTCAAAATTTCATTCTCACAACACAATCCTTCCGTGGACTTAAGATATGAAAATTTGATCTTTAGTCATCAAATACTAATCAAGGGAGTATCAGACTTATCTAACCCAAAGAACAACAAGATCAAGTAAACACCAACAAGTGATACACTCTAGAATGCATAACCTTTAACAACATTGTCGGATAACTGTAAGTATTCGCGGAAGTTCTTCTTTAAGTTATCATAAGCAAGGTCGTGCAGGTAGTGGTATACTTTAACTATCCCAAACAACATCAAATCTATCATGACTGAAATAACCACGTTTGCCTAAAGATCCTATCCTATCGAGAGGACATAAGATGATCGATACATTCGATCCACCACTATGGATTCACCCACTGATGTAGAAACACACGTGGATATACGCAATGAATCACACTCCCAATCATGTCTGAAATGAAGTAGGTAGTCCACATAAAAATGTACATAACAAAATCACATAACACAATATATTTTCTCTATAGCGCCCATATCAAACATTCCATTCAAATGACTCCGTCCTTGATTTTTGGTCACCCACAATCAATCCATCAAATCCTCATTACAATATAACAAATACTTGTTTCATTAAATCCAACATACTTCTCACAATACTCCATTAAAGTCATTACTCTTTATAACGACAAACATCATTACCATATAAGACATTTACCATACTCTCGAACTGTCTTTAATATAAAAAAAATTATTCTTAGCAAACACATTGTAGTCGTTAAAATTTTTGAACTATGGCTATCTTTATTTACAGTTAACCTTTTCATGACAAATACGAGTCACACTAAAAAATGACACTAATTTCAAATATAAAAGTACTTTCCCATCTCGGTAAAATAATTGAATCACACTTATTCTCAATATCACACAACCACTCACATACCAAACTTTAACTATCCTTCAAACCATCATATACCCCATGCCAAAACTCAAAGACACTATTGGTCACTCCAATACTTATGTATAATATAAGCTCAAAATCTTTACTCACCATCAAATGCCTATGTAAAATATCATAATAGTCTATATCATCCCATCAACAAATTAGATTCAATCCCCTCAAAATTCTAATTAACCATGTAGAATTTAGGTACACAGTGTTGAACATCAATAAGTTACCAATCATAATTTGAACAATCTAGCTCGACATAACCACATATAATCTTTCCCACATCATTACTAGTCACCTAAACAAAACTTAATCTTTAGAAAAGTAGATAATTTCTAGTAAGTCTGTACTACTTCATATCTCACAATCATATGTAAACTCATAATTAAAAATTAATAAATTCTTCAACTACAAATCAAGGGCTTATACAAGAGGTCTTTATTCTTTCACTTTTCTTACATTCTTCTCATGACAGAAATTTTAAATACCTTGAACTCTTCAATAAACCAAAACTTCTTTTTTTTTTTGCTTATTCACTTACAAGTCTTATTCTTTGTCCAACAACCCATGACAATTTTTACCTTGTCCTTTAAACCATAACATTATGTGAAACTCCCCTTGGGTATTAACAATCAAATGTAACCAAATTTTACTACTTGAAATTTTTAAGTCCTTCCAAATGCTTCATACTCAATGCGATTGATTATTTCTCACCTTACCAATTCATACATTGACAAAACACACTAACACAAACCTAAACTCATCATGAAAAACTTCAATTTGGATCCAGTCGTGTAACTCAATATCCATCACTATTAGCTCATACCTTTAAGATTTTTATGAATTCACGTATCTTAGTTTATCATTGATCGCCTCTCCATTGATCTTATCATATATTTCACTAAAAATTCAATCATACTCATTACGAAATTCAAAGCCACGAATAAACTTATCATCACACTCAAGTTGAAAGTCTATACACTCATTTCTCAAATCTTATTCGATTTTTTTTTGGACCAATCTTGATAAATCTGTGACACTATTACCATGACCAATGAAAAATGGATGAAATCATGTGTCTCTAAATCCAATTCTCAACCCATGTGAATATACCTCTTTAGCACTTGCAATCAAAGAAAATATTCTTACTCTCACCTCTTTTCGAAGGCTATACTATATCAGCTAATTTTATTTTATTTTTATTATTACTCTAGCTCCTTTAAATTCTATTCGAGCGGTGTTTCAACACCTCCTATAACCTTACTTGCAACCAGGCTACTCACCGAACTATAGCAAACCATAACATTATATACTCGCAAGTTGTCATTACTATACAAAAATCCATTTAACAAACTATCTTTGTCATATAGCTCATCCCAATCTCAATTTATCACAAACTCTTACTATCATTATGCTCGTTTAGCCCTTGCCATCACCATTAAGTAATCTTTGTCATTGCCATGACATCTTAAAACCAACTTTACCAATAAAATTCACAAGACTAACCCAATATCGTATGCACTTTTTAGTAAGATTTTCAATTCCCTTCGCACAAGTATACTCTCTAGGACTTCATTTACCCATAAGCTTGCCATTATAGTATCTATCAATTTCCTTGGATCTTAAGATGAAATTATTGATCCTCATTTAGAACCCTCTAGATACACTTCTCAACTCAACACATTAATATCGTACTGAAGATCCACCACTAAATGCTTCCTTATAAATTACGCTTAGCTCAAACATCCGTAGTAACAAACTAGTTGGTTTCTCAAACCTTGAATTCAACACCAAATCTAATTATTTGAACATATGATGCAACTAATAACTCTCTAGGTATTTATTATTCACACTTAACAATCAACATATCCATTTTCATATACCACTAGTGCCATGTTGTGAAGTCTGTTAAATCCACCACTAAAACACATCATACCTATATAGAGGATCGTATAAAAAAATAGCTCATACATATTATGGCAACTTTGCTAACCGTGTTTTCTCAATTTACATTGTTCATTATCTTGCAATCATTTTAATTCGTCCACTTTCAATTATCGAACTACATTCTTTTCATAAGTATATCACGTTCACCTTAGTATTAGGTCTAACATTCAAGTTATACACAACACACTAACTACTCACATGAGAAACTATGCACGAGTCATCACATAAATGAGAGTGAATGGAGTGAAGCGATGATAGTCAAAACTAAACCAAGTAAGCACGATTGAGATTCAAGAAGTGAAGATTTTTCTTAAAAGTCACTATAGCCTCTCAAAGATAAGTACAGACGTCTCCGTACAGATCCTCAAGACTCTACTTAGACTCGGCTTGTACACACGTGAGACCTATGAACCTGGGGCTCTGATACCATTTTGTCACGACCCAAAAATGGACGTGATGGCACTCGTCTTATCCCACCAAGACAAGTAAGCCTCAAACTCAACTATTACAATAAAAATGCGGAAAATTTACTATCAACTTACATTATACCCCAAAACCTGGTTGTCACGTGTACAAGCCTCTAAAGTATTACAATCGGATCAAAAGAAAATATAAGTCTCATATGATATTGTTTCTAGAGTAGAACAAAATCATAAACAAGAGTAAGGAGGGATGCTGAGATGACCAACAACTACCTCACAAAATCTCCAGGAAGCCTCGGAAAGGAAGAGAATGACAAGTAAAACAAAAATCCAGGCTCATAACCTACAAAAATTTGTAGAAGCAAGGGGTGAGTACCAAACCACACGGTACTCAGCAAGTAAACCTCTGAACACAAGCTAAGGGGATGAAATACGGGTACTCCTACCACCCCCAACCGAACCTCCACAACTACAACCTGCATAAACATCAACCCAACCTAACAACTCACAGTTTACATAGAACGTAACTCAACAAAAACATTTAGACAAATTACATATCCTCCACAACAACACTTTAACAAATTACATATCCTCCACAACAACACTTTAACAAATTATATATCCTCAACATCAACACTTAAACAAATTAGATATCCTCAATAGCAACTCTTCCAAAAATTTACATATCCTCAATAACACACTTCAACAAATTACATATCCTCAACAACAACACTTCAACAAATTATATATCCTCAATAACAAGCTCAGTATTCAACAATCACAAGTTCCGCAAAAAGGCAATCACTAGATCAGCAAAACACAATATCAAGTTCACTAATGATAAGTATGTGCAATGTAATGGAATGCAATGTCAAGTATAATGATGCATGTCTGACCTAGTGATACACACCCGCTGTCTCTTAGTCCGGGACCCATGGGGGACATATCTGTCCATGCATCTATCGCGGCGCATGACACGACCCTCGATAACAGTAACCATCGCGGCGCGCGATACATCCCTCGAAATATTGTATCCATCGCGGCGCGCGATACGTCCCTCGAAATATAGTATCCATCGCGGCGCGCGATACGTCCCTCGAAATGGTACATCCTCTTTAAGTTCTCATTCTTTCTCAATGCACATAACACTTTTCACAATCATGTCATCAAAATAATGCAACGACATGTTCATACAAAAAAATAAAGAGGATATCACTATTTTAATAACATTGCACAATTCACAACAACATCAACAATGATTCAACAAGCCTTTCAAATCATTCTCCATTATCAACACATCACACACAACCCATTATTCACATTGCCTTTTATTACCCTTTTGTTTTCCTCATTAGAATTAATCAATGTGAACAAGTCAACCCATCACCAAGTCCCATTACTCCCAAACATATAGCACAAGGAAATACACGCATTCCATACACTTAACAAGAGTTTAGAAATTCACTTGCCTCAAATAGTCGAACAATCACCCTGTGACTTGAGTCTTCCTCTTTTCGTTGGACTTCCAACTCAAAGCAATCTATTCATATTATTAGTCATAATAAGATTTCGAACCCAACAAAACTCAAATTACTATAGGTCTAGTCTAAACACAAAAACTCACTCAGATATGTAATCAAGCTCGTAATATTGATGTCAATTAAGATGTCAACCCTCATATTTCCAACTTTCAAGTCTAGGGTTATGTTTCCCTTCTCCTATATCATAAATCTAATGACATTCATATAATACAATGCCCTTAATATTTAATTACCTATCTCATTATAACAAAACTTGAATTATTACTTGATAACTATAAGAAAACTGTGAAACTAAACCAAACTCATAACCATTATACATACTTATGGCATATAAAGCTTTAATTTTTTGTAAGGATATCACATTATTCACTATGTGCAATCACAACAATAACTCCTTAGGAACATACATATTATAGTGTTAAAGCTTGAATTATTTATGTATTTTAATCCAAAATTATAACTTCCTTATTCCTCACCCACTAAACACCTTAGTTATACATTAACCCACAAATTAAAAAAATACGATCTTAACCAAATTTAAAATCAATTGATAAAAACACTTTACAATTTAACCCTTTGGTGTTAATGTTTTCATAAATAATTATACAAAATAATTCAATCCAGTTATAGAAGATCGATCTTCTTACCTGATTTAAACACATGGTTCCTCTTTAACGACGTAACGTTGCCTCTCTTCTTCTTCCGTTTTTTTTCTTGTTACACTGCGTTGATCTATTTTTTTATATATATATAAATCTATGCGTGACTGCTGCTGCTAACAACAGCAGAGCTTTAACCTTTTTTTCCCCTTTTCAATTGGGCTTAGCCCTTTTTTTTTATTAGTTATTATTATTATTATTATTATTATTATTATTATTATTATTATTATTATTATTATTATGATTATTATTATTATTATATTTTTATTAAAATTAAGTACATTTATTTTTCTTTTATTATTTTGTAAAACTTAATTAACTATTAATTTATTTTAAAATTTGTAGCACTCATTTCTATAAGTCATAAATTATTTACAAAAACTACTAAAATAATTAAGTCTAGATAAATGGGTAAAATTCATAAAACGACTAAGGGGGTCGTTACACATTCTAACTTAAGATTCTTATGGTTTTTGAGTGCAGGAGAATCATGAATTAAGAGTTTTTGTCGACTCTTTGATCTTCGAAAAGAACGGTTATTTTCTTTCGAACGATTTTAGTAAGTATCATTGGTACAAATCCATTTTATTAATTGATTTATTGATATTTTTTGTCATAGTTAAGATCTCATTCTAACATAAAATTATTGTGGTTCTTGAGTAAAAGAGAGGAGAAACAAGAATGGAAGTTTTTTATTGATTGATTGATCTGAAAAATGGACAATAATTCTCTTTTATGAATATTTTAGTAAGTACTAGTCTTGGACACGTGCAACGCACGTGTATCCCATACTAATTTATATTAAATAATTAGAATTAATAATAAATGTATTTAAAATAGAACAAAGCTTCATAATTCTCACGACCCAAAATGAGTCGTGATTGGCACCCACACTTAACCTCCTAGGTGGGCGAACCAAGGAATCCACACTCCAACATATACCAATAATTTAACTACAAATACTAAAAATAATGCAGACACTGTAAAACTTATCAAAGTAACTAATCAGAATAACCTCTAATGTATGTTACATATTATCTCCAAAATCTGAAAGTCATCATAACAAGGACATCTAATCTCCAATTACTAAGTCTAAGAGTATCAGAGACACCCAAGTAAATGAAAAGCAGTAATTTGTGTTCGAAAACTAAGGACATAGATAATGACCAAGAGAATTCGACCCAAGCTCGAATGAATAGCTCACCATTGAAGCTGATATGATGTGACTTGCTAGAGCTGAGGTCGAGACAAATTTCCTGGTACACTAGCTGCACTCCATAAAAGAAAAACAAAGAAAAATACTAGTTGGGCTCAGTACGGGGCAACATGTACTGAGTAGGTATCATCGGCCAATCCAAAATAGAAACTAATATTCAAAGAATAGTAGTATGAACTCAACTATGACACTTAACATGTGGTAACCAACAAAAGCATGAACAAGTGAGTACATAATCAATCACAATATTAAGCACACTCATGAGGACTCATGCCTCCATGCCACACTCATTTGAGAAATAGGTTCTTTGAGATTGAGTACATTAAGTTAATTTCATATATTTTCCTTTAATGTTATTGTGTCAGAACGTGACAATCCGATCTAAAAATATCGTGTTAAAACATGACTATCTGATCCAAGAATACCGTATCAGAATGTGAAACTCCGATCCAAGAATAACGTGTCGGAATGTGATACTCCGATTCAATTATAGTGTGTTGAAATATGACGCTCCGATACAATTATACCGTGTCAAAACGTGACACACCGATCAAATTATACCGTGTCGGAACGTGACACTTCTATCAAAATTATACCGTGTTGGAACGTGACACTCCTATCAAATTATACTATTAATTTATCATTTATTATCACTACTTTAATTCATTGATAATATTTCATCAAGCCTTCTTTATTAAAGGCAACACTTTGATAAAATGATTCAAGAATATAAATTTCATGGTCTCAGAATTTCAGACCAATCACAAAACACACAATAAAGCAAAACAATAAAACATTCACACAATCAAGTATATAGAAAACTTTACAATATTATTCAATGCATATCAATCACTATTAAGAGTTAACTATCAAATAGCATAAACCATACCTTCACCGAAGAACCGAAGTCAAGCAAGCTACTTGTCCAATGCTTTTCCTTTCCTCATGCCTCTGAACCTTTCCAATCTATCAAGTCTCTATGCATAATTTGTATGTAAAAGAGTCTACAAACACTCATATTATTTTATGCCTAGCCCAGACTAAAAAACTAACCTAATTCTATAATCAATTTCCTAAAGTTCAAACCTAAATATAGGTATGAATTCTTCCAATTAGCATAACTTTAATAGAATTCAAATAATTTAATACACCTAATATTTAATTACCCATATCAGTGTATCAAAACTTAAATCACAGTATGATAATCAAATAGTTCTTTAAAAAAAAAACAACTCAAAAATTCATGAAACTAGTGACTGTAACTGCAAATTAAAGCCTAGTGTATTTGTAACAGATAATTATCAACAATAACAATATGTTGCCTCAATTAAATGAGCCGCCAAAGCAGCAAAGTCTCAGATCCAATTTTTCTTTACCATACCAAACATATTGCAATACCAATGGACTCCATACATATTCATAACATATAGAACTAAATTTAATTTCAACAATTATTACTTTGGTTGATGGTCACTGACATTTGTCTCAATTTTTTCAATCAAATTCATGTGGGTTTTAAAGAAATAACAATCCATCGGTTTCTTCTTAAACACATTACAATACAATAATCTACTTATATAAGTAATAATCTAATATTGAAAGATGAGAAATTTTAGATCACTAGAAGCGCTTACGACTTCTCATTCAACGCCATTTTCTGAAATTCTCTTCTTCCCCTCTTTTTTTTCTTCTTCCATAGATTATTTATTACCCTAATTACTATATGGCTAATTATAAAAATAGTGAAAGTGATTCACTACTAATTATAATATTATTTTCTTTAACCACAAACTAAAATAATTAATTAAACTGAGCCCCTTAATTTTTTAATTATTGTTACGAATAGTCCAAAATACACATTTAAAATCTTGAAAGAGTCTTTTATAATATAAAAAGCTTTAGTACTCAAAAAGACCAAATGAGTCCTTACAATAATTAACAGAAATTTCATTTTGACCTATGAAAGTATCTTTGCAATGAAAACATTTTTCTAACTTGAAGCTTTAGTTAAGAACTTATTGGTTAAAGGCTATGAAATCACGTGAACATACAGCTAAATACCCGAAACATGTAATAAAAATAGCAAACTATAAAGATAAGAATAGTGACCTACATACTTGATAACAATTCATATTACATTTATAGAAATAAGATGATAAAAAAAATTAAAAATAATTGAGTTAGTCAAAATTCTTACTGGTACAACAATTTTTTCTTTCTACATCCAAATTACTCCACCTTAAATAATGAAAATACTAAATGTTGTGTGTTGGATTGAAACCCCATCACATATCCATATATGTAAAAATATTCATAATTTTACATTAGTAGTAAATAGTAAATATATCAAGTCAGTTTAATTGGACTAACTTTTTAGTTTCTCAAAAAACGGTTACACTTCCAAAAATGTGCATGTGCGAAGTATTTACAATAAATCATTTAATGAAAATAAATTAAATATTATGAAACAACCAAGGAATATGGAAGCTTGTGAAAAACAATTAATAGGTGAGAAAAAGAAAAATTAAAATAATTCTTAGTAAAATTGAGGTAACTCATATGGTTATAAATGAAGGTTTTAGATACAAAACATATTTATAAGTTACATTACATGTGCTCATTATAGGTGAAAAAATAAAATTGACTCAAAAAAGAAGAAATTGTACAATTTTATATTTGTGTAAGAAGTTACTTACAAAAGTATGTAATGAGATAATAAATTAGTTTCACACATTTAGGGAGAATTGAATGAGGAGGTTAAAATATGTTTTTTGAATTTTCCATTTACTCACTATTTATATTATTAAACACTACTATTTAATATGATTTTAATTCAATGAAGGACCGCATATTTTGTACTTGTGGTGAAGTTGCATTTAACCTTCAAGTAATTAATGTATGATTGTATAATATTTAATTAACTGTTTTATGATATTTTGATGATAAAAGATAATATAATATGATATTATTAAATATAGAATAATTTATTAAGTCTTTAAAAAGGGGTGAAAATGTCTAGCAACTTTCTATGGACATTTCGTCTTTAATTTTTTCATTTAATACTACCCCACTTTGAGCATTTACTATATGATATGCTTTTTATTTGATATTCAATAAATTAGATGTGTTATAATTTTTTATTGAGTGGAGGGGCATTATGTATAACGATGATGATGAAGTATACATCGTTTTATCCGTCAGAACTTTTCATGTTCTTCCATTACGAGAATTATAATTATAATTAAGTCAAGAACAAAATATCATGTTTGACTACTTATTTTTTGAGTTGAAACTTATACTCCTAAATTTGTTCGTAATTATCTTTATGTCTCGGCTTACTTTCTAGTGTTTAAATATAAGTTTTTACATATTATTAGAGTAATCTATATTTATGAATCATTTTTTATTCTCTCTAAAGTTCTCCCTCAACTTGCATTTTTTGTGGGCATCATGGGTAAACTACTATTCAGCTTCTATAAATAATATTAGCATACTTCCACTAATCATCAGAATTAAAAAAATGACACTTTAAAGTCATTTGATTTTTGTGACACATTGACTCGACTCATAAGTTCTCCTATTATTTCTATCACAACCGTAGTAGTGAAGAGTTGATATTTCAGGAGAATCATGAATTGATGGTTTTTGTCGACTCTTTGATCTTAGAAAAGAATGATTATTTTCTTTTGAATGATTTTAGTAAGTATCATTGGTACAAATTCACTTTATTAATTGATTTATTAATATTTTTAGCCGTACTTAAAATCTCATTCTAACTTAAGATTCTTATGGTTCTTGAGTGTAGGAGAAACAAGAACTGAAGGTTTTTTTCGATTTGTTCATCTGAAAAATGGACAGTGATATTCTTTTCTGATGATTTTAGTAAGTACTAGTCTTGTACACGTGCAACGCACGTGTAGCCCGTACTAATTTATGTAGAATTATTAGAATTAATGATATATGTATTTTCTAATAGAACAAAGTTTTATAATTAATAGAAATTTCATTTTGATCTATGAAAGTATCCTTGCGATGAAATATTTTTCTAGCATGAAGTTTTAGTTAGAGAACTGACTGGTTAAAGGCTAAAGGTGATAAGAAAATTAAAAATAAAATATACTATGAATATGAACATCCAGCGAAATACATGCAACAAGTAATAAAATTAGCAAAATAAAAGATAACAACAGTGACCTACATACTTGATAACAATCCATATGTTCTTTATAGAAAAAAAAAAAGATAAAAATATAAAATTAGAAATAATTGAGTTAGTTAAAATTCTTACTAGTACAACAATTTCTTCTTCTGCTATTCAAATTACTCCACCATAAAAAATTAATTACAATACGTTGAGTCATGGATTGGAACCCCATTACATATCCTTATTTGTAAATTTTTTTCATAAATTTACATTAATAGCAAAGAATAAATATCAAGTTTATTTAGTTGGACTAGCTTTTTAGTTTCCCAAAAAACTATTACATTTCTAAAAAATGTGCATGTGCAGAAGTATTTACCATAAATCATTTCATGAAAATAAAAATATTGTGAAAATAACAAGGAATGTGTAAGGTTGTGAAAAACAATAAATAGGTGAGAAGAAGAACAATTCAAATAATTAATAGCAATAATTGAGGTAATTCATATGGATATAAATGAAATTTGTAGATGCAATACATATGTATAAGTTGCATTACATATGCTCATAATAGATGAAAAAATAAAATTGACTTATTAAAGAAGAAATTGTGCAACTTTTCATATGTGTAACAATTTACTTAGAAAAGTATGTAATGAGATAATAAATTAGTTTCACACATTAGGGAGAATTGAATGTGAAGGGTTAAAATATGATAGTTTTATTTTCTATTTACTCACTATTTATGTTTATTTAAACATTACTATTTAATTTAATTTTAATTCAAAGACCGCAAATTTTGTATTGTGGTGATGTTGCATTGAACCTTCAAGTGATTAAAATATGATTGTGTAATGTTTATTAAAATTTCTATGATATTTTTATTTATTTGCAATGGTGAAGTTGTAATTCGACGTAGATGATAAAAACTAATACAACATGATATGATTAAATATAGAATAACTAATTAAGTCTTTAAAAAGGGGTAAAAATGTCTAGCTATTTTCTATGGACATTTTTCGTTTTTTCATTTTTTTTTGATTTAATACTATTCTAGTCTGAACATTTACGATATGATATGTTTTTTATTGAATATCAAATTACATAGATGTTTTATAATTTTTTATTGAGTGGAGGAACAATATATATAATGATGATGATATATACATTGTTTTATCAATTATAACTTTTCAAAAGCTTCCTTCACGATAATTATGGTAATAGTTAAGTAAAGAACAAAATTTCATGTTTGAATACTTATATTTTGTGTTGAACCTTTTTATGATATTTTACAAAATGATGTTAAAGTTACTTAAATTATTTTTTTATTTTTTAAAAGAACTAAAAAAATACTAAGGATTGTTATTAGTAAATATAATTTATGTAAATAAAGAAACACATGCAATAGATAAATTTTTGATAAATGACAAAAAAAAGTTCTACCTCTAAATGATGAATACAAACGGATATGGCAATTTCACCTATTTATTTATTTTCTTAAAAATTCATAAAGCAAAACCAAAACATCATATTTTGAATTTATACTTGTCATGATTTTTTAAAAGAATGAAGTTAAAGCTACTTAATCTTAAAAAAGAAAAAAAAGGAAATATAAAATGTATTTATGCAAATTAGTAAATACTTATAGCCGGTGAATAGGGGTTTTCATGGTTCGATTTGAATCGATTATTGGTTAAAACCAAAATGAAATCAAGCTAGTCAGTTTTTAAATTTTCTAAACCAAAGCAAACCAAATGAAAAAAAATAAAATATCATCGGTTTGGTTATTGACGGTTTGGTTCACTTTTTCTAGTTTCTTCAGTTTGAAAGTACTAATTTGTTAGGATATATGTATCTTGATAAACACAAATACCTAATATATGAATAATCCACTGAAAAGTTATTGTTGGTTCAATTAAGCAATTAACACAAATAAAGTGCTTCAATTAAGAGAAGGTGTACCTATCTTTTGAAATGTATGGTAGATAAAGACTAAAATAATGAATTTTGATGAACTTGGACTTATGATTGAATAGATGGACTAAAATTTATGTTGAGTTTGAGTGAATTGTAAGATAAAGACTTATGTTACTTAATATTTAACAAACTATTTATATTTGATTTATGAATAATATATTTATAATTTATTGGTTCGATTTGATTATTTTTTAGTAAAATCAAATAGTATCAAATTTTCAAAATGCAAAATCAAACTTAACCACATCAAACCAAAAAACAATTTTTTAATTGGTTTGATGTGAATTGCAGTTAGATCTGATTTTTTAACCATAATCCCGAACAACCCTATCGGTAAATATTAACATATATGAAAATTTCATTTATTTATTTATTTTCTAAAAATGGCATACATCCCAAGTAAATATTATGTTGAGTTTACTCTAAAAAATGAAGTTAAATTACATTTGTCTATTTGTTTTCTAAAAACAATTATAAATTAAAGTAAAATATTATCCTTTCCTTTAATTTGAGTTGATCCTTTTTATGTTTGTTTTAGAAATAACAAAGTTGGAATTACTTAATTTTAAAAATTAAAATAATAAAATTAATAAGTTATATTTTGAATCATGATAATAAACTTATGCTCTTAAATTTGTTCGTATATCATAATAATAAACTTATGCTCTTAAATTTGTTCGTAATTATATCTAATTCTCGACTAACCTTTTGGTGTTTATATAAGTTTTTTACATATTATTAGAGTCGTATATTTTTATGAAGAATTTTTTTATTTCTCTTCAGTTCTCGCTCAACTTGTATTTTTTATGGGCATCACGGGTAAATCACCATTCAACTTCAAATAAATAATGTTAGGATGAGTGAGCTCATCCTCATAATTCAATAAAATGACAGAACAAAGTCATTTGATTTTCGTAACACATCTACTAGACTCGTAAGTTCTCCGATTATTTCTATCACAACCCTAGTAGCCAAAAGTTGATATATCATTCTAACTTAAGATTCTTATGGTTTTTGATCTTATGGTTTTTGAGTGCCAGAGAATCATGAATATAGGGTTTTTGTCGATTCTTTGATCTTAGAAAAGGACGGTTATGTTCTTTCCAATGATTTTAGTAAGTACTATTTGTACAAATCCATTTTATTAATTGATTTATTAATATTTTTAGCCATAGTTAATATCTCATTCTAATTTATGATTCTTGTGGTTCTTGAGTACAATATAAACAAGAATGGAAGGTTGTTGTCGATTCGTTGATCTGAAAAATGGACGCTGATTTTCTTTTTCGATGATTTTAGTACGTACTAGTCTTGGACATGTGCAATGCACGTATATCACATACTAATTTATATAGAATCATTATAATTACTAATGATAAATGTATTTTCTGATAGAACAAAGTTTATAATTAATTGAAATTTCATTTTGACCTATGAAAGTATTCCTTCAATGAAAATTTTTTTCTAGCCTGAGTTTTAGTTAGAGAACTGATTGGTTAAAGGCTAAAGGTGACAAGATAATTAAAAACAAAATATGCTAAGAATTCACGTGAACATCCAGCGAAATACATGTAGCAAAGAATAAAAGTAGCAAAATATAAAGATAACAACAGTGACCTACATACTTGATAACAATCCATATGTTCTTTATTGATAAGAAGATAATATAAAAAATTAGAAATAATTGAGTTAGTCAAACTTCTTACTGGTACAACAATTTCTTCTTTTGATATCCAAATCAACCCACCTTAAAAAATGAATTATTACACGTTGAGTTTTAGATTGAAACCCTATCACGTATCCATATTTGTGAGTTTTTTTTCACAAGTTCACATTACTAGTAAACAATAAATATATTAAGTCAGTTTAATTGGACTAACTTTTTTAGTTTCCCAAAAAATTGTTACACTTCCAAAAAAAAATGTGCATGAGCAGAAGTATTTACTATAAATCATTTAATGAAAATAAATCAAATATTGTAAAATAACAATGACTGTGTAAGGTTGTGAAAAGTAATTAATATGTGACAAGAAAAAATAATAATTAGTAGTAATAATTGAGGAAATTCATATTGTTATAAATTAAGTTTTTAGAGTCTAAACATATGAGTACGTTATATTACATATGATCATAATAGGTGAAAAAATGAAATTGACTCATTACAGAAAAAACTATGCCACTTCTCATTTGTGTAAGAAGTTACTTACAAAAGTACATAATGGGTGAATAAATTAGTTTCACACATTGAGGGAGAATTGAATGTGGAAGGTTAAAATATTGTTGTTGAGTTTCTATATACTCACTATTTATGTTATTTAAACATTACTATTTAATTTAATTATAATTCAATGAAGGACCATAAATTTTTAACTGTGGTGAATTTGCTTTCAACCTTCAAGTAACTAAAATATTATTGTATTGTAACACTTTAAAAATCTAAGACATGTTCTAGAGCCTAACATGAGTGTCATAAGGTTTAGACACTTTATAAGTCATTTAGAAAGTCTAGAAACCAAAATGTCCAAGAACATCCATGACGTCCGAAAACTAGTTCAATGAGATAATAGTGTGCCTTCCTATTTGACTAGCTTTTAGGAGTAAAAAAATGATGAATATTGGTGGAAGGGTGTATAACATATATTAGAGTTAGTGCATACTCGAAACGTCTGGTCACGACTCTCCAAGGATCAACTAAGGGCCCTTGAGGAGGACTCTTGCATTTTGGCAAAAAACTGTAAAAAAGGCAGTGTCCGTAGACGGTTGCCATCAACGAATGGTATGTCCATCGATGGAGCATCGATTGCCTCCTTCGATGGACAATTAGAAAAAATTTCCAAGGTTAAGATTATCATAGTCTCTGAACTTAACCACGGACAAACATGATTGTTTGTCCTTGGCCCGTCGACTGACAAACGGGGCACTGACGTGGTCTTTTCTGTGAGACCATTGGTTTTGCTGCACGTTTTAACTTAATTCATTTAATTTGTTGGATTAGTTAGGAATTTAATTAGGGGTTAGGGGAGGTCTAATTAAGTTAGTTAACCATCTATATAAAGCCCCTAAGCTAGTTAGATCAACCTAAACTCTCATAATTCCCAAAATTCAAAACTCTCTTCCTTCTCTCTTCTTTCTCTTTCCCAATGAAACCCCATTGAAGACCAAGCTAGAGTTGGGTTCAAGGGATGAAAAGGGTCAAGTTTCTCCATCAATATTCATCAATTAGTAATTTATGAGATTCCTTTCACCTTTGATACCTCTTTCCTCAAAGGGTTTCATCAGATTGATTTCAAAAGTTTGGTTCTCAAGTGGATTTTCATACAATACGCAATTGATGTTGTGAATTGATTTTTTTATGATTTTTTTTGGATATAATGAATATATTAACATGTATTTTAACTTAATTATGTTATATCTTGATTAATTGATCTTGTTTGTATAAGATAACCTATTCTCCTTAACCTTAGGTTATGATCTTGATGTGAATTATGTAATGTTGGTTCAATTGAATTGGTTATTTGTTGAATTACTAATATATGATTATATTGTATCAATTATGAATATATTAAGATGAATTTCAGTCCTATCATGCTAGTTCTTGAATAATTGATCTAGGTTATGAAGTGTATTATGGAATTGACCTAAGCCTCTTATTTTAAACTATGATATAGTAATGGATTGTGATTTAGTGACTAAATTGACTTTGTTATCATGTTGGTTATGGTCATATGATGATACTATACCCTAATTGGGTTGATTTAAAAGGGCTAATGGTAAGACCTTGATGATGGATTATGAAGGAGACTTGGTAAGTCTTGTGATCCCTATTATTTACTTCAATTATACTTAATTGTGATTAAGTCATGATGTTGTATTGTAGTATGTCTTGTATTAGGATTTATAGGGTTGGTATGATGTTGAATTGAAATGTTTTGACTATGATTTCTAAGGTGTTGGCTAAGATGTAAATGTTATAAGAATGGTTAATGATTTACCAATGTCCCTTATTATGAAGTGATATGTAAATGTGCTAACTTCACTTATATGAATTGTAATGAAAGGACTATACTCATGCAATTCTTATTGAGCTATGATGACGATGATGATTATACAAGGAATAGACCATATGATATACATTAAGCTACGATGATTAATAAAGACATTAGAGACTTTTCAAAAGGAACTCAAGCTTACCACCAAGTGAACTAAAGTGAGGATTTTCCCTTACCACATAGGGAAGGTAGGATCAGTAATGTACTCTTGAGATTGGAGACTACAATGCATGTAGCATAAAGAGGGTTCCAACTATACCTCCTAGTTCTTGATCTATGTTGGCCTATAAAAATACTAGCTAGTGGATCCACATAGTTGCTATGTTCATGTTTGGTACTACCTTGGCAGTAGTCTGCCTTCCTTCGGTGTCGGATTTCATGACACCAGATTCCACATTAGCTCATATGGTCTATGTAGGTTAATGCAATATGTTCCCAAAAGGTAAAATGAATTAAAGGAATGAACTCTAACTAAGATAAACTAAGGCAGGGGTATGGGACTCTACCTAAACAATACACTAGTTAGCCTTGAGGAAGTCTTAGGAGGATGCTCTTATGTAAGAATATGCTTATAATGGTACATGATATGCATATGATGAACTTGAACATTGTTGATACTATATGTTGATTATTTTCACTTATGAATATGTGTTTGTCTACATTGTCAAAGTATGATGATATGTACTCTTAAATGCCATGTTATATGAGGTGGGATGTTGGTCATGATTCTTGTTGGGTTACTTGATTGAGTAAGGTTATGGGGCATTGCTTGGTCATTGCACTAGTTGACTTGACAAGGGTTCATGGATAATTGTCTTGCTTTGGTTATGTTGAAATGTACTAGTAGTTGATGATAGAGTTGTTTGACTATGTGTCCTATTATGTGATATGCATGTTGACTTGACTAGACTTAGTATTTTTGGTCTTGTGGTGTACATGCTTTGGACGTAACTAATGTGTCTTATTGATTGGTATAGTCTTATCGAATGTGCATAAAACTTTTCAAAGTAAAAAGCATACTTAATGAAATGTCCCTTTTTAGCATGTTTTCATGATATGTATGCATATGGTCTCATACTTAGTACAAATAGTGTACTAACCCTATTTCTTCCTTTTCCCCAACATTTTAGGTTCCGATAATTGAAGGGCTTTTGGAGACGACTTTGAATAACAATTGGAATTCTTTATCATCCAAGTTGCGTAGGTCCTTACTTTTTTAGGGCAATTACACTATCAAGCCTATGATGTTGCTTTCATTTTTAAGACTCCTATGTTTTTTTGTTTTCATTTAGATACTAAACATTGTATGACCTATGTGTGGTTTTATTGTATTGATGTATATGCTAGGCCCAATTTGATATACTCTTGTTAGATGATTATGATATAAGACATGCTTTTGAGACTATGTTATATTTTGTATATATATCTATGTGCAATAGAAGTAGAAGACTAAGTAATCTTCCTATACGAAAGGTCTATGTATACTCGATATATATCTATTATGTGTATGTAGAGTTGTATGTAAACCTCAATGTAGACTAATGAAAAGTTTTAGATTTTCATTAATCTTGACTTATGAATGTAACCTATGAGTCTAGTCTTAGTCCTCAAAGAGGACAAAGACACCGGTTACGTCTAGGGGATGCTCCCGGATGTGACATGTATAATATTTAATTAAATATTTTATGATATTTTGATTTATCGCAATGGTGACCTTGTAATTTGATGTTGATGCTAAAATCTAATAAATATTATATATATATATATATATATATATATATATATATATATATATATATATATATATATATATATATATATATATATATATATATATAATGATGATGATATATACATTGTTTTATCAATTACAACTTTTCATATTCTTCCTTTATAAGAATTATGATTATAATTAAAAATAATATTAATGTACTCATTTATCAATACACTAATAATATAATTATTAAAGGGCTTAATGACTTAAATTCTATCATTATATGATTAAAATATTTACATTTAATTAAATAATTAAACAAATTTTAATTTAGTAAAAGCGAAAAATAGTAATTCAATAATTTAGTTTGGAACTTCCCACTTATAATAATATATGATGATATGATATGATTAATGCTATATATCTATTTTATGAATTAATTTATTGATATTTTAAACCAAAATTGAAATCTCATTTTGACTTAATATTCTTGTGATTCTTCAAAGTAGGAGAATCAGAAACAGACGATTTCTTCCCACTCTTTGATCCGAGAAATGGATAACAATTTCTTATCGGCGGAGAGACTAGTAGCTGAGATAGTAGGGGACGAGATGAAGGAGCAGAGGTTGGTGATGGATATAGAGAATCCGCAAGAAGCAGAGATGGATACAAAAAGTCCACAAGAGGTGGAGGTGGATACGAATTTCTCATTCTCAAAGAAGGAAAATAATAACCTTGTTATTTAAAGTGAACATCCTTGTTACCATGCAAGGACTCAAGGATAACCAGATTCTGGCCTTCTCTTTGTGCTGGCATTGTTTTTATACCGTTGGTTCATAAGCGAACTAATGAATGAAATGTATGAGAGAACTTTTGCTAAGAAAATGGGGGAAGAACCAGAGAGAATTGTGGCTTAGAGGTTGGTAAAGAGATGAAAGAGGAGGGGACACAATTGGCGGAGGTGGATATTGATTTCTCATTGGGGGAAGGCGCAATGGTGGAAGAGTAAAAGGAGGATGGGGCAGAGATGGATATTGATTTCTCATCGGCAAAGGGCATGGTGACAAGGATGGTGGATGAGGAGATGAAGGAGGCGGGGGCGGATGTGGATACAAATAATCCGATGGATATGACAAAGGAGGAACGCTTTTGTAATCATTTACTATGTAAATAATCCTGCCTGAATTGGGACGACGGTGGTGAATGACGGGTTGTCATATACGTACCAAAGTGATCCTCGTCTACCACCTCGATCAGATTATTTGAATCCACATCCTTAGTCTTCTCCTTTGTCCCCTCTTTGATTGTCTCTTCCACCACTGCGCCTTATGCTTATGAGAAATTGACATCAACATCTACTTTCTATGGATTCTTGGCTTCCACTTGCGTCTCCTCTTCCTTCATCTAGTGCCCCACAATCTCACCATGGTATTCTTTGTCTCCTCGCTCACCTTCTCATCCAAGGTTCCCTTTGACCCCTCCTTCATTAGTTCGCTTATAAAAGAAGTAGTAGTTCAAAAAAGAAAACCAAAATTTGGGCAATGTGATTCCTTGAATGGTAATCGGGATCTTTGCTTCAAACATCCAATTCATTCTTTTACTCTATTTCAAGTGAAAAAATTCAATGCTCTTTCAATGAGAGTTGAGAATCACGAGGAAGAGACAATTAGAAAATCAAAGGCATAAGCAGTTATAAAGGAAATCACATTATAGGATTTTGGAGAAAATTAAAAAAAAATAACTTCTCGTATGAAGAGTCATGGGTCAATTATCACATCACATATGTTTGACAAAAGAATTTTCCCTTTACTAAGTCATGACATGTTGATGAAGTCCGTCATCATTTCTTTGTTGAGGATGAAGAAGTGGTAACATGAAAGAAAACCACTTTAATTCTATATTTATTTTCAGCCAATTGATTGTTCGATCATTATATGTTAGTCAATGTAATTAAAATTATATGTCCTGGAGTATTAAATGTTAAAGGTGAGACTTTAGAATATTGTCATGAACTTTTAGTCGTAAAATTTAAACTCCGTAACATTAAATATTTCTTAAATATACAAACATAAAAAGTGATTAGATATCCCAACCTAGAATTTCTCAAATATAGTAAGCTAAAAATTGATTAGTCTCAACCTGGAAAGCTACACTATTAAATTGGACACAACATGATTAAGAGCATCAAAAAAGAAGCCCTCCTTACTAAAGATATTATAATATCTTTCCTACAATGACAAGTATAAGATTCAGATTGGTGCAAGTGTATAGATCCAAGAATGGTTCAATTCTCATACTATTTTACCATGTTTAAATTTTCCATCACAAAAGTTGTTCAATACTATCCTTATTTAGTAGGATTTGTTTTCAGGCTTGAGAGTCATTTTTATAGTACCAAAGATATTTATTTTATAGTAAAAGTACAAGTTATTTTGTGTATAATACCTCCACCATAGTTTAGCACATAAGCTTGTGTAACATAAACCAAGATTCTCTTTCTCCTATGAGAGACAAAAAAAAATTCATCCATTTTGACTAGAATTACTCTTACCCAATTTCTTGTTGCTCTAGAAAAACTTACAAAAGTCCTGTATAATTCCTCAATAACACATATAGGAAGACTAATAGCAGACAATATATAAATACTCATGCTTTGAAAAAAACTAATAAAGAGAACTTATTTACCACTATAAGATATCTTTTTTCCTTATTCAAGCTTGAAGCTTTTCTTTAACTTTGCCAATCAACTCACCGTAATGTTTATTTCTTTTTCTAATATGAGTAATAGAATAGGTAAGGGGCACTCTTGAATTAGTTGATTTCGCCCCTAAATATTTCATAGGGAGTACCTTATTCCACTTGAAAAGAAATTATTGAAACACATTTTGATGTAAATAATAAAAGTCTTATCTTTATTCAATTTATGACATTATTGCTTTTCATACTATTGCAAAATAGTCATAATTTTTCTTAAGGAGTAACTATGAGTATTAGCAAAGATAATTGTATCATCTACAAATGCTAAATGAATAAGATTAACAATCGACTTAAGCATATCAAAAGATGATGATGTTGGTTAACGCCCAGTCCTTTCGTAAAATGTCAACAAGTTGCATTTTGGTGCAAAGGAACTTGGGACTAATGAAGTTAGATTTCACCTTTTCTGGAATTAAGTGGCAATAATTGTTTATGTTCTTTGTGCGTTCACGAAAGACTAGATTTACAACTATTTGTATAGCTGATTTGTCATCTGTGAACACCTTGATTGGATCAGTAACTAGAAAATGCAGTTCAGCAAGTAGCCTTGCCAACCGTACCAATTCAGCTACAAGAGCTTCTAGGTTTCTACACTTTGCTTCAGCAGAGCTTCTGCTAATTAACAGTTTGCTGTTTTTGGGATTCTAGGAGATCTTCGTGTGTTGGGACATGAGTCCCAGTCTTAGTCACAATATTCAGTGAGCTTAGTGAGATTGATTCCGTTTTAAGAAAAAATCCAAGGCCTGGGGATTTTTTTAAACATATCTCACAATCCAACGTGAGGTTTTGGAATGTTTAATAAATTAACTTAATACACGCACACTAAAGGAAATTTTAGGTCTAGTAATTGTCAAATATACTAACTTCCCAATCAGCCATTAATATGTTGTGATATCTTCTAACTATGAATTAGCAATTTACCAATGTGTAGATCATACTCCACACTAGTTAGCTTTTTCTTGAATGCTAAAGGAGTACTTGCAACCTTTTCTCCACTTAAGCAAGCTTCTGAAATAAGTTGCTAGGCATATTTCCTTTGATTCAGTAATATCACTTCCTTTGAGTTCAACACCTCTATCCCCAAGAAGTATTCAAGATTTCCCAAGTCTTTCATCTTGAAGTTCTTATGCCATGTAACATTTCCCATTTTGAATCATTTGTGAATTATTTTCAATGATCAAGATATCATCAGTATACACCAAAATCATAGTTATGACATCGTCTTCCTTTTTAGTGAACAACGAGTGTCATGGACACACTGAGATAACATGCTGACAGTAGTTCTTCAGTAAGCTTGATGTTCTTGATGCCTTTTCTTGAGATAACATACTGACAGTAGTCCTCAACTTACATACTTTATTCTCTCCCGTTCTCTAGAAGCGAAGAGGAAGGTAACCTTTTTGCAACTGGAGAGAAATTTTCATGATAATTAAGGCCTTCCTTCTGAGCTTATCCTGTTGTAATTATTCTAAGTTTGTACCTTTCCACTTCACCATTGGACTTGTATATAATCTTGTACACCCATTTTGAACCAATTGACTTCTCACCGGGTGGTATGTCAACAATGGCCCAAGTATCATTGTCTTCTAAAGCTAGGATTTCTTGATGCATGGCATACATCCAAAACTTATCTTGAGTTGCATCCTGAAAAGATTGAGACTTATAGTTGTTGAAAAAACATGTCAGTAGGACTTATATCCTGGGGATACATTTTCACAACAAACATGGTTAGTAATAGAATGAGGATTAGATTTCTTCGGCACAACAAAATCTTTGAGACACGTACACAAGTGGTTTCCAGGATCTATGTGTCTTTCTTGGACCGACATTCACTAAAGTCATATCCTATATGTGAACAACAGATGGATTCACCTCCTCCTATAGTAGTGAATTAACAAAATCCTACATAAGAATTGCTTCTTCAATAGGATCTGAGCTTGGTTCTGTCACTTGTGCAGGAGAGTCTATAGAAGCACAGAGGTCTGATATTTGCAAGTCATCATTCAGACATGGAACCTGAGTGGAAGCATCATCTATATGATACGAGATATCAAGTCCTTAATGGAAATACCCCCTCTTTGAATACATTATCCCTACTAATAAACACACTCTACAAAAAATTTTGATTCAATAAAAATATATACAAGTATTGACATCTCTTAGAACAAGTTGAATATTTTGTCTAGTGGTTAAGGGGATACGAAAATTCCACGAGGTTCCGTGTCTAATCCCAACTAGTATCGTAATTATTTTTTATTACAAACACCGACACCCCTTGATGAAAATTTTGACTCCGCCATTGTATGTATGCTAAAAGGTTACAGAAGAATTAGATGGAACATTAACCCTATACTTGCTAATTGCTAGTAGTTTCAACAAGGTTACCAAAATGGGTTAGCTTATAACATGTAGAAGACCTAATAATTAGTCTAGTAAAAGTAGCACCATCCTAGAGCCTTGCTTAGCTAAGGTCCTTTTTCTTTTGGTGGGAGGATTGGAGGCTGGCTGGGGCTATTGTACTAGTAAGAGAGTGATAAGAGTTTTCATCGAAAGTATTAGCCTATCTTTCTACTTGCTATTTGTATCTACAACACAAGCAATGCATCTGTTCTTTATCAATATAGTCATTAGATTTTAGATACTAGAAATAGATCATAAGCAAAAAAGTTGAGCAGCATGAACAATTAGCTGGTAAAGCATAACAAGAACATATGTCATTACCTTCTCAAGAGCAAGGGCTCGGGTCAAGACATGTTTGAACCCATCATTAATAACTGCCTTGTACCTCAAAATTATGTCTGGTTGTTCTTGAATTCGCCTAGCTTTGTTCGAAAGTTCACTTTTGTCAACAACATAATTTACCCATCTCTCAGCCTGTTCTGCATTGATAGTGTAGCAGTTAAGGAAACTTCACGAGCTCGGATGGGTCGAATAATGCAAGATGGTTTCTGTAATAGACCACAAGAAGGAAATATCCCAAACCTGCAAAACAAAAGCGAAGACACTCTCATCAAAATCATTTGGAAATGCGGGGGTTTTACATTAATACCACATAACTTGTATATCTGTTTTATCTTCTAAGTTTGGTTGAATAAGTTAGGACTAAATAGTATGACAAGAATACCATGGCGGATTATAACTTCAGGTAAATCAGATATTAAAAGAGTTGGTGACCTTAATTAACTTGATATAGTGGAGGATGAAGGGAACTTTTTGTACTCAATTGAATTTTCAGCTTAGTAGTTCTACAGGTAAGGACTGAATCTAATTTTATAGATGATTTCATGGCATGACAAATAATTGGTAAAATCCATAGATTTCATTTTTAGATCTTGCAACCAAAAAGCTTAAAATTCAATACAATTTTACAAGGTCATAGAATTCGTGCAGCCACTACCAGTCAACGGACCAGGTTCCTTGAATAAAATAGAAAGATATCAGAGTAAATAACAACAATAATACAAAATAAGAAGTTTACGTGAAACCCCCTTGCTGAAGGGAGTAAAACCACGACCTGTTGCACATGATTTCAACTGTTCACTAATCTTTTTTATGAAAAAGTGAACAATGTTAGAAAAAGTTATTAATATCACGACCAAGATATCATTCTATTACGTGAAGAGTCTAACCATATACAACACTGCCACTAAGCTACCAACCCTAGATAAATTAGATTTTTTCTAAGAGGATACAACACCACCAACTAAAACACCAAACTCTAATAAACATTGTCCACTAAAGTAGTTAACTCTAACAAATTTAGACTTTTGCACTAAACGACTATCTGAATCCTTTATAGATGTAGGATTAGATTTACAGTACATGTTTAAAAGAATTTATCCTAAGACCTCTAAGCTTGCAACTCTATCTGGTTCGAGTTTGATCTTGAGGATGAATCTTCACTTGATTATTAGACACACTCTCTATTCATCTGTTGTTTCCTTCCCCTTGTCTCTCAAGTCATGTTCGCCATATCACCCTAAGAACCACCTTAACACCCCCAATTGATTCCCACTTTCGACATCATAAAAAAAAAGTAAAGTAAAACAACAAAACAAGTAAGATTGATAAGAAAGATCTGAGTCAAGGAGAACACCGACATAATTATTAAGACAGAGGGTAACATAAATTAACCACAACAAAACAGGAATCTATTTCATATGCACAAAAATCAGCAGCCAATACATTCAAGTTAAACTGATATCTGAGAGCCTCAAACACTGTCCACACAAAAATAAAGACACGGGAGAGGACTATGATAAGGAAGGCTGATGGGACAGACTGGTGATAACAAGGGTAAGCCTGGAGTTTGTTGCGACATTATCCTTGATCATTTTCTCCTGGAGAGCAGCAACATTTGCAAGGATCCCATCATTCTGCTTCGGCAACTCCTTAACAACTGCAATATCATGTCCCTCAGTTTTTGCCTTGAGCAATTCTGCCTTTAGAATAGCAATTTTAACATCTTTGTTGCTCACACGTACAGTCATCTCTTCTAATTCATGCTTCAATTGGTCTGCTTCTTGATCAACTAAGATACTTTACTCTGTGGATTTCCCTTTCCTTTAGCACACTCACATTAGACCAGAGTGCTTAGGGAAAATGATTGCTTGGAAGTACCAATTTTGACAGCTCCTACAGGGAAGTTGAAATGGTTAAACACATTCGCCTGAAAGTACCCATAACCCAGGACATGCTTTCCCTTGTGTTTTATTACTATTTTGTACAAGTGTTCCATCATGAGGGTTGAAAGATCTACATGTTCAAACTTGAATATTGACTCCATAATTAATAAATCAATTACAGAGGCCACGATCCTCTACTTAGATCGAGGAAGAAGAACTTTGTTTACAAATTCAAAAACCAACTGATACTCACCTTTCATGAGTTCCTTCAAACCCCAGCATGACGAGTGTTACAAATTTCTGAATATTCCTTCACAAATTCCACATTTGTAAGTTTTTCCAACGACTGACCTGATACCACCCGTAGGCACTCCCAATATTTCTCCAAGCAAGTCCTCATCCAACTGTAGACTCTTGTTACCAACCTTGGTGCTTATGCTGCCATCCTTAGAAAAGTCAATGTTATAGTAGAACTCTCGCACTTCTTCCTCATGATGGATATGAGATTTGATCTCAAACAGGTGTCTCCATGATTTAATCTCCACAATATCATGCAATAAGTCTATCCCTGGCTTGTGAATGATATCCATGTCAAACACCCTTCCACCCAGAATCTTTCTTAGACGCAGATTATCAAGATAGTTTGCTTATCCACCTAGTGACCATCATGGCTACTAGTAAGACTTGTTCCTAGTGAAGGTGTCTCATGATCATCATGAGTGATTTCTCTCTGTATTTTGGATGAATCCATGTTCCTTTTTATCCTTTGCCTTTCTTTATTTCCCCGTATCCCTTCTATACCACATATTCCTTTGATTTGTTTTCATTCTTTCCCTTACTACCCCTTTTCTGTTGTTTTTTCCTCTTTCATTTAGTAATTTCTCTCACACCTTTATGTTTGGACTTTTCAATTGAAATATCTACCACTGCAGTAGTGCGTATTTCAAAACACCTATCCCCAGACTTATTTTTCTTTTTTTAGAAGCAGTAACAATTGAATTAGATTTCATAGCATTCCCCATGAGTTTCTTTTATTCAAATCTAGTGAAAGTCCTTCTCTTATGTGTTTCTTTGGCCACCTTTTCCTTTGCTTTTGAGAATATGAGAGTCGTCCTCTTCTGAGTCAACCATTTGAGAGGGAGATTGTCCACATACATGTCACTAGAGTCAGATGAAAGATATTAACTAATATTAGGGGTTTGGTGAACGCAGGTTAAGACCCACCAAATCATGTCTTCCAACCATTGTTAATCTTCTTCATGCAGTACCTCTTCACTAATCCTTGTTAGACTCTAAAACTATATTTCACTAGCAGCAAGAGTATTGGATTCAAATGACTTATTTTTGGGAAGGTCTCCCTCAAATAAATAGTTAGAGAGCATTTAGAGTAGGGACCAAGTTTATTTGAGAGGGCAGATTTATAGAGGTTAAAAGATAACTGGGGTTAGGAGGACTGGTTTTATCAATGTTGACCGAGGAGATGGTCGACATTTTACACCGAGACAGTTAATTAGAAGATGTGTAGAATGTAACCGAGTCTATTTCACTCAGAGACTCTAGAAGTTTGATTGAGGAAATGGAGATTGAGACATGTTGTTTGAAAGTAAGAGATGAGAAATATAAGAGAGAAGATGAGATAGAGAGAGATAAAGATAGGGTTTTGGCAGAAGACTTAGAAACAAGGTATTTGAAATGTGAGGAGATGGAGTGAATAAATGTCTAAAATAGAAGTTGAAATGATGTGTTAAGTCCACGAGTATACCATTGCTTAGATTTAAAGCGATGGGACAACTGTTAGAGGGGACGATGACTAGCACATTCTTACCTTGGGAGATACCAAGTCGTCAACTGCAAGTAAATACGATTCCTGAATAGTTCTGGCCATTCTTTACTTCTATGCTTTCCATGGGTGTATACTTGTAATGAGTACATATATGACCTCTCTTAAGCAATGCATTACAAGAAAAGAGGATAGCTGGCCTCCAAATCATAACCAAAACAAGGATTAGAAGTTGTTTGGTCAATGTAGGTTCATCAACCTGTTGCTCTCAATTGATCCTTGCTAAGAGCTTTGGTGAAAATATCTGCAATATGATCTTATGTCCTGCAATATTTTATAATGATGTTTCCCTTTTCAATATTATCTCTTAAGTAGTGATATTTGACATCAATGTGCTTTATTCTTTTTGTGCTGGACAGGATTCTTACCCATGTTGCTTGCACTGGTGTTGTAACACATGAGGGGAATAGCGTTCATATGGACTCCAAAATCCTCTAGTTGTTGCTTGATCCAAAGAAGTTGGGCACAACAGAATGCGACAACTATATATTAAGTCTCTTTTATTTAGAGGGCTATTGAATTTTGCTTCTTGGTTCCCCAAGAGATGAGTGAAGATCCAAGGAAATGTGTTATTCTAGAATTGCTCTTTCTTTCTACCTGATACCATTTAAAGTCACCATCTTCATTTTCTACTAGTTCAAAAGAGTCACCTATAGGATAAAACAGGACCAGGTCCCCTATTTTCTTCTGATACCTCAGGATCCGATTTGCTTCCTTTAGATGAGATTCCCTGGACATGCTTGGAATCTGCACATGTTCCTATGTTGAAGATAATATTCAACCTACTTTTTTTCAAATACAATAGGGATCGCATAATACCTCTGTACATGGTTTGATTCACCAATGAATCACCCTCATCGGCTTTCACTTTTGAGTTTATACCCATGACAGATATCAATAGGTTTGGAATCAACCATATGAAACTTCTTTAGCAGCTCATTTAGGCACTTCTCTTGACAAATTGAGGTGCCACATGAGGTTTTCTTGAGCAACAGATCTAAGAAAAATACAATTCTCCCATCATGCTCACATCGAATTCATTTTCTGTAAGAGTGGCAAATTCTTCACACAAATGTTTTGAGGTAGCTTTGAAGATAATTTCGTCCACATAAACTTGGATGATGATTAGATCTTATTCTCTTCTCATTTATGTGTGTGCTTCAGTCCGTACAAGGCCTTTTGAGTTTGAACACATGATTTGGAAAGTTGGCATCCTCAAATCCAGGTGGTTGTTTAACTTTATACCCTTCTTCCTTCAGATCCCCATTGGTTCACATTTGAGAATTCAGTGGAGAGATGAGATTTTCAAGGGGATGAGTTGACTTGTGCTTCTATCCTGATTTAGAGGTCAGGGGTTGGGTTTGATCCATATGTTCATCTTCATCTTTAAAATTATCATGATTAATAGGATGAGTTTCTTCTTTATTTGCATGATGGGAAAGACCAGGTCCCATAGTAGGTTGGTCGTCTTCTTTAACCTTTTCAAATGAACGAGGATTAGCAACATTGAATTCTAGATTCACTTCAGCTTCAGTCCCATTATCTTCAGTATTATGTTCTTTGAGAAACTCAAATATATCATCATCATCCTTTATATCTATGGTCTTCATATCACCACTTTCATAAAAAACAACATTAACACTTTTCTCAATACATAGTGTTCTTTTGTTGAAAACTCTATAAGATTTTCTTGATGTTGAGTACCCTAAAAAGAAACCTTTTTTGCTTCTAGGATCAAACTTCCCCAGACCGTCTTTTCCATTTTTTAACACAAAGCACTTGCACCAAAAAGGCCTTAGGTAGCTCGACTTTGGTTTCTTATTGTTGAGTAGCTTATAGGGTGTTTTTTTCAAGAGAGACCTAATCAAACATCTATTGGTCACATAGTAAGAAGCATTGACTGCCTCAACCCAGAACTTTTGAGAAGGATTTGAATCAATGATCATGGTTCTGGTGACGTCTACTAGAGTTCTATTCTCCCTTTCCACCACGCCGTTTTGTTGAGGTGTTGATATGCTCAAACTTACTTCTCAAATAAAAAGTAAAGTGGTCGTATCAAGTAAGGAACCCAACTAATGAGGTTGGGATCGTTCCCACGAGGAAAATAGTTCAGACTTAACTTCAATCTATTATTACTACTATTTAGTCAATTATTTCCTTGGAAAGCAAAGACAATAAAAAGGGGGTTTTCTATTTCAAATTAAATGAGAACAACTAGCGAAATTAATGGACACAACTAACAGCTTCAAATGTTGGAGTTTAATCAATTAATAAATGTAACTAGGGTTTACGTATTTCCCACGGGTTCATAACTTGATAATTTTAACTATAACAATTCTTTCCTAGTATCTTGCATGCAAAGTGATAAGTTATGTATTTCTAAATTCTAGGTCCGGTATCTAGAAAATTTCACTCTGCACCTTGATCCGGCTACGTGTTTTGCTATACTAACCCTTACCTTTACCTCATATTAAGCATCGTAGTCGATATTTGACTAAGTTATTACCTCGTACCTATCAATACTAGCCTATTAGATAGTATACACTAAATCTATGTTGATAATTTTTTTCATATTATCTACCTCCTTGGTCCGGCAAGTAGCATTAAGGAGAGTTCTAACGTTGGTCATCCGTTAAAAAGACTTCCAAGCGAAAGAATTATAAATACATGCAAGGCACTATTCTAAAAGTGTTATTTTAGTTAGGCTTTACCTCATTATTCACCTATGGTTCCCACAACCCTAGTTATGGAGTTTAGCTACCCATAGTCATAATCACAATATTCAAATATGTAATATAAGAATTCATGCACTTATTTCAATGAGAAAGAATAAAATCCAAAAACTTGATTAATCAACAAAAGTCACCAACAATCAATTACTGAAATTAATTGAAGACTAAAGATTCTCCAAAGTGTAACAATAATCAGCAAGTCTAATCCACACAAGAATCTAAAATAACAAAGAGTCTAAAAATAATCAAGAGTCTAACCACGAGTCTAAAAATAATCAAGAGTCTAACAACAAAAACGAGGTTTTTCAAACTATTTATAAAAAATAAAAACCTAATTAAATAAGGACTCTATTTGCTGGAAATTTGTCAAAATGTGGCTGGGTCGACGGACCTCGCGACGGATCATCGTGGTCACGACGAGCTGTCATGGATTTCGTCGTCCTATACTTGTGCAATTTCTTCTACTGCTCTCTTCATTACACTCGACGGCGGGAATGACGGATCATCACAAGCACAACGGTCCGTTGAGGGTCTCCGTTCCAAAACACTTGAACTCTTGGAATTTGGGTACTGGGACTACTTGTCAGATCTTCATGACGAACCAGCAGGACGGACCGTCATGGCTATGACGGTCCGTCACACACTTCGTAAACCCACACTTGGTTGGAATTCCCCATCTTCCTTCAGCAGCTACACTATGATGCCCCCTACGGACCGTCACGAGCACGACGAACCGTCACAAGCTCCGTAGGTGGTACTTTTCTGCATTTCTTGCTCAAAAACCTTCGCATTCATCTTTTCGACAGATTTCCTGCAAATAAAGAGAAACTTACATAAAAATTAGTACAAAAAGGCTTTTGGACACACTAAACTTAAGGTAAAGTATTAAAAATACCGTAAAACTATGGTATATCAGGTGTTCTGGGCGTTGGGAATTTATGATTGGTATGATTTTCTGCACATAAGACATTAAGCTTTGCATTTTAAAACTCAGTTCCATAGTCATATCTGATCCCAACAATCAACCAATTTAGCTTGGTTTGAATCATTTTTAAAAATATCATCAGCACATTAGTGATCTCTCTTTTTTACTTGAGAAACATAGTCCATGTGAATGAGCAGTCATCCACGACCATTGGGATGTTCTTCTTTCCGCTTTGACTATGGATTTTAACAGGTGCTGACATATCCATATGTATTAACTTAAGGACCCTTGAAGAACTAACCTACTTCTTTGATTTGAATGAGGATCTGGTTTGTTTCCCTTTGACACATGCATATCACACTTTGCTCTCACTAAAGTTCAAGTTTGGCAGACCACGGACCAGGTCCATAGAGACCAGAGACCAGCTCGTTCAGTAGAAAAAAGCTAACATGACCTAGCCTTCTATGCCACAAGTCAGCATTTTCACTTTGAACACTTAGGCATGTTAGATCGTCTCCATAAGTTTGCTATAGCTTTGCAACATACATGTTTTTCCTCCTTCTAAGAGTCAGGATCACCCTTTTTGTAGACAGATAGGTGAACATATTTGCATTTGTCTAACAAAAACTTGAATTCATTTCCCTTATCGTATATCTGGGGAACACTAAGGAGACTGTATTTTAACCCACTCACATAGTACACATATTTTAATGTAATCTTTAATATATTTTTTGAATCTTCCAACTCTAAGAATATACTCGTTCTTTACATCGCCAAAAGAGATATCCCACCTTAAAGTTCCTTGAGTTAAAGGATATTTTTGGTGTTTCCAGTCACTTGCTTCAAGCAGCCACTGTCCATAAACCAACATGTCTTGTTACTTCCTTCACTCACCTGTAACAAACATTACTTATTAGACATGGAAACCCACTTCAATCTAAGTTCCCAATAGACTCATAAAGGTGTAATAAGAGTGTTTTTTTGCTCAATGTGGCAGATTTGTTCTTTTCATGTTCGAGGCCCTAAAAACAAGAGCAGGTACCCTCCTTTTAGAAATTTTCCATCTAGAAGATTTAACATTGGATCAAATCCCCCTTTCTGAGACTTTTTCTGTCTAGAATAGATAAAGAATTTCTGTTGTGAGGCCTTCCAAGAAGTGTAGTACCCTTTTAGGTTGTCATTACGACCACAATGAAGATATAGTAAATTATCTGAAATAGCTACATAATTGTTGTGGGGGTTGTAGATAGGAGAAATGTTTGTACTACCCAATCCCTTTCTGTTGTAATTTCTTTCAATAGTGATGTTTGAGAGCAGTTTGAAAGAGTTTGTCCATTTTAGAGAAGTTTGAAATTCTTCCTTATGACGGACCAGGTCCCTCTCCATCTGATCATTTCTTTGCAGGGCTAGAGCAAGTGAGGTCTCAACGGTATTCATTTAGATTTCTAACTCTGCTTGGAGGTTAGTGTCTTTCCCCCTTTTTTTTCCTGATTTCTTAATCATTCGATTCAATTGCTCCCTAGGTTCTAGTTTTTCAAATTCTAGAACCATCTCTTGTTCTTCAAGAACTGACATCTAAACCACCATCACCCCCTTATCTTAATTTAGACTATCGAGACTGTTGTTCATAGAGTCCTTTTCAGCGGTTAACTCTATAACATAGTCAATCAAGCCATTGTCTAGGTTCCTCAACATTCGAAAAGAGTAAGTATTTACGTTTTCTTAAGGTAAAAATGGGTTACCTTTTCTTCATTGTTTGATTTTGCCATGAAGTCAAACAATCCATCAAACACATTTGCCTCATATTGAACAACCAACATGGATGCATCATTAGGGAATTCTGATTCTCCTAATTTACTTGAAGAGTCTCCCCATACAACAAGAGCTTTATTCACGACGTGATCATCTGCAACTTTTGCTTGCATTTTTATCAATGACCAGGTCCTTTCTTTTGTCTTTTTCGCCTCCACATTTTGATTCTCTTTATTTTCAGCGTTAACCATCGGACAATCTCTCATAAAGTTCCTAACATTTACGCACATGTGATAGATGTCACTAGCAGTTGCAATTTTAGAAATGTTTCCTCCTTTCCTGAACCCTCCATGTTTTCTCACAATTTTTTAAAATCTCTTTGTTAGATAGATCTTGTCATCTTCTTCACTATATTTTTCACCAGATGAAATTTTGAGGACTAGTGACTTGTCTTTTTTAGCTTCCTTCTTTGTGATGTCCTGATTTCAGCTCATCTCATCAGTTTTAAGATTCCCAATGATAGCGTCCGTTGTCAAGACTTTCAGATCCTTAGCCTCAGTAATAACATCCACTTTACTTGCCTAAGACTTAGAAAGGATTCAAAGCACTTTCCTATCTTGCTTGCTTTTGTTTATAGGTTTACCTAGACTTCGTAGCTCATTGGTTATGGAGGGAGTTTTGTATGAATATCATGAATAGTTTCACCTTTCTTCATTGTGAAATTCTCATATTGGCTTGTCAGCATGTCCACATTTGATTCCTTCACATGCTTTGTCCCCTCATGGGCAGTCCACAAGAAATCCTAGATGTCATTTGTTGTTTCACATGCAGAAATTTGATTGTATTCTTCAGCACCAATCGCACACACCAACTACTTCTTTGATTTGTAGCTTTTCTCAATTTTCTTTTTGTCTGCTTCGTTGTATTGTTTCCGAGTCTTCAGAATAACTCTTGTTATTTCACTATTCTTCACTTTAGTAGTTGGAATGAAGGATCTATTCAACATTATGTCCCGTAGTTTGTTATCTTCAGCCATCAGATATCAGTTCATCCTTGTTTTCCACCAGCTATAGAACTTGCCATTTAAACGTAGTGGTCGTGTTGGTGATTGTCCCTCTTCTATGTTCAACGGAGCAGTCATTCTTTGATAAGAGTGTCTCTCTTGATTTTTAACCAACCAGAGAGCACAGACTCTAATACTAATTGATAGAATGCGTGCTTCCACTACCAGACAATGGACTATGTCCTTTAATTGAACCAGAAGGATACCGCAGAGTAAATAATAACAACACAAACTGTTTACGTGAAAACCTCCTCACTCAAAGGAGTAAAATAACGACCTAATCCACATAAATTTTTAACTGCTTCACTAATCTTTCTTAAGAAAAGTGAACCCAATTACAACCAATGTGATAAAAAGATAGTAATGTCATGACCAAGTAATCACCCTATTACTTGAAGAGCCTAAGCAGATACAACATTGCCCACTATACTATCACCCCTAGATAACTTAGACATTTTCTAATAACCCGTCCACTAAAAAACTAACTTTAGATGATTTAGAATTTGACTGATCAGATACAACACTACCCACTAAATAAGTTAACTCGAACTAATTTAGACTTTTGCACCAAACAACTATCTAAATCTTTTATAGATGTAGGATCAAATTTATAATATATGTTCAGTAGAATTAATCCTAAGACCACTAACCTTGCAGCTCTATCTAGTTCGAATTTGATCTTGATGATGAATTTTCACTAGAGTATTAACCTTTGCACGAGTTCTTAAGTTTTTTCAAGTTGAGAAAACTAAGATTGTGACAATAGGACATTAGGTTAATGAAAAATAGTCATAAACTTTGAGAACATACCATTGGTTTAGGTTTCTGCCCTTTTTGCCACAGTTGGAGACTATGCACCAACCAAGTATACGTTTTACAGCCTGGCAGTGGAGAATGCGTCTCACTAAGCATCAGGTCCCTTTAAAAGGTCTGTGGCTTTGTCAAATCATTAGTTGGAGACTATGCACTAACCGCTTGTAGTGTTTCCAGCCTGGCAGTGAAGAGTGTATATCACACTATGGAATATGTCCATTTACAAGGTCTCGGGGTTTGTCAAATCATCAACACTACAAATAACACAAGGAAAATAAAATCATATATGAAGTTGAGGCCCACTCAATACCTTACAGATCAAGTTCAATAAGGCTAAATAGTTTTCATGGGGATAAATATCGAAAGAGAGTGCTTCTTAAGATAAAACTGTCATATATCAGTATGACTTTATCCTTGTATAGTTGATCCACATTCACGTTTGTACTTTTTGTATCATATATGTAATTCGTCACCTCTAACAATTCTATATAACACAATTCACCATTTTTTTTATTTTACCAAGCTGGGAGCGAGTGTATCCTGTTCAGCACTTTCATCACAGACAATTGAACCAGTCGACACATCAAATCTTTCAATATCATCAAACATCCTTATCAATTGTATCAATACAAAGGGGATATATTCCAAATCCAATCTCTCGTTTCATCACCTCAACCTACAATTTTACTCCCATATCAGTTCTTATACTCATTGGAGAGGAGTTTCCTTCTACAATGTTTCGTATTTCAATTTTTTCGACTCATCTATATTCAACTCAACCGCAATTGTTGAAACTAGATTCATGAAGGAAACATGTCCATAAACTAATATCCCATCAAATGCCTCAACAAAATTGATATATTTCATTATCTATCTGATTAAACTCACAACAACGAAATTGATTCTTAGTCGAACTCTTCTTTGTTGTAGTATAGAAGAATATAAACACAATTTGAATCTTTCAATTCTGATTTGATTTGTTATTTTAGGAGTCACGTTTCTATAATTGACATTAGGAGCGAAACTGATTGGCGTGGTTTTAGGGATTTGACTTCCCATTTTTAATTTTCCATTAAAAGCGCAACAAAAAAATACGTAACCTTTAATTAATTATGTATCCGACCCTCTTTCTAATGTATCAGACTTATATTATTGTATCCGTCTTTTAAAATTTTTGAGCTTTTTTATAATTAAAAATTTTTAAGGCATAGATAGTAATTTTTGCCTTAAAAGTATGTGATTTCTATAATTTTCCCTTAGTAAAATTAGCTCTGAATCTAAGGCCCAATCAATACCTTACAAATCAAGTTCAATAGGGCTAAATAGTTGGCTTGGTGCTAGATCTCAAAACAGAGCACTACTTAAGATACAACAGTCAATGAAGTATCTCATGTAATTTGTGCTCTTACAAATAAAACTATTAATAAAAAGCACAAAAACTATATTTCAAACTGAGCTCAAAGAAACCATCTATTCTTAAGATGAAAGTTCCAAGATGAGGATGTTGAGGTGATGTGTGGGCTTACTAGGAATGATAAGATTTGGAAAGAAAATATATGGGACAAGGTAGGAGTCTTCTCCGTGGTGAACAAGATGAGAGAAGCAGGTTTAAGATAGTTTTGGCATGTTAAGATGAGAAATATAGATCCCCCGATGAGGAGGTGTGAGAAGTTGAGACAAGTAGGTATCAGGACAGGAAACAGATGAAGAGGTAATTAGACATGTTAGTTTATAGTTGAGCATTCTCTTACTTTCCTATATGATAAACTCGGTTGTTGCACTTGGACCTCATTTATTAATAGTGGTAATTAGGGGTACTGTCAAACGAGTGGGTTGGGTTGAAATTGCATATATTAAAATGGATTGAAATAAAAATCGAGTTGTGTCTAGACCCGCCCAAATTTACTTTTGGCTCAAATGGGCTAAAAGACGAGTTGGATCCTGACCCGATCAATCTCAATAATTTAGATAGGTTAATTGTGTGGGTAAAGAGGGTATCAGGGTGGGTTAATACATTGGAGAGTGGCGAGCGAGATTGTTGTATGTGCCTCAGATACATGCAAATCAACTTGAAAATAATGTATGTAGAACAAATTAAACCTAATTTTGTCTCATATATATGTATGATATACATGTATTTGACTTATATAAAGGCACCAAACTCTGGTAAGATACGTAATATTGCAAACTATAGTGTGTCTAAGATATTATCTTCTCCAAGCACCCCATTACTCATTTGCAGAAGCAACGCAATTTTGCAGAAATATCTATACCTACCCAATCTCACCCCCACCCCATAGTCTTCTCTAAATACCCTTATTTTTTTTTGTAAAAACATCTGGATACATGCCCATCTACCCACTATTTTTTTATCACTGTCTTCTGTCGTCTGCCAAAAAAAAAAATCTTCTTTCTTGTTTATCCTAATTAGAAGGTTTAGAATTCATCAAAAATTAAACTTTACTCCTACATATTAAATTCTTTCAAGAAAGAATCTCATGAATAATTTAGTATTTAAATCATAAAACGGATATATTCATGAATTTCTAAAAGTGTTTCCATCATTTTTCATCATTATAGTATAACTACTTTTATTCATATGTTGGATGTATAAAGTTTGCAGAAATGGTGACTGAAAATGGGAAACCAGAAGAAGAAGAAAAAAAGAAGTCAATTATATAGTCTTGATATGCGCTTTCAACAATTGTATTACATTTAGTAAGTCATGTAAGTAAAAATTGTCAAAATGATACAGGGAAATCCGATATGAAGTGCCTGAAGTGAACGTTAAAGTATATAACGAAAGATTAGGCTGTTTACATTCAATGTAGCCCATAAGTAGATGTATAAATGGAAAATAAAAAAATTGAATCAAATTAAAAACGAAACAAACCAAATTGAAAAGAGATATCTATAATTTTTCACTTAATTTGATTTGATATACATTTTCAATATCAACATAATTTATATAAGAGCTTATGCACACCTATATATAATTTTTTTATACGATGTATATACACTATTTAGAGATTTTATAATATCCTCTAAAAAGAACAATGTATTTTCTCTGATACACTAGCTTCCATTAATTTCATTTTATCCTAACACCCCATGAATTATTAAAAAAAATACTAAAACCTTCTTAAAAACGATAAAATAGTTTTCTTCATTGCAAAAGAGCTACAAATTCATAAGGAGAAAATGTCACTCGTTGAATTTTTATTTTTTAAAAGTAATAATCACTAATAGACAAAATTATGACTTTGAGATATCATAAAATTTTAATTATAAGGTATATTGACAGAATTAAAATTTGATCGTGATTAAATAAAAAATATAAATAAATAAATAAATAGAGAAAAAGAGAAAAGAATACTAAAAAATCATCACAGAACAGTTTTGTGTCTTGCTATTATATTTGAAGATATTGAGTTAGAAATATAAATAGGGTTGAGGAAAAAAGAAAGAGAAACTAACTAGTATTTCTTTGTTGTAGGACAACTTTAAAAATAACTGATGAATTATAAAGAAGAATATTTATTTGAAAATAGATGATGAGTTAAAAATTCTTTTTGTTTAATCAATTTTTTTAAAAATAAAAATAAAGAGTTTGTACAATGTTAGATATTAAAGTGACCTGTCCCAAAATGTAGAACAAGAACAACAAAAAAAAACTATTTTCTTAAACTCAAATCAATACTAAAGAAATCGATTGCACTTTTTGAAACTAGTTTTTTTTTTAATCTTTACATATTATCGAGATAAATTTGGTATGAAGGAAAATGTTTTCCATGGAAAATGTTATCCTAGAAAATGATTTCGTGGAAAACAAGTAGATATTGGACTTATTTTCTCATGTTTGGTTGGTGAGCAGAAAATATTTCCGGAATTGATTTTTAGTGTTTGATTTATGAATGAAAAATATTTCTGAGGAATATCTTTTATTTTTACTAGAATACAAAATATTTTATGAAATTGAAATATTTTTTAAAAAATTTATCCAAAAAAAATGTAATTTGAAATTGGAGGAGAGTGTTGGAAAATGTTTTCCTTAATTTTTGAAAGAATGTCATTTTCCTTAATTTTGAGGAAAATGAGTAGATTTGGAAAACATTTTCCAAGACTTTTGCCCCAACCAAACATGAGAAAATTGGAAAACATTTTCGAGAAAATGTTTTCCTTCATACCAAACACACTGAAAGTAAGAAAATTGGAGCACCTTTCACATATAACAAACATAAAATCATATTTGTATGTATAAATATAGTTTGAATAATTGTGTTTCGTAGCAAACTTTATATTTTCTATGACTATTAATATATATATTTCGCTATACATATACAAAAGAAACAATTGTATCATCTGTTTCAGTATAAATATACAAAAAAATTAATTGTATAATTTGTATTTGTATAAAGCGAGAAAAGAGAGAAGGAAAAAAGAAAATTGGGCAAGGAAAGATTTGTATTTGTATAATCATAAGTTAAAGGACAAAAATATATGTATTTGTATTTGTATATAAAATTTTCTCTATATTTGTACAAACACAAACACATTTTATACAATTGTATTTGCATAAAATCAAGAGAGGCAAGAGAGAGACTGACGAGAGTGGCGAGCGAGAAACCTAGGGAGAGACTGGCGAGAGTGGCGAGCGAGAAACCTAGGGAGAGAGGCGAAAGACAACAATTTGCTACGGGCTTCAATTAAATCAAACTGGGGTCATAAAATTTAATTTTAATTAATACTTTGCTATTATATATAATCTCCCAAAAATTAATATCTTCTTGCAAGACTTGTATGTTGATTTGATTCTTTTAACACCCGAGAACTCAGGTGAAAATACACAAATCAAATAAAATTATTTTATGCATCGATATATTTAAGAGAGACTAGTTTCTAGGTATGTGCATTTCACGTGTATCCAAGCAAGAATTGATTCATGTATGATTTTTGACACCTCAAATATTAAGCATAAATCTATGTGTAAAAAGTTACTAAATTGCAACAAATAGTCAACATGAACCATGAGTCATTAAGTACAAAACTAAACATATGAAATATGATTTTTAGACATTAATAATAGGATCAATAGTAAGAAAAACATATTAAATAAAACAGTGACAAAACTAAGATTTTCACTAAAAAGGGTTCAAAATATGAAGAACTAAACACACGAAGGTTTAACATCTACTATATATATATATATATATATATATATATAATATTATTTAAACCATATGTATAAACCACAGAGGGTTTGACTGAACCCTCTCGGCCTTATCTGACTCCTCTGAATCCCGACAAAAAATATGGATCAAGAATGATCTTTCAACTTCATCTCATATCATTTTCTGATAAGATTGTGCTTTGTAATAAAAATAAATATAAGTGAATAGATCCATTTTCTAATCAAGGCGGCTTGCAATTTCCTTAAATTTTTGTAACCCATAAATTTATTGTGCCAGGTAACTCTTCCAAATCTCTATGACTTCATTGCATTATATGTTAGATTTAAATAACTTTAGAAAATGACTATTCAAATTAAATACATTTTATACTCCAATGTATTGGATTATTATAGATGAAAGGTAACATTTCAATTACTTGTATATTTTTTTTAAATTAACTAAGGAAATCAATGCATTTATTTTGAAATAATAGATTATACATGCATTTGAATCTAATTTATATTATTGAACCACTTAAAGTAACCTTTCAAATTTTTAACCTTCTGAGAATAACTAAGAGAATTAATTCATAGTTTTTTAAAAGAATGAATTATATTAATTTAACACCTTTTCACTTTTAGTATTTAGTATAATATAATTACATAATATGATTAGCTACTTAATATTTAATTAATGAATTATTTATATTTTTATGATTTAATGTAGGATAAAAATGGTAATCTAACATACATATGCTAATCTTAAATTGTAACAAATGACAATGATGCTATTACTATCAAGTTGAAGTCATACATTTTGAAAACATACATATGCTAATCTTAAATTCTTCTTCTGACATGGGAGGTGCCCCTTTTGTCCATGTTAATTATTTTTCTTTCATCACTAGGAATATCCTAAAAAAAGATAAAACTAAAAATCTCCCAACTCCCATACAAAATATGTATCATGTTCTAAGAGAGTTTCTATAGTAATTTTAAAGATAATTAGTGTATTCGTAATCAAATCATCATTAATATCTTTTTTTGTGCCTAATAATTCTCGAAAATTTTAAAAACTATTTTTTCAGTATTTGTCATAGTCCACCTTTACCCTTGTTCCATTTCCCATTCCCTTTCTCCATATTCAACATGCAGTTTCTGAGTATTATTATTATTATTATTATTATTATTATTATTATTATTATTATTATTATTATTATTATTATTATTATTATTATTATCTTCATCTTCTTTTACAAAACTTCAATGGTACCTAATTATTCGAGCAATTTGTTCCATTTCCTGTCAATGATATGAATGATAATACTTTGGTTGAATTCAAGAAATTCTCTTTTATTTTATTAGTATTAATTTTTTATAATATTTTTTGGTGAATTAACACAGGATGAAATCAACAAGTGAGGTTTTAATGCCCCTTCACTGAGTTTGGTGTATTTTCAGTATACCCACATAATAAATTCTCTGCTATTGAAGAAGAACATGCTGAAGAACTAGAGAGGAGCGGGAAAGGAGATTGAGAGAGATAAGTGTTGGTATGCAACGTAAACCTTTAACAGAGGATAGTCAAATTTAGGGTTGAGGACCAAAATAATACCCATTTTACATATATTAAGGACTATTGATATACACCGACGATCAAAATAATTCAACCTCTTAACATGAAGGACCATTTTGATCATTTTTCTCAAATTTATTATAACAACTAATTTTCATGACTAATTGTATGCAGCGTTGGAGCCAAGAAAATTAAAATTAAATGTACACAGTTCATGGAATACTGCCGAGTTGAAAACATGGAAAGGAAATTAATCGTCATAAATATAAAAAAAAAATTATGCTATCAACATAATTTAATATGCGATAACATGTTATGATAAAAAAATGTAATATCAATTATCAATATTTACTCTAGGATACTCTTATATAGTTTTGATGTAAAATTATTCTAAACTTTACAACAATGATTATTTTTGAATTGCAAAGTAAAAATGTGACTATCTTGCACTATTATTACGAAAGGGAGAAAGTACGTGGGGAAAAAGAGTTGAAAGTTATTTTTAACCTGGCCCATATGGTTAAAATGTAAGTTTGGGAGCTATATTGTATGTACCTGATGACCTTAAAAATGGGGAGTCTTGAATTTTAACTTTCACTTTCTTGCTCATTAACAAAACTGCAAGGTTAAAAGGCAGCCTATCTAATCTCTATTGCATATTCTTACTCATTGTAGTATTTTTTTACAATCAAATGTTAATCCTCTAGAACTTACTTATCGTAATTGATAGCTTGCAAGATACTCTTACATGCCTACTGGTGTAGCGACTTGTTCCAGTCGTTATAGAAAATTCAATGGGGAAAATTTTTGAACCGGAAAACTTTTTGGTAGTAACTTGAAATTTCCTCGCCTAGCGTAGATTTGGACGAACTCAGAGTCACTAAGTTCCAGGGAAATGTAGTAACAAATGGAAAATTTAAGTATGAATCTGATCACATGAATAGATAATTAAGACGTTAAGGGACTCGTACGACTTTACGAAATCGAATTTGGGCTAGTAGAGCTCCCGAAACTAATCCTAGCATGAAGGCGTACTTTCTGAGTGTCATGGGATGAAATGTGGCTTTGAAATTCTTAATCCGACTCAATAATTCCGTGCAAGCCGTTGTGACGGGATTTTTCCCACTAGGGCGAGGCCGCTGTTGCGGAATTTTTCCCACCAGGGCGGGGCCGCTGTGGTGGGATGGGCCCCTCAGCCAGTCACAAATTAAGTTGGAAATAAACCCCAAAATCTTTATTTTCTACGAGTTTCATCTTGAGAGGTAGGAGACGACCCCATTTGCGCTCTTGTCATTTTTTCACCATTCTTGAGGCTAAGGCAAGGTTTTTACTCCCTGAGTCCATGTTTTGATTTGTAGAACTTAGTTTATTGGGTAAATATCAATGGGGGAGATTTTTAAACGGAGAATTATGGTGGAAAAACCCTAATCTAGGTGTGGGGATCAAGTGTTTCAGCTAGGGTTGATATTATTGATTATGATCAGGGTAATTAGGCCTTGTTTGTTGATCCTTGCATTATATTTTTAGACCAAGAACATGCGGAAAGAATTCGAAAAGGTAAAAATCAAGTTTCTTAGGAGATTCAAGTTTTGTTCGAGGTAGGTGATAGTTATAATTATTCATGTTTGTGTGATGTATGTTAGTAATTACTTCATTATAATATATGTATGTATGCGAATGTTGCATTTTGATCACACTAATAGTAAATGAGCATGAATGAATGATTGTAAGTCATGAATCAACACTTGATTGTATGATTATGAGAATATTCATTGTGATTGTGATTGTGATTGTGGCTTTTTGGATGGATCAGGTGTTACGTTCCAACACACTAACTTGGATCGGGTGCCACGTTTCGATGCATATATGGGATCGGGTGTCACGTCCGCCACACTAACTTGGATAGGGCACCACGTCCGTCACACTAACTTGGATAGGGTACCACATACCCGTACACTAACAATTTAGATTTGGGATTTATGAAAGGACCATTGACTTGGCATAATTGTGTATTATTGAGAATGTAGAATTGTACATTGATTTTGAAATGATGAGTAATATTGTATATGTTCTATATATGCCTGTTTTTTTAATGTTGTGTTTATTTACATGTGTTTACTTATTGTAATAGATGTGTGATCCTACCAGTACATTGTGGTTGTGTATTGATACTACACTTGTTCTTTCTTTAATGAGTATAAGGCATCTTTAGGAGACTATTGATGGACCATGCTTAGAAGAACGTGATCAATCGAATTCAAGGGCGATTCAGTTTGAACAGTTCTTTTTTTTATGTCCACATCTTCAGACTTAGACTAGTTTTAGGTTCCTTGTGGTAGTTTGGGGGTGGTATCCTTCTTTTTTAGACTTACGGTTCTTGTTGAAGTTTTGGTACATTGACTTTCGAGTTCTAGAGGGTTTTTTTACAATGTTTTGTTAGTCGTTGTTAGATCTTTTGGAGTTTATAGGAACTCTACTTTATTCTTGCATTTAAATATGCTTTTGTATCTTTAAATGCCTTAGTGTTTGGTTGAGTTGTTCAGTTTGGGATTGTAGTAATGGTTCTCCCATCAGAGGGTTAGTGTGGGTGTCAATTGTAACATCTCACAACTAGAAAGAACTAGAAGGAAGTGTAAAATCTGGAAATAGTTACTTTTTGAAAGTATAAGTAATTCTGGAAATTTAAGTGAGTTAAATGTGAGTTTTGGTTAATTTCAAAAGATCATAACTCCTAGCTCAGCATGAGTTAATTGTAGTTACAGATATGGTTGGTAATCTCTTGGCATGACCTTTCCAACTTCGCCAAGTTCGCGCGATTTCGATTTTATATGAGTGAGTTATGCCTTTTGGAAGTTGGACTGTTGGATTAAGAAAAGTCTAATCCGTATTTGGGAAGGGCACATTAGTCTTTTCCTTACCTTATTTTATTAATTCATTTAGGATTTAATTTGGGTAAAAAAAGACTTTGTTCAGTTTAGAAAAGTTAGAGTTTACGCTAGGGCTTAGAGAAAAGAGAAAACAGGAGAAAGGAGAAGAGAAATCAAGAAATCGCGCGCCAAGAAACTTTTGAGCTTTCAGTGTAGATTTCGTCAGGGGTGATACCTAAAAAAATATATGTGAGTTTTCCATAACATTGGCTTCGTTCACCCAAGTTCCAAACATGTTTAATTCAACGTGAAATAGTTCTAAAAAGATTGGAAATTGAATGTTCTTGTTGGTTATTCTTGAATTGTTTTCGTTCTTGAACATAAGTTGAGATTTAGAAATTTATCGATGTAGAAGTGATATTTCTTGAGTTCATTGGGTAGATCCTTGTATATATGATTTGGGTACACGAATCTCATGTGAATTTCAGAAAAAAAATCGAATTAAAACGATTTAAGATTAGAAAACGAGAAGAAAGTTTATCAAGTTTAGTCTAGGGAAGGGATGGCGCAATGTTCCCCCATAGGGAGAGGCATGCTGGCGCGCCAACAGTGCACCAGAAATGAGCCTCAATCAAGTAAAGCTTGTGTGACGTGCCCCGGACGCACCCAGTTTTCAGCATTCAATCCGTTTCATCCTTCATAAATTGTATAAACACTTCATAATGATTCTAATTACTCTAAATGACTTCTAAGCATATAGAAATCATCCACAAGTATAAATTACAACCTTGAATCCATAACTTCAAATTCAAGGATCAGTTAAGAGTCAATTCAAGATCAAATAAGATCAAAGTTAAGAGAAGTCAAGAGCCAACAAAGAGAAGTTCATTTCAAGTTTTCATAAGTATTTTACTAACGTTTAACTTTGTTCTAAGACTTAAGTTTTGAGTTCAATTCAGAGTAAAGTGGAAGTATTTTTTTCAAAGAAGTATATGGGGACTAAGATTTCCCAAAGAAGTATCAAAATATTTTCATATTTAAATAACAAAGGAAACTAAGATTTCCAGAGAGCCTTCGGGCTAGTTTTCCAAAATAGTAATAGATTTCTAAAGCAAGTAGGAAAAATTAGATTTCTAAGACAACCTTTGAGCTAAGTTTATGACCACTAATCTCAATTCACAGAAGAAGTATTTCTTAAAAACATAAGAGCTAGTATATTTTTGGAGTAGAATTAAGCAGTGAATTGGGGACAAGCATGGGTTTAGATAACCCACGTCTCCATAAAATCATGTATCCACCATGAGTAGAAAAGGATCATACTTTTTAGATTAACCTTTTTCACAGTAGACTAGGGGATCCATTAGTAAGTTCAGGTCTTATTCCTTTAACCGGGTATAGGATGCGGTGGCAACATGAGATAGATTGTTGTATCATCACTATAGCTTTTAGGCGATGGTTGTCGGTTAGAGAAACTTCCATAGCAGTTATAGTATTTTTGTATAGATAAGGTTATTGTATTTTTTAATATATTTTAGAGTTATGTTGTATCCTTGCATATACACAGAGTTGACATCATGTTTTAAACAACTTTTCTATTTTATTGCACTTGTTTTAAACTATTTTATAATGACATAATTTAGTAAGTATTCATGAGTTGAGGAGAGCCAAGGTAAGTGTTTCTCGGAGAATCTCTTTCAATCCTATGTTTTTTAGCATTCCAACTCGCATACTTGTACATTCAATGTGCTAATGTTAGTTGGCCTGCATGGTATGATGATGCAGACGCAGTTAACGAGGATCGGCATCCAGCGCACCGTTGATCCAGTTGAGCACTCCAGAGTCAGTTGGTGAGCCTCTTTGAATTCCGGAGGACTTTTTTACTTCGTTTCCATTTTAGTTCATTAGGATGTTTTGGGTTTTGTCCCAACATCCTTCTTAGTTATATTAGAGTCTTCATAGACAGTGAGATATTAGTCCTTTGAGTCATTTCTCTACCATTTCTATTGCTAAGACTTGGGTTTGCTATTTTTGGCCTAGTTGAATGTTTAATAGTTAAAACATTCTCAGTTATTACGTTTTCACTTAACTTAGTTTCATTGATTTGATATATATGAGTATTGTCTCCTACTAAGTAAGTAAGTCAGGCCAACGGTTTGCCTTAGGTCAAGCAATGGTTATCGAGTGCTAGTTCCGCCCAGGGTGTAGGCTCGGGGCATATATCAGAGCACAGAGTTCAAAAGTCCTAGGGTGTCTATGAATCCGTGTAAAGTAGGATCTTTTTTATGGTTGTGAGGGCCCTGCTTTTATCAACGAGACTACAAACATTTAAGATAAGTTTCTCATCTTTGATACTATTACTCGTGCAATAGTGCTATGTCATAGAGATTTATTTTAAATCATTTATTCTTATATTCATTCATTGACTACCCATCATACTATAGGTGGTTGAATAGAAACGTCAGTCCTTAGTCGACAGTTGTTCTTAGCAAGAGTATTGAAAGAGTCATAATGATTCTAGAGGAGCTTGAGATAAGCCCTTGAGTGAGAAAATGTTCAGTTTCACAGTGATGTCTTCATGTACATATGAATCGTACGTTCAAGACAAAAGTGAATCATACTCTCTTCTATAAGCCCTATTTCAGTTGAGATCCTTATGAGAAAGTACGTTGAGAGGTTGGGTATTATTTTCACCACAAAAGGTAGCATGAGATACGAGATCATGAGTTGTACTAGTGAAAAAAGCCAAAGTTAGATGAAAGTATGTATAGGTTTGTTTATCTTAGTAAGAGAGATGATGTTTAGGAAAACTATGTTGGTATAGTCATGCACCTAGTAAGTTATATGTTACGACCCAAAATGAGTCGTGAGTGGCACCCACACTTAACCTCTTTGGTGGAAGAACCAATAAATTTAACCCAACTTACAACCTACAAGCATAATGCAGAAGCTCAAATCTTACTAAATATCATTTCTCGAAATATAAAAGTCATCTCATCAAGGACATTTGATCTCCAATACTAAGTCTAGGAATATCAAATACACCAAAAATAAAAGAATAACATGGTATGTGTTTGAAAATAATGTGATGACAGAGATAATCCAATACAAACTTGAATGAATATCTCAACTTCAAACCTTATATGCTAGAGATTGGCTAGAGGTGAGAGCGAGTCAAAGTCGTTGGTACACTCGCTGCCCATAAAACGGAAACAACGAAAAACACAAGTAGGGCTCAGTACGGGGCAACATGTAGTGAGTAGATATCATTGGCCAACTCAACATAGTAACTAATATACAAAGGATAATAGTATAAAATAAACTATAGTACTAAGAAGGTGATAAACAACAAACAATGTGAACAAATGACAACAAAAGCAAGTACATAATCAATCACAATATCAAGCACACATGAGGACTCATGCCTCCACACCACGCTTGTTGAGGAAATGGGTACATTGAGTTAATTCAATATATTTTCCCTTTAATGTTATAGTGTCGAAACATGACACTCTGATCTAATTATACCTTGTTGGAACGTGATACTTCGATCCAAGAATACTGTGTCGTAACGTGACACTCCGATTCAATAATACCGTGTCGGAACGTTACACCCCAATCCAATAATACCAAGTCAAACGTGACACTCCGATTCAAGAATACCATGACGGAACGTGACACTCCGATCCAATAATACTGTGTCAAAACATGACACACCTATCCAATAATACCGTGTCGTAATGTGACATTTTGATTCCAAAATACCATTTAATTTATCATTTAGTATCATCACTCTTTAATTCATTTATAATCTTTGATCAAGTCATCTTTATTCAAGGCATCACTTTTATAGAGAGGTTTCAACTTATAAATCTCACGGTCTCAGGATTTTAGATCAATCACAAACCATACAAAGAAGCCGTAGAATCACACCATCAGTACATAGAGAACTTTATAATATCATTCAATGCATATTAATCACTATTAAAAATATTTCTATAAAATAAAATAAACCATAACCTACCTCCATTGAAGAAACGAAGTAAATCAAGCTACTTTTTCAACACTTTTCCTTTTCCCAATGCCTCCAAATCATTCCAATCTATCAAATTTATATACATAACTTGTAAGTTAACGAGTTTATTAACACTCATATCATGTTGTGTCTATCATAGACTCAAAAACTCACCTAATTCCATAATCAATTTCCTAAAGTTCAAAACTAATGGTAAATTAATGATATTCAACTAATGCCTCCAATTAGCATAATATTAATGATATTCAACTAATACAATACTATTAATATTCAATTACCTATCTCAATATATTAAAATATAAATTTATAATATAATAATGTAAGAAACATTAAAATCTCATCAAATTATGCGACCCAGCACTCAACTTTCAACATGCAATAGGCAGAACATTATTTCTTCTAATGGTTCACTCATAATTGTCCCATTATGTTGTCATCATTACTTATAGTGATTTAGCCCTCAATCTTACTTCATTCCATAACACCACACATGTGACAAATATAACAACAATATTTAATTGAGAGATTAGTTATGTTCTAAATTAAACCATGAATTCAACTGGAACAAACCACCACAATAGGTTGCAATGGCAGTGCATACGCCTAACACCCATAATTTAATTCTCTCACTCCAACATATATGATACCATAAACTAAACTCATTCCATATTTATATGTATATTATACCCATTAACACATTTCGTCATGAATTCCACTCAAATTTATCCTTACTTCTGAAAATAATCTCACCAAAAATTAACAGATCTATGGAAGCCAATCTTGTCTCCAACCCAACACCACTATCTACATTAACAATTGTCCATTCCCTAAGTTTAAAAAATTAATACAAGTTAGCAGCAACAACATGCAACTTAAACGTTGTTAATTTAAACTTAATTCTTATCCAATTCAATTAATATTAATGTTATAATAGTAAGATTTCCACCTATTCAATGTATATACATATATATTAAAGACTAACCTTTTACTATTTCCGTACTGCACAGGAAGTATGAGGCAGCCACCCTCTTCTCGATCGTTTGGGGATATTAGCCGTTGTAGGTTGTTTTCCTCTCTCCCTCTTTTCTTTTCTTCTACAAATTATTTATAATCCATTTTATTTAAAGGCTAATTATAAAAGTGGTAAAAGTGACCTATTATTAATTTTAATGTTGTCCTCTTTAACCATCAACTAAATTAATTATTAAAACTACCCTACTAATTTTATAATTATAATTATGAATAGTCCAAAATACCCATTTAAAATCTATCAAAAAGTATCTTATGAAATAAAAATTTCTAGTAATCAAACGACCAAACAAACCGTTATATTATGAATAAGGAGTTTTCTGTTATGGGTAGAGTAAAGGTCGCAAGTCAAGATGAGTTAGAGTATACCTTAACTAGAAAGGGGTTATGATGATGTGTCATTGTGTTAGTATTGACCAAGTGTGAGTAGTAAATAAAAGAGAAAGAGTATTCATGAGGTAAATCATTTTATCATGACTATAAATCTTATGTGATAGTTTTCGATTGGGGAAACTTCCTCAGAAGTTATTGTATTCTTATATACATCAATTAACTGTATTTTCATATACATTTCCGAGTTATGTTGTATCCTTGTTTTATACACAAAGCTGACATCATGTTTTTAAACAGTTGTTCTATATATTGCACTTGTTTTAAACTACTTTATATTGAAATGAGTTCAATTAAATATCAAGAGTTGAGTATTTCGAGTTGAATACCTTAAGTTGAGTATCTTGAGTTGATTTGTGTTTCATTGAATCGAATACCATATCTTTGAAGTTGAGTATTGAATCTTTGAATTGAGTACTAATCTCTGAGTTGAGTATTTTATCCTTGAGTAATTCTGAGTAGAGTAAGTTGAGTAGTTTTGAGTATCCTTGAATACTCGTTGAGTTGAGTAAGTTTGAAAAGAGGTAAGTATGTTCCATTTTTATCAAGTTCAAGCTTATGCTATGCTTTAGAATTCCCCTTACATGTTCATACATTCCACGTACTTAGTCATTCGGCATGCATCTTTTGATGATGCAGATATGTATTCAGGATCTTCAACAGGAGCTTCATTGATACATCCAGGAGTTCGAGTTAGATATGGTAAGTATTCTTGATTCCGGAGGATTTTATTTAGTTTTTAGTTTACTCACGATGTCGTGGGTCTCATCCCAAAAATCATCCTTGTCATTTAAAGGCTTCATAGATAGTCAATATAGTTGAGAAATCTGTATTATTAATTTATTTTATTAAATATTTTAAAATTTTAAGTTGCCTATTTTATGGAGAGTTCAATAATTTATGTTTATTCATAGTTTTTGTTTCAGTTAAAGCTTTCCATTTTGGTTTCATGAATCTTTATTCAGTTTTTAAGCTTTGTATGCTTAAGTTAGTCTTCTGCTTGTAGTCAGCCAGGATGAGGGTTCGCTTGGATACCAGTAAGTGTTCTTGAGTGCCGGCCACGTCCAGGATGTAGGCTTGTCACTAATATGATTCATGTCTTTGACTTTACTGTTTATGTCTTGCTAGATGCAGGAGAGAGTTTATCTTTTGTAACTTTATATGTTGTTATGAACTTTGATATTATTCTTGAGCAACTTAGTGAACCATTTAGTGAGTCTACACATGTTGGTGAGTTCATTCTAGGAGAGAGAGTCTATCGTGATTGTCCTATTTTCGTCAATCGCAAGAGTACCATTGCTGATTTGATTGACTTAGACATGGTAGATTTTGGTGTCATTCTTGGTATGAACTAGCTTCATGCATGTTATGCCTCAGTTGATTGTAGAACTTGAATAGTCAAGTTTCAGTTTCTAAATGAGCCAATTTTAGAGTGGAAAAGAAGTTCAACAGTGTCTAAGGATCGTTTCATTTCGTACCTTAAGGCATGGAAATTAGTTTCAAAGGGGTCTGTCTATCACTTGGTCTGAGTTAATGACTCTAGTGTTGATATACCTCATATTCAGTCATTTTTAGTAATAAAAGAGTCCTTCCTGAGAGAGTGATAGACTTCGGTATACATATTCTTCCATATACTAGTCTTATATCAATTCCGCCATACATAATGGCACCAGCAGAGTTGAAGCTTCAAGTACAGTGAAAAGATCTTTTCCATATGGACTTCATTTGACCAAGTGTCTCACCTTGAGGCGTTTTGCTGTTGTTTGTGAGAAACAAAGATGGTTCCCTTAGGATGTGTATAAATGACCATTAGTTGAACAAGGTTACCATTAAGAACAAGTATCCTTTTCCAAGGATCGATGATTTATTTGATCAACATCAGGTGCCTCTTGTTTCTCAAAATTTGACCTCAAATCAGGCTACCATGAATGTGATATTCTAAAGACAGCCTTCAGAATCTGATATGGTCATTAAGAGTTTTTGGTTATGTACTTTGGTTTGACAATTGCACCTGCAACATTTATGGACCTTATGAATAAAGTATTCAAACCTTATTTAGATATGTTTGCTATTGTCTTCATTGATGATATACTAGTATATTCAAGAATGAAGAAGATCATTATAGTCACCTTAGAATAGTCCTTTGGACTTTGAAACATAGAGAGTTGTATGCCAAGATCTATAAATATGAGTTTTTGCTGGACTTTGTGACGTTCTTGGGCCACCTAGTTTCTGATGATGGAATCAGAGTTTATACCCAAAAGATAGAAACAGTTCAAAGTTGGCCTAGACCCACATGTCCAAATGATATTAGAAGTATTTTGGGTTTGGCTTGCTACTATAGAAGGTCCATTGAGGGATACTTGTATATATCATCTCCTTTGACCAAGTTGACTCCGAAGACAGTTAAGTTTCAATGGTTCGAAGATTGTGAGAAAAGCTTTCAGGAATTGAAAAAAAGGTTGACCACTGCCCAAGTTTTGACCTTATCAAAAGGTACTCAAGGTTTTATAGTGTATTTTTATTCATATAGAGTTGTTTTGGGTTGTGTATTAATGCAGAATGGCAAAGTTAAAGCTTATGCCTCGATACAGTTGAAAGTTCATGGAAAAAATTATCCAACGCATGACTTGGAGTTGGTTGCGGTAGTATTCGCCTTGAATATATGTGTCTCTATTTTTATGGTGTTCATGTTGATGTATTCACTAACCACAAGATCCTACAATATGTGTTCACTCAGGGGGAGCTTAATCTCACACAAAAGAGGTGGTTAGAATTTCTCAAGGATTATGATATGAGTATTCTTTACCACCCAGGTAAGGATAATGTTGTTCTTGATGCATTAAGCAGGTTATGTATGGGTAGTACCACCCATCTTGAGGAAGAAAAGAAAGAACTAGCCAAACATGTGCATATACTGAAACTCTTAGAAGTCCTACTCATGGATTCCACAGAAGGAGGAATAGTCCTGATGAATGGTGTTGAGTCTTTATTAGTGTCAGAAGCAAAAGGCAAGCAAGACCAAGATCTCATTTTGCTTGAATTGAATGGAAATGTTCAAATCAAAAGGTATTAACTTTTGAACAAAGGGGGATGGTGTATTGAGATATCAATGTAGACTGTTTGTACCAATGGTGGATGGAGTCCAAGAGAGAATCATGGAGGAACCTCAAATCTCCAAATGTTCCATTCATTCGGGTTCCACAAAAATGTATCATGAATTGAGGGAAGTATATTGTTGGAATGGTATGAAGAAGGGCATTGTGGAGTTTGTTGCTAATTGTCCAAATTGCCAACAAGTTAAAGTAGAGAGCCAAAGGCCCGTTGGGAGATGATTAATATGGATTTCATCACATGCTTACCAAGGTGTCATAAGTAGCATGATTCTATTTGGGTTATTGTCGACAGAAAATGACAAAATTGGCCCACTTTTTGCCAGTAAAGACTACTCATTCAGCAGAAAATTGTGCTTAGTTGTGTATTCAATAGGTATTAAGACTTCATGGTGTTCCGGTCTCCACTATTTCATATAGAGGTGCTACTTTACTGCACAGTTCTGGAAATCTTTTCAGAAAGGCTTGCGTTCAAAGATGAACTTAAGTACTACCTTTCATCCTTAGACAGATGGGAAAGCGGAGCGCACTATTCAGACTTTAGAGGATATGTTGAGGGCATGTGTGATGGATTTCAAAGGGAATTGTGATGATAACCTAGCTCTAATTGAGTTTTCTTACAACAATAGTTACTACTCTAGAATCCAAATGGCTCCATATAAAGCTCTTTATGGGAGAAGATGTGGATCCCATATTGGATGGTTTGAAGTTAGTGAAGCAGGGTCGATAGGACCATATTTAGTTCACCAAGCTACGGAGAATGTAAAAAGGATTCAAGAGAGGTTGGGGACGGCACAAAGTCGTCAAAATCCTAATGTTAGGAGAAGAGCATTCGAGTTCGAATTAGATAATTGGGTTTACTTGAAAGTGTTATGAGCTTTGCTAAGAAGGGGAAGGTGCGTCCCCTATAAATTGGACCTTATAGAATATCCAATAGAATTGGCAATGTAGCTTATGAGTTGGATCTACAACAGGAGTTAGCAGCGGGTCATCCGATATTTCATGTCTCCGTGTTGAATAAGTGCATGGGTGATCCTTCTTTGATCATACAAACTGAAAATATTGGGATAAAAGATGACTTGTCTTATGAGGAGATTCATGTGCAAATTCTAGATTGCCAAGTTCGCAAGTTGAGAACAAAGGAAGTTGTGTCAGTCAAAGTACTTTGGAGGAACCAATTTGTTGAAGAAGCTACTTATGAGGCTGAAGAGGATATCAAGAAGAAATATCCACATCTCTTTGAATCCGGAGAAATACATATGAGTATAATGATTAGATGTAACTAACTCAATACACATTACACTTCACTGTACATTGTTTGTTTTCCTTTTCTTCTCAACACGTGAATCTCCATTGAAGGAGTTAACAGTTTGATCCTCAATTTCTTGTGGTTTTGGTTCCGTATAGCTGCTGCATAATTTTGTTTGACTGTTTTGGGTCCCTTGTTCTTTTGGACTGACTAATTCTCCTTAACCATTCTGATTTGGGGACTTGAGAAATTGATCCAAAAATACAATTTAGCTTAAGCCTGAATAAGAAGTAACCAACTGACAATGACACGAGTCCTTTGTAATTATCTACTGAGAAATAGAATGGAACTTGATACGTGACTGAAAAATCACTACATGAAAATTTGTGAAAAGTTTTCACTTTGACACTAAAGATGTGATTTATTTATGCATTTTGATGTTGATTTCAAAGTTTTTTTTGGGGGCAAAATTTACTAAATCTTTTATCATCTAATTGTTTTTTGGGAAAATTTTATTAAATGTCATATTATCAGATTATTTTAACTCCCTGTAGTAATGAATTTTTTATATTTTTTTCATAGTTAAAAATAAACGAATTGTTTAAAATTTAGGATTATTTCATGATTTTTTTTCTTCATATAGACTCGAGGAAGTAGTGGCGGAGCTAGAAATTTTAATAAAAGCATTCAAAATCTGAAAAAATATACACAGGAAACAGCGAAAGGGGGTTCAACATCACTATATGTACCTAAAAATTACTTTAATCATATTTAAATCACACTGCAAAGAGTAATAAATATATCTATAATCACTGCGGTTCGGAGTTAAAAAGTATAAGGTCATTTGAATTATATTTTTCAGTTTAAAAAAAATATCATTGTATTGATTCTTGAATATCAAAATAATGATTTATTCTTACAAGTTTCTGTCATTTTTATTTTTTTGTTATTTTCTAAAAATTACTAACTATATTAGGCTTAATTAAAGCTTCTTTTCTGATTTGTTTGTTATCTACATTTTTTAGTTATTCTTTCTTTTGTTTTGGAGATCACTAATGTCATGATATTGTGTCAACGCGTATAATAATATTATCAACGCATATAATAATAACTTAAAATATATGTATAGGTAGATATTGAACAATTGATCAATGTACTTATTACTTTTGAAAAATATTTTATGAAATAGAAGACGATGAAATAAGATCATTACAAACTTTGCTAATGATCAGTTCAATGTAATAAACTTATTGAGGATATTGAGTTAATTGTTGGTGTACATAATATAATTCAGGTGTGTAGGTGGAAAAATGTAAAGAGGTTTTTTTATTTTCGTGGGTGTAACTTTTAATGAGGAAATAGTTCCTTGTCACGTGATTTAAGAAGGGACTTGGGAAGTTGATCTATAAATACAATTTAGCTAGACTTTAAATAAGAAGTAACCAACTGAAAATGCCACCAATCCGTTGTAATTATCTATTGAAAAATGGAATAGAACTTGACACGTATTTGAAAAATCACTACATGAAAATTTGCGAAAAGTTTTCACTTTCACACTACAAATGTGAAAAATATTATTTATGCATTTCGATGTTGATTTTAAAGTCTCTTTTTGGCAAATTTTATTAAATCTTGTATCATCTGATTGTTTTTTGGGCAAATTTTATTAAATGTCATATTTCCAGAATATTTTAACTCCCTATACTAATGACTTTTTTAACTTTTTTATAGTTTTAAATAAATGAACGGTTTAGTATTTAAGATAATTATTGATTTTTTTTCATAGGCTCCAAAAAATAGTGCGAGCCAGAATTTTTAATAAAGGGGTTCAAAATCTAAAAAATATTCACAGAAAGTAGTGAAAGGGGGTTCACATCTACTTTATGTACCTAAGAAATTACTTTAATCATAGTTAAATTACACTGCAGAGAGTAATAAATATATCTATTAACCTTTGTGGTTCGGAATTAAAAAGTATACAGTTATTTGAGTTATAATTTTTCGGTTTTTACAAAAAATATCAGTGTTTTTATTGATTCTTGAATATTAAAGTGACGATTTTATCCCTATAAGTTTCTGTCATTTTAAAATTTTCGTTCTTTTCTGAAAATTACTAATTTTTCATAAAAGAATTAGTTCTATGTGTAATAGGTTTAATCAAAGTGTTCTTTCTCATTTGTTTGTTACACTTTTTAAGTTATTCTTTCTTCTGTTTTGGAGATTAATAATGTTATGATATTATGTTAACGCGCAAAATAATATTATCGACGCGTATAATAATAACTTAAAATATATGTATAGGTAGAATTGAACATTTGACCATTCTTCTTATTTATTTTGAAAATATTATGAAATAGAAGACGATGAGATAAGGTCATTATAAACTTTGCTAATGATCAGTTTAATGTTATAAACTGATTGAGGATATTAATTAAAGTGTTGGTGTTCATAATATAATCCAGGTGTGATAGTGGGAAAAACGTGAAGATATTTTTAATTTCCGTTGGTGTAAATATTAATGATGAAATAGCTCCTTGTCACGTGATTTAATAATGGACTTAGGAAATTGATCCAAAAATACAATTTATCTAGAGTCCAAATAAGAAGTAACTGACTGAAAATGACTCATGTCCGTTGTAATTATCTACTTAGAAACAAAATGGAATTTGACATGTGTCTGAAAAATCACTACATGAAAATATGTGAAAAAATTTCACTTTCACACTACTGATGTGAAAAATATTATTTATGCATTACGATATTGATTTCAAAAATTTTTTGGCAAAATATATTAAATGTTATATCATCTGACTGTTCTTGGGACAATTTTATTACATGTCATACTATCATATTACAATATGTGATTTATTATCAGAAACTATATTCTTTTTGTTTTGTTTTATATATGATTAATATTCTCTATTAATTTTATATTTTATACTAATTAATTTCTAATTTAATTGTAAAATTATTTAATAATTATATTTTTCATCAATAAATCTCACTCACTTCATTTATTCAGTTATTCAACTCATACCACAATTTTCTTCGTCTTCTGCGCCAAAGAACACCCAACTCATCACCACCATAACCCTACCTCCACAACGGTGTTCTCTCTTCTTTTCTGACAAACTAGTAGCGACCCAAAACTTCAAATCAATTATCAACAAACACCAAATGGGACCCCTTTTCCTTATCCCTTTTTTATTTTATTTTTTATTTATTTTGCAGGTGTTCTAGCGAGCTCGAAGCTTCTTTCACAATTCTGATAACCTTCCAATGAGTTGCGCACTTTCAGATCTGAACAACTAACAAACAACCACAATGATCAACACCACTAGATCGACTATCGTCTTTGTGATGCTTTTAGGTTGTCGAGGGTAAGGAGGATTTTCATTTTTATTGCTTTTTTACACTTTAATTTTCCTGAGTCACATGTTGCTTTTTTTTTTGTTATCTTTTGTAATTTCAATTTTAGGAGTGAATAAATTTACTTTAGAGTAATTTAGAATGTATAATAGATCGATATGATAATTCAAGTGAGTAGTAGAATTTTCTAGATAAATTCAAAGAGAATCTATGCCTTATCTGAATTCAAGTGAGTATTAGAATTTTCTAGATAAATTCAAAGAGAATCTATGTCTTATCTCAATTCAATTAAAATAAAGCGTGAGGAGGGAAAACCTCGTAACTTGAGTTGTATGAGTGCAAATTTGCAAGTGTGGTCTTAGATTTTGATGCGTTCAGATATATTCATATACATGTATCTCTTGATTTAAAGTTAGGTGTAATTTATACTAGATACATTGTATCCACTAATCCTAAATCATCTCTAGTAATAACAACAATTCAAATTTTTGAAAACTTGGACATTTTTGCCTCTGAAGCTCAGTTGTTGTTAATGAAACTGCTATGTAGAGTCTAATTGCATGCTCTGGAGTGTTCTAATTTTGTGGCGCTGACTCAAAAATCAGAAAAAAACTTGTGATTGTTCCTATTTCTTTAAATTACAGAAATTCTGACTAATTATTAATTTGTTGTCTAAAGATATTTTTTTTCATGTAAAAACTGTTGAAAAAAATTATTTTAGATCTCAAAAGAAAAAATATTCAATGTCTAGGTTCATTTAATTATAACTTTTGATAAATATTTAATACGTTAATTATTCTAACATATTACTGATGATACTTAAATGTCCTAAATAGTCTTGTTTGACCTTTTTCCTAACCCTTGTCTATTTATAACACAAATACATTAATTATGAGTCATTTCTTTACTGCAATTCTAAGTTAAATTGTAAATGTCACTTTATTTCCACTGATTTATTACATTGAAGGTAGATTTTTCTATCCAATATTTTACACCCTATACATGTTTATTTTTTTGCTTGTATTTGGCAGTAGAAGATTGATACACACTTCAAGCTATGAGAATTTCCTAAAATGTTCATATAAAATATTTTTCTGTAAGATTTTCAACAGTTTTAAGAATGTTTCATGTACTTTATTTCTTCTTAAAAATAATGCTAAACCGGTAAAATTGATAGGGTTGATATCAACATTGGCCAACAAACAAAGTAATAATCAAGAGACTATGGGCAATCTGATATTTACAAGGGAGACAAATGACAACTTCAAGCATACTCCATGTAAGTTTTCAATTGGGAGAATAATTGGACTTCTTTGTGTTCATGAAGAAGGTATGTGACAATACTATATATTTAAAGTTTTAATATTGTGTATGAAAAATTGAGCCAATAGATTTCTCAAATTTGAAGAAATAAATATTCTTCTAAGGAAAAACTTGACTAAGCAGATGATATATTTGCGTGGTCATTTCTAAAGTGAATCATGTGGGGTTGTGATTAATATGTAAAAGATCGGATGTAAGATTTGGATGGTACCAAGTATACTTTTGCATTACACCCATGTTGAAGAAAAATAATTTGTATATATTAGGGATTCTAGAACTACTAACGTTCTTAGAATGGAAAAATTCATCTTATTAAACTCACATATGGAAAATATTGATATTATCTAAGGTGGTATATATGATTTAATATTCAAGTCAATGATCCTTATGGAAATATGATTAAAAGTTGAAACCTCTTATTTGAGTAAGATAAAATTTAACAAAATTATTAAAATGATTTATCAACAAATGAAAATTCTAAGTCAAAAAATAACTTAGAAAACCTTTAAAAATCCAACCCCCAAATTCTAATCAACACATAAATACTGCAATCTTACGAAAAGAACAAAAATACACATAAATAAAGAGGGATAACATATATATTAACAAAAAAATGTTATATATAGCAAGAAATAAATATTATAACTCAGAATACCTTAAAGCTAACCGTTGATAGCAAATCTTAACACAAAAAAAAATAACTTACATTTAGCAAGAAATGAATTTTTTTAGTCGAGCAATAACATAGAAATACTTTTCAAGGTCCCAAACCCTCATAAACCCATTAATATTTTAAAATCTTACGAGAGAAGAACAAAATTATAAATAATCGAGTAGACATATTTAAAAAATGACATATTTACATTATTTAGAGTAGCTGAGATAGATGATATTAATCTGATGAAAGAATGCTTTGTTAAATGCTTATTGTTTGATAGAATGCTTTAGATACCATTAACTTGTAACAATTTTATTGAGTGGCTAAGCAATCATATTTGGGTTGCTTTTGATGCATATATTTGTGTTGAAATTGAACATGCTAAGAAGTTACATCTTTGTGTGTTTTGAGCATCCAAAATTTAGACTTAATTCTTTTGAACGTCTTGAAACATATAAATAATACTAGATGCGAAAATTATTATTGTGCCACATTTGTGAATATCTTCGTACATATACAAATGTTTTTGTTGAAAAACAAAGTGATGAAGTTTTTGACATTTTAATTTATAAATTTGTATGTTACATACAAAATTTTAGAAAACTTAATGAAATGTTATCTCTCTATTATGAAATACTTTGAAAGTGTAGAGGTGTTTTGTTAAGGTTGTATTACATAATAGTAAGAAAAGAAAAAAAATAGAATCTAAGTTTTTTAATTGTATGTTAATAAATGTTGTGATAGTCAATTGTGATGTGATTGAATGTAACGTTAGAGTGGGAAAACATATTAATGATTTTGTAAAGTTTATTATAATTCTCATGTTGTTGTTGAGATATTGCATCTTGATGCATTTTTTGGAAAGAAATAATTGTTGATACATGAAAGGTGCCACAAGTATAGTATCAAATAAATTTAATATTTTGTTGCACTAGAACTCTAGAAGGGTACAATTGTCACGACCCAAAACGAGCCGCGAGTGGCACCCACACTTATCCTACTATGTGAGCGAACCAACCAATCTAAACCCCAACATTTCAAACATAATGAACAAAATACAATGCGGAAGACTTAAAACTCATTAACGAAATCAATTAAATAACTTCTAAAATTTATCAATCATTATCCCCAAAATCTGGAAGTCATCACCACAAGAACATCTATCCTCAAATTACAAAATCTAAGAGTATCTAAGAAGCTAAAATAAGTAAAAAGCTAGTCCATACCGGAATTTCAAGGCATCAAGACATGAAGAGGAAGATCCAGTCCAAGCTAGAAGCAATAGCTCACCCTGAAATCTGGCGTAATGAAGACTGGCTAGAATTGCGGTTGAGTTGAAGACGATGGCACGTTTGCTGCACTCCACAATTAACAAAGAAAAACAAATACAAGTAGGGGTCAGTACAAGGCACAACTACTGAGTAGGTATCATCGGCCAACTCAAAATAGAAAGCAATATATGTCAGATAATAACATAAAATCAACTAATATTCTTAACAGGCGACAACAACAATTACCATAACCCTTGGTCACAATGCCAAGCACATCTATGAGGACCCAAGCCTCCACACCATACTCATTTGGAAATTAGTTCTTTAAAATTTAGTATATTATCATAATTCAAGATTCATTATCTTTATTCCTCTTGTGTCGGTACGTGACACTCCGCTCCACTACCACTATCCTGGTGTCGAAACGTGACACTCCGATCCATATACTATCCTGGTGTCGGAACGTGACACTCCGATCCATATACTATCCTGGTGTTGGAACGTGACACCCGATCCATATACTATCCTGGTGTCGGAACGTGACACTCCGATCCATATACTATCCTGGTGTCGGAACGTGACACCCGATCCATATACTATCCTGGTGTCGTAACGTGACACCCGATCCTCTAATACTATCCTGGTGTCGGAACGTGACACCCGATCCTCTAATACTATCCTGGTGTCGGAACGTGACACCCGATCCTCTAATCTCATTACTTTAGTTCATCAAGCCTTCTTTTATACCAAAGGCATCATCATTAACAAAGTGAATTTAAGATTTAAGATTCACAGCCTCATCTTCCCAATCCATTACAATTACATAATCACATCATGCAAGCACACAATTAAGCAAATAGAACACTTTACAATACTACCCAACACATATCATTCTCTATTAAGAGTTTACTATGAGATAGTATAAAAAATAACCTACCTCCACTGAAGAATCGTGATCAAGCAATCTACTTCCCAAGCCTTTTTGTTTTCCTCTTCGTTCTCCCTTCTCTAGTTCGTTTCTCTCTCTCTCTCTCTGTTCTTGCTCTTTCTATTTTTCTTATTCAAAACCCTTTTTCTTTTACCCTTATTGTCATATAATTAAGTATAAAAGATGATAAAAATAACCCACTAATTATTTCAAGGTTATCTCCTTTAACCCCCAAAAGATCAGTACCCCAAGGTCTACCTCAAATACATCAGACCAACCAATGGGAGACCTACATCTCCTCCCATACAATGCTTCGAATGGGGCCATGTCAATACTGGAGTGATAACTATTATTGTATGAGAACTCTGTTAAGGGTAAGAAGTTATCCCAATGGCCACCAAATTCTATCACACATGCACGAAGCATATCCTCCAACACTTGAATCGTTCGCTCAGACTGACCATCGGTCTCAGGGTGAAATGCAGTACTAAGATCCAACTTAGTACCTAATTCAGCATACAATGTTCTCCAAAACTTAGAAGTAAACTGCGTACCTCTATCTGATATGATGGAAAGTGGAACTCCATGCAATCGAACAATTTCTGAGATATAGAGTTTGGCTAACTTCTCTGCATTGTAGGTCACCTTGACCGGAATTAAGTGAGCAGACTTAGTTAATCTGTCCACAATTACCCAAATAGAGTCAAACTTTCCCAATGTCTTTGGAAGACCAACCACGAAGTCCATTGCAATTCTCTCCCACTTCCATTCAAGAATGGGCATTCTCTGAAGTGTTCCTCTGGGCCTCTGGTGTTCGTACTTTACTTGCTGACAATTTGGACACTTGGCAACAAAATCAACAATGTCGCGCTTCATTATACTCCACCGAAAGTGTTGCTTTAGGTCACGGTACATCTTGGTTGCGCCAGGATATATAGAATATCCGGAACTATGAGCCTCTGTAAGAATAGTGTGGATCAAATCATCAACACGGGGCACACATACCCTTCCCTTAATTCTCAAAACACCTTTCTTATCAATTATTGCTTCTTTAGCCTCTCGTCGCAACACCATATCCCGAATTCGGCTTAGTTTCTCATCATCAAACTGTTTTCCCTTGATCCTGTCAAGAAAAGAAGATCTTGCCTCCACACAGGCCAAAAATCCTCCTTCCTCTAGTATTTCCAGTCTCATAAAGTCGTTAGCCAAGTTTTGGATTTCTCTAGCCGATGGGCGTCTAGAAACTTGTAAGTGGGCTAAACTACCCATGCTCCCTGCTTTTCTACTTAAAGCATCAGCCACCACATTTTCTTTTCCTGGGTGATACAGAATAGTAATATCATAGTCCTTCAACAGTTCCATCCACCTCCTCTGCCTCAAGTTTAAGTCTTTCGAGGTAAAGACATACTGTAGACTATGATGATCTGTGTAGACTTCACACTTGACCCCATATAGATAATGTCTCCATTGCTTTAATGCAAACACAACTGCAGCCAATTCCAAATCATGGGTCGGATAGTTACATCGTGCACCTTTAGTTGCCTTGAAGCATAAGCGATTACATTCCTCTCTTGCATTAGCACCGCACCCAAACCCGAATAGGATGCATCACAATAAACAATGAAATTCTTACCCTCTACAGGCAAGGTAAGGATAGGTGCCGTAGTCAGCAAGGTCTTGAGTTTCTGAAAGCTTTCCTCACATTCATCAGACCATACAAATGGAACATTCTGCTTAGTCAAGTTTGCCAATTGGGAAGCAATAGAAGAGAATCTCTTGACAAATCGACGGTAGTAGCTAGCTAAACCAACAAAGCTCCTTACTTCTGACACATTAGTAGGTCTTACCCAATTCCTCACTGTTTCGATCTTAGAAGGATCCACCATCACTCTATCCTTAGAAACCACGTGCCCCAAGAAGGACACTGAATCTAGCCAAAACTCACACTTGGAGAATTTGGCATAAAGCCTTTTCTCCCTTAATACTTCCAACACAATTCTCAAATGCTCCTCATGTTCCTTCTTACTCTTGGAGTATATCAGTATATCATCAATAAATACGATCACAAAGAGATCCAGATATGGCTTAAAAATCCCGTTCATCAAGCTCATGAAAGCAGCAGGGGCATTCGTAAGACCAAAAGACATTACTACGAATTCGTAATACCCATACCTGCTTCGAAAAGCAGTCTTTGGCACATCTGTTGCCCGTATTTTCAATTGATAATAATCAGATCTCAAGTCAATCTTAGAGAAGACACAAGCACCTTGTAACTGATCGAACAAGTCGTCCATGCGAGGAATGGGGTACTTGTTCTTAATTCTTACCTTGTTCAACTGCCGGTAGTCTATGCACATCCGGAAACTCCCATCCTTCTTCTTCACAAATAACACCGGAGCACCCCAAGGGGATTCACTTAGTCTAATGAAGCCTTTACTTAACAACTCTTGAAGTTGGGCCTTTAATTCCCTTAACTCTGCTGGGGCCATCCTATAAGGGGGTATGGAAATGGGGCGAGTATTCGGCTCCAGATCAATGCAAAAGTCAATATCCCTATCCAGTGGCATACCAGGAAGGTCTGCAGGGAACACATCCAGAAACTCACTGACTATCGAAACCGACTCAATTGAAGGTACTTGGGTAGTATCATCCCTGAGGTGTGCCAAGAACGCTAAAAACCCTTTACTAACCATTCTCTTAGCATGAAGGAAGGAGATGATACGAACTGGAGTGGAAGTGTAGTCACCCTCCCACACTAACGGATCTGTCCTAGGCTTGGCCAACGTAACAGTTTTAGCATTACAATCTAAGATTGGAAAATTTGGAGCAAGCCAAGTCATACCCAGAATTATATCGAAATCAACCATTTCTAAAATGACCAAGTCTACATGAGTATTGCTCCCCACAAAAGTCACCAAACAAGACCTATATAACTTTTCAACTATCACAGACTCACCCACCAGAGTAGAAACACGAATAGGCATGTCAAGCAATTCACAATGTAAATTAAGACCAGTAGCAAATGAGGAAGATACATATGAAAATGTGGAGCCAGGATCAAATAATACAGAAGCCATGCAATCAAAAACCAAAAGATTACCTGTGATAACAACATCAGATGTCTCCGCTTCAGACCTCCCGGGGAAAGCGTAACAATGGGCCCTATCACCTGTCTGCCCGTTGCCCCTACCATGTTGTGCTGTGGTGGATCCAGTTTGCCCGTCACCCCGGCCATTTTGGTGACCACCATTATCTCGGCCACCACGTCCTCCAGAATGACGGCTTCTTCCATGACCACCTCTACCTCTGACTATTGGGGGTCTGTAACTTTGTTTTGGACAATACCTCTTAATGTGTCCAGTCTCCCCACATCCTTAACACTCTCTGGATTCAAGCATAGGTCTCTGTGAGAATGACGAAGTCTGGGGATAACCTCCAAACTCAGAGAAATGTTGACCGGTCTGCGGTGGACCCCCAACTACAGCCTGTAGTGAAGACTGAATAGGTCGGGCTGGATAACCTCTTGAACCCTGCCCTCTGGAGTAAAAACATTAAACTCACCTCCCTTACGAAACCTTTTAGATATCGATGCCATGGTGAAGTCATCTGGCTTCACTCCTTCCACCTCTATCACGAAGTCTACCACTTCCTGAAAGGATTTTGCTGTAGCCGCTACCTGTAAGGCTGAAATCCGCAAATCTGACCTCAACCCCTTCACAAAACGGCGAATCCGTTCTTGTGGACTGAAACAAAGCTGGGTGGCATACCTGGATAATGCACGAAACTTAGCCTCATACGCGGTAACAGACATCTTACCTTGCTCTGGGCTCAAGAACTCATCTCTCCTCCTATCCCTCAAGGTCCGGGGGATATACTTCTCCATAAATAAGTTAGAGAATGACGCCCAAGTCATAGGTGGTGCCTGTGCGGGTTGACACTCAACATGTGACCACCACCACATTTTGGCATTTCCCTGAAACTGATAAGTTACAAACTCAACGCCAAATCGTTCCACTATGCCCATTTTATGTAGTAACTCATGACAATCAACCAGAAAATCGTAAGCATCCTCAGATTCAGCACCCTTGAAGACTGGAGGTTTCAATTTCAAGAACTTACTGAAAAGTTCATGTTGATCACTTGTCATTATAGGACCTATAGTTAAACGAGCAAAGGTACTATTTCCAATGAGGCATCCATGCGGGGAGCCTCAGCAGCGGCCTGTCGTACTTCCGGAACCTGAGGTGCTGGTGCAGAAAACATTGGAGGTGTCTTACCTTGATCAGATAACCTGCTAAGATAAGCAAGAACCTGATTAATCATCTCTGGGGTAGGTTGGGGTGGTAATTCCTCATTCTGCACTTGCTCACTTTCCCCTTCCTCACCCTCTCTTACTACTTCCTCAGTCGGTGGAGGAGTCACCGCCCTAGTACTAGATGGGCCAGGTGCTTGTCCTTTTCCTCTAGAGGGCGTCCTCCCGCGACCTCTACCACGGCCTCTTGCCACTAATCCTCCTCGAGCTACAGCCCCAGTGGCTGGCTCAGTTGCATCTTGTCTTGCCGGTGTTGGTGTTGGCGCCGCTGTTGCTCTAGTTCTAACCATCTGCGAAATAGAGTGAAGATGGTCAGATACCAATTTGTATCGCCTAGATACCAATTGGATCCAAGTAATAGCACGAAAGAAAGAAAGAAAGAATGGAATTTTCCTCAAGTCTTATAGCCTTTCAAAGAAAAGTAAAGGCGTCCCCCTACCGTTCCTTAAGACTCTACTAGACTCGTTCTTGTGTGATGAGACTAACGAACCTAATGCTCTGATACCAAGTTTGTCATGACCCAAAATGAGCCGCGAGTGGCACCCACACTTATCCTACTATGTGAGCGAACCAACCAATCTAAACCCCAACATTTCAACATAATGAACAAAATACAATGCGGAAGACTTAAAACTCATTAATGAAAATCGATTAAAGAACTTCTAAAAACTCAATACTTATTATTCCCAAAATCTGAAAGTCATCACCACAATAAATCTAAGAGTATCTAAGAAGCTAAAATAAGTAAAAAGCTAGTCCATGCCGGAATTTCAAGGCATCAAGACATGAAGAGGAAGATCCAGTCCAAGCTAGAAGCAATAGCTCACCCTGAAATCTGGCGTGATGAAGTCTGGCTAGAGTTGTGGTTTAGTTGAAGACGACTGCACGTTTGCTGCACTCCACAATTAACAAAGAAAAACAAATACAAGTAGGGGTCAGTACAAGGCACAAGTACTGAGTAGGTATCATCGGCCAACTCAAAATAGAAAGTAATATATGTCAGATAATAACATAAAATCAACTAATATTCTTAACAGGCGACAACAACAATTACCATAACCCTTGGTCACAACGCCAAGCACATCTATGAGGACTCAAGCCTCCACACCCTACTCATTTGGGAAACAGGTTCTTTAGATTGGGTATATTAACATATTTCAAGATTCATTCTCTTTATTCCTCTTGTGTCAGTACGTGACACTCCGATCCATCTACTATCCTGGTGTCGGAACGTGACGCTCCGATCCATATACTATCCTGGTGTCGGAACGTGACACTCCGATCCATATACTATCCTGGTGTCGGAACGTGACACTCCGATCCATATAATATCCTGGTGTCGGAACATGACACTCTGATCCATATACTATCCTGGTGTCGGAACGTGACACTCCGATCCATTTACTATCCTGGTGTCAGAACGTGACACTCCGATTAATATACTATCCTGGTGTCGGAACGTGACACCCGATCCATATACTATCTTGGTGTCGAAACGTGACACCCGATCCTCTATTACAATCCTGGTGTCGGAACGTGACACCCGATCCTCTAATCTCTATACTTTAGTTCATCAAGCCTTCTTTTATACCAAGGCATCATCATTAACAAAGTAAATTTAGGATTTAAGATTCAACAGCCTCATCATGCACAATTCATCACAATTAGATATTCATATCATGCAAGCACACAATTAAGCATATAGAAGACTTTATAATACTACCCAATACATATCATTTGCTATTTAGAGTTTACTATTAGATAGCATAAACCATAACCTACTAATTATTTCAAGGTTATCTCCTTTAACCCCTAAGTAATTGAATTATTAACATTAATCCACTAACTTTATAATTATAAGCATGAATAGTCCAAAACTCCCCTTAAAACTTTTAACAGAAATCCGACCCAGTCAGGGTTACGCAACCTGTGACGGTCCGTCCTGCAGGTCCGTCACAAAGTTCAGAGAGTTAATTCTGTGGAAAGATTTGTGACAGTCTGTCGTGCTGATATACCGTGGTTTCACGGTATAATTAATACTTTTTCCTTAAGTTTAGTGTGTCCGAAAGCCTTTTTGTGATAATTTTGATATAAGTTTCTCTTTGTTTTGCAGGAAATCTGTCCAGAACTGAATGCGGAGATTTTGAGCGAAAAAACGCAGAAAAGACCACCTACGGAGCTTATGACGGTCCGTCGTGCCTGTGACGGTCCGTAGGTGGCAGCGTAGTGCAGCTGCTGAAGGAAGATGGGGAAGTCTGACCAAGTGTGGGATTACGGAGCTTGTGACGGACCGTCATAGCCATGACGGTCCGTCCTGCAGGTCCGTCGTGAAGATCAGAGATGTGATCCCAGTACCCAGATTCCAAGAAGTTAAGTATTTTGAAACGAAGACCCTCGACGGACCGTCGTGCCTATGACGGTCCGTCACACTTGCCGTCGAGGGAAAGAAGAGAGCAGCAGAAGAAATGACCAAGTATAGGACGACGGAGTCCACGACGGTCCGTCGCTACCACGACGATCCGTTGCGTGGTCCGTCGACCCGGTCGCGTTTTGGCAGATTTCCAGCAAATAAAACCCTTGTTCATTTAGTTTTTATAAAATAATCGAGAGACAGACGAGAGGCGACGAAAAAGCCTCGTTTTTGAGAGATTTTGTCACTCTTCCATTATTAAATTCCATATAGTTAGATTTTGTGAGATTAAACTTTGGCAAATAGTGTTTGATTCTTGGAGATTCTTACAAGCGATTTT
>CM064963.1:77140699-77150699 GCA_032847665.1 Solanum chilense
TACTATGTGTCGGAACGTGACACTCCGATCCACTAATACTATGTGTCGGAACGTGACACTCCGATCCACTAATACTATGTGTCGGAACGTGACACTCCGATCCACTAATCTCATTATATCCATTCATCAAGCCTTCTCCATACCAAGGCATCATCAATCCCATTACTTTAATTCACCAAGCCTTCTTTTATACCAAGGCATCATCATTAATAGCATAGATTAAAGTTTCTTTCAAGATTTGGGATTCAATAGTTTTCATCATGCTTGTTTTATCAAATCACATAATCATATTCATGCAAGCATACAATTAAGCATATAGCAGGGTTTACAATACAATCAATACATATCATTCACTATTAAGAGTTCACTACGAATATCGTAAAAACCATAACCTACCTCCACCGAAGAATTGGAATCAACAAGCAATTTCCCAAGCTTTGATATTCCCTCTCCTCTTGATCGATCAATCTCTCTCTCTCTCTTTGTTCTTTCTATTTTCTTTTATTCAAACCCTCTTTCTTTTACCCTAATTAACATATAATTAAGTGTAAAAGATGGCAATAATACACCACTAATTAACCCAAAGTTACCTCTTTTACCCCTCAAGAATTTGAGTTATTAATATAAACCCACGAGATCTATAATTAAGGAAAGTATAGTCCAAAACGTCCCTTAAAACGTGTAAAGAAATCCAACTCCGACAGGGATTACGCAACCTGTGACGGCCCGTCGTGACTGCGACGGTCCGTCACGCAGGTCGTCGCAACCTCTTAACATTCCATTTTTCTCTAAGGATTCTGTGACGGTCCGTCACACCTGTGACGGTCCGTCCTGCTCTTCCGTCATGACGTTCAGAAACTCGTTCCCCGTACCAAATTCTCAAGAGTTGAAGTGTTTTGCAACGGAAGCTCACGATGGTTCGTCGTAGCTGTGACGGTCCGTCCTGCAGGTCCATCACAATTTACAGAGAGTCGATTTTAGAACACAATTTTCATAATTCTAAGTGTTCTGGGACGAGACACCCTCGACGGTCTGTTGTGCCCATGACGGTCTGTCATGGTGACCGTCGTCTCAGCCAGTTTTTCCAGAAAAAAAATCTGCTGCTCAAAACGACTAAACAGGTCGTTACACTTCCACCCCCGTTCGTATCATCTCCTTTCTTCGTGCTAAGAGAATGGTTAGTAAAGGGTGTTTAGCTTTCTTGGCACACCTCAGGGATGATACTAACCAAGTACCTTCAATTGAGTCTGTTCCGATAGTCCGTGAGTTTCTGGATGTGTTTCCTGCAGACCTTCCTGGTATGCCATCAGATAGAGATATTGATTTCTGTATTGATCTGGAGCCGGGTACTCGCCCCATTTCCATACCCCCTTATAGAATGGCTCCCGCTGAGTTAAGAGAGTTAAAGGCCAAACTTCAAGAGTTGTTAGGTAAAGGCTTTATTAGACCAAGTGCATCCCCTTGGGGTGCTCCTGTGATGTTTGTGAAGAAGAAGGATGGAAGCTTTCGGATATGCATAGACTACAGGCAACTGAATAAGGTAACTGTTAAGAACAAGTATCCTCTTCCTCGCATCGATGATTTGTTCGATCAGTTACAAGGTGCTTGTACCTTCTCAAAAATCGATTTGAGATCTGATTATCATCAATTGTAGATACGGGCAACGGATGTGCCCAAGACTGCTTTTCGGACCAGGTATGGGCATTATGAGTTCTTAGTAATGTCTTTTGGGCTTACGAATGCCCCTGCTGCTTTCATGAGCTTGATGAATGGGATTTTTAAGCCATATCTGGATCTTTTTGTCATTGTATTCATTGATGATATACTGGTATTCTCAAAGAGCAGGAAAGAACATGAGGAGCACTTGAGAATTGTATTGGAGATGTTGAGGGAGAAAAAAGCTTTATGCCAAATTCTCCAAGTGTGAGTTTTGGCTAGATTTAGTGTCCTTCTTGGGGCATGTGGTTTCTAAGGATGGAGTGATGGTGGATCCTTCTAAGATCGAAGCAGTGAAGAGTTGGGTAAGACCTACTAATGTTACAGAGGTAAGGAGCTTTGTTGGTTTAGCTAGCTACTACCGTCGATTTGTCAAGGGATTTTCTTCTGTTGCTTCCCAATTGACAAACTTGACTAAGCAGAGTGTTCCATTTGTATGGTCGGACGAGTGTGAAGAAAGCTTTCAGAAACTCAAGACTTTGTTGACTACTGCACCAATTCTTACCCTGCCAGTGAAAGGTAAGAATTTCATTATTTATTGTGATGCATCCTATTCTGGTTTGGGTGCAATGCTAATGCAAGAGAAGAATGTAATTGCTTATTATTCGAGGCAATTAAAGGTGCATGAATGTAATTATTTGACCCATGATTTGGAGTTGGGTGCAGTAGTGTTTGCATTAAAGCAATGGAGACATTATCTATATGGGGTTAAGTGTGAAGTCTATACAGATCATCGTAGTTTACAGTATGTCTTTACTCAAAAAGATTTGAATTTAAGACAGAGTAGGTGGATGGAACTACTGAAGGACTATGATATCACTTTCTTGTATCATCCGGGAAAAGCTAATGTTGTGGCAGATGCTTTAAGTAGAAAGGCAGGGAGCATGGGAAGTCTAGCTCACTTGCAGGTTTCTAGACGCCCATTGGCTAGAGAGGTTCAGACTCTGGCTAATGACTTTATGAGGCTGGAAGTACTAGAGAAGGGAGGATTTTTGGCCTGTGTGGAGGCAAGATCTTCCTTTCTTGACAAGATTAAAGGAAAGCAGTTTACTAATAAGAAACTGATCCGGATTCGAGATAAGGTATTGCGAGGAGAGGCTAAAGAAGCAAAAATCGACGAGGAAGGTGTTTTGAGAATTAAGGGAAGGGTATGTGTACCCCGCGTCGATGATTTGATTCACACTATTCTTACAGAGGCTCATAGTTCAAGGTATTCTATACATCCTGGTGCAACCAAGATGTATCGTGACCTAAAGCAACATTTTTGGTGGAGTAGGATGAAACGTGACATTGTCGATTTTGTTTCTCAATGCCCGAATTGTCAGCAGGTAAAGTATGAACACAAGAGGCCTGGAGGGACACTTCAGAGAATGCCCATTCCTGAATGGAAGTGGGAGAGAATTGCAATAGACTTCGTGGTTGGTCTTCCAAAGCCATTGGGTAAGTTTGATTCTATTTGGGTAATTGTTGACAGATTAACTAAGTATGCTCACTTCATTCCGGTTAAGGTGACTTACAATGCAGAGAAGTTAGCCAGGCTCTATATCTCAGAAGTCATTCGGTTGCATGGAGTTCCACTTTCCATCATGTCAGATAGAGGTACACAATTTACTTCTAAGTTTTCGAGAACATTGCATGCCGAGTTAGGTACTAGGTTGGATCTTAGTACTACATTTCACCCTCAGACCGATGGTCAGTCTGAGCGAACGATTCAGGTTTTGGAGGATATGCTTCGTGCATGTGTGATAGAGTTTTGTGGTCATTGGGATAACTTCTTACCCTTAGCAGAGTTTTCATACAACAATAGCTATCACTCAAGTATTGATATGGCCCCATTTGAGGCACTGTATGGGAGAAGATGTAGGTCTCACATTGGGTGGTTTGATGCATTTGAGGTTAGACCTTGGGGTACTGACCTTCTGAGGGAATCGTTAGATAAAGTGAAATGCATTCAAGAAAAGCTTTTAGCGGCTCAAAGTAGACAGAAGGAATATGCAGATCGAAAGGTTAGAGACTTGGATTTTATGGAGGGTGAACAAGTCTTGCTGAAGGTTTCACCCATGCAAGGGGTGATGCGGTTCGGTAAGCGAGGTAAGCTTAGTCCGAGGTACATTGGTCCATTTGAAGTTCTGAAGCGCGTGGGGGATGTAGCTTATGAATTAGCCTTGCCTCCAGGACTCTCAGGAGTGCACCCGGTATTTCATGTGTCTATGCTGAAAAGATACCATGGAGATGGAAACTACATTATTCATTGGGATTCAGTTCTTCTTGATGAGAATTTGTCTTATGATGAGGAGCCTGTTGCCATTCTAGATAGAGAATTCGCAAGTCGAGATCAAGGGAGATTGAATCCATCAAGGTTCAATGGAAGAATTGGCCAGTTGAAGAGTCCACTTGGGAGAAGGAGGCCGATATGCAAGAAAGATACCCATAGCTTTTTACAGATTCAGGTACTCTTTCTCGCCCTTGTTTTTCTTCTTATGATCGTTCGAGGACGAGCGATGGGTAAATTGGTATCTATTGTAACGACCTATTTAGTCGTTTCGAGCAGTAGAATTATTTGTGATAAAAACTGACTGGGTCGACCGATCACGCGACGGACCGTCGTGGTCACGACGGACCGTCATGGACTCCGTCGTCCCACACTTGTATAATTCTCCTGCTGCTCTCTTCATTACCCTCGACGACAGGTAGGATGAACCGTCACAGGAACGACGATCCGTCGAGTGTCTCGTGCCAAAACACTTAAACTCTGATATTTGGGTACGGGGAATCAACTCTCTGAACTTCGCGACGGAAGAGCAGCACGGACCGTCGTAGGCACGACGGACCGTCACAGAGCTCTTTAATTAATTCGACTCTCTCAACTCTGTGACGACCGTGCGGGACGGACCGTCGCAAGCACGACGGGCCGTCACAAGCGACGTAACCTTGACTGGGTCAGATTTCTGCTAAAGTTTTTAAGGGGCGTTTTGGACTATTTATGACAAACTGTATGAAATTAGGGGGTAAGTTTAGTAACTTATTTACTTGGGGGTTAAAGGAGATAACCTTGAAATAAATAGTGGGTTACTTTTATCATCTTTTATACTTAATTATATGATAATTAGGGTAAAAGAAAAAGGGTTTGAATAAGGAAAAATAGAAAGAACAGAGAAAGAAAAGAGGGAAAACGAGCGAGAAATAGAGAGAAGCGAAGAAGAAAGCAGAGGCTTTGAGAAATAGCTTGCTTGATCACAATTCTTCGGTGGAGGTAGGTTATGGTTTATGCTATTTCATAGTAAACTCTAAATAGCGATAGATATGTACTGGGTGGTATTGTAAAGTCTTCTATATGCTTAATTGTGTTGTTACATGTTCTGATTATGTAAATGGTGATGGATTATAATGATGATACTGTGGAATCTTAAAAACCTTAAATCCACTCTATTAATGATGATGCCTTGATATAAAAGATGGCTTGATATACTAAAAGAATGAGGTTAATGGATCGGGTGTCACGAACCGACACGTAGTATTAGGGGATCGGGTGTCACGAATCGACACGTAGTATTAATGGATCGGGTGTCACGAACCAACACGTAGTATTAGGGGATCGGGTGTCATGAACCGACACGTAGTATTAGGGGATCGGGTGTCACGAACCGACATGTAGTATTAGGGGATTGGGTGTCACGAACCGACACGTAGTATTAGGGGATCGGGTTTCACGAACCGACACGTAGTATTAGGGGATCCGGTGTCACAAACCGATATGTAGTATTAGGGGATCGGAGTGTCACGTTCCGACACGAGAGGAATAAAGAGGTTGATTCTTGAATTTTTGTAATATACTCAAACTTAAAGAACCTATTTCCCAAATGAGTATGGTGTGGAGGCTTGAGTCCTCATGGGTGTGTATGGTATTGTTGTCAATGATTCTTGTAATTGTTGTTGCTACCAGTTAAGTGGATTTTATGTTATTACTTGATGTATATTACTTTCTATTTTGAGTTGGCCGATGATATCTACTCAGTACTTGTGCCTTCTACTGACCCCTACTGTATGTACTTTTTGTTATTTGTGGAGTGCAGCAAACGTACCATCAACTTCAACTCGTCCGCAACTCTAGCCACACTTCAGTATATCAGAATTCAGGTTGAGCTACTGTTCCTAGCTCGGACTGGATTCTCTCCTTCACGTCTTTATGTCTTGAAGTTCGGACATGGACCATCTCTTTTACTTGTTTTAGCTTCTTAATACTCTTAGATTTAGAAACTTGAGGATAAATGTTCTTGATGTGATGACTTCCAGATTTTGGGAATGATAAGTATGGAGTTTTAGAAGTTATTTAATCGATTTTCATTAATGAGTTTTAAGTCTTCCGCATTATATTCTGTTTATTATGGTTGAAATGTTGGGGTTTAGATTTATTGGTTCGCTCACATAGGAGGGTAAGTGTGGGTGCCACTCGCGGCTCATTTTGGGTCGTGACAATTAATCATATAGGAAACAAAACAAAAAGAATATAAAAAAATATAGTTTTCTGAAAAATACATCACATATTGTAATATGATAATATGACATTTAATAAAATTGGCCCAAAAACAATCAGATGATAAAACATTTAATATATTTTGCCAAAAGAAAACTTTGAAATCAATATCAAAATTCATAAATAATATTTTTCACATGAGTAGTGTGAAAGTGAAATTGTTTCACAAATTTATGTAATGATTTTTCAGACACATGTAAAATTCCATTATGTTTCTAAGTAGATAATTACAACGGACATGAGTCATTTTCAGTTAGTTTCTTCTTATTTAGACTATAGATAAATTGTATTTGTGGATCAACTTCCTAAGTACATTATTAAATCACGTGACAAGGAGCTATTTCGTCATTAATATTTACACCAACGGAAATAAAAAATATCTTCACATTTTTTCCACTATCACATCTATATTTATTATGAACACCAACACTTAAATTAATATCCTCAATAAGTTTATAACATTGAACTGATCATTAGCAAAGATTATAATGACCTTATTTCATCGTCTTACATTTCATAATATTTTCAATGTAAATAAGCAGAATGATCAAATGTTCAATATCTACCTATACATATATTTTAAGTTATTACTATACCCGTTGATAATATTATTATGTGCATTGACATAATATCATAACATTATTGATCTCCAAAACAGAAGAAAGAATAACTTAAAAACTGTAACAAACAAATGAGAAAAGACACTATGATTAAACCTAATACAAATAGAACTAATTCTTTTATGAAAAATTAGTAATTTTCATAAAAGAACAAAAATTTTAAAATGACAGAAACTCATAGGAATAAAATCATCACTTTGATATTCAAGAATCAATCAAAAACTGATATTTTTTTAAAAAACTGAAAAATATAACTCAAATAACTGTATACTTTTTAATTCCGAACCACAAAGGTTAATAGATATATTTATTACTCTCTGCATTGTGATTTAACTATGATTAAAGTAATTTTTTAGGTACATATAGAAGGCGTGAACCCCCTTTCGCTACTTCCTATGAATATTTTTTAGATTTTGAACCCCTTTATTAAAAATTCATGCTCCGCACTACTTCGTGGAGTCTATATTTATTACTCTCTGCATTGTGATTTACCTATGATTAAAGTAATTTTTTAGGTACATATAGCAGATGTGAACCCCCTTTCGCTACTTCCTATGAATATTTTTTAGATTTTGAACCCCTTTATAAAAAATTCTTGCTCCGCACTACTTCGTGGAGTCTATATGAAGAAAAAAAATCAACAATTATCTTAAATATTAAACCGTTCATTTATTTTAAACTATAAAAAAATTTATAAAAGTCATTAATATAGGGAGTTAAAATAATCTGGTAATATTAAATTTAATAAAATCTGCCCAAAAAACAATCAGATGATACAAGATTTAATAAAATTTGCCCAAAAGAACTTTGAAATCAACATCGAAATGCATAAATTATATTTTTCACATTTGTAGTGTGAAAGTGAAAACTTTTTGCAAATTTTCATTTAGTGATTTTTCAAATACTTGTCAAGTTCTATTCTGTTTTTAGTAGATAATTACAATGGACTGGTGTCATTTTCAGTTGGTTACTTCTTATTTAGACTCTAGCTAAATTGTATTTATAGATAAATTTCCCAAGTCCCTTCTTAAATCACGTGACAAGGAACTATTTCGTGATTAATAGTTACACCGATGAAAATAAAAAACCTCTTTACATTTTCCCACTTTCGCACCTGAATTATATTATGTACACCAACAATTAACTTAGTATCCTCCATAAGTTTATTACATTGAAGTGATCATTAGCAAAGTTTGTAATGATCTTATTTCATCGTCTTCTATTTCATAAAATATTTTTCCAAAGTAATAAGTACAATGATCAATTGTTCAATATCTACCTATATATATTTTAAGTTATTATTATATGCGTTGATAATATTATTATACGTGTTGACACAATATCATGACATTAGTGATCTCCAAAACAAAAGAAAGAATAACTAAAAAATGCAGATAACAAACAAATCAGAAAAGAAGCTTTAATTAAGCCTAATGCAGTTAGTAATTTTCAGAAAATAACAAAAAATTAAAAATGACAAACTTGTAAGAATGAATCATTATTTTGATATTCAAGAATCAATCAAAACAATGATATTTTTTTTAACTGAAAAATATAACTCAAATAACCGTATACTTTTTAACTCCGAACCGCAGTGGTTAATAGATATATTTATTAGTCTTTGCATTGTGATTTAAATATGATTAAAGTAATTTTTAGGTACATATAGTAGATGTTGAACTCTCTTTCGCTATTTCCTGTGTATATTTTTTCAGATTTTGAATGCTTTTATTAGAAGTATGGCTCCGCCACTACTTCCTCGAGTCTATATGAAGAAAAAAAATCATCAAATAATTGTAAATTTTAAACAATTTGTTTATTTTTAAATATGAGAAAAATAAAAAAAATCATGACTACAGGGAGTTAAAATAATCTGATAATATGACATTTAATAAAATTTTCCTCAAAAAACAATTAGATGATACAAGATTTAGTAAAGTTTGCCCCCAAAAACAATTTGAAATCAACATCAAAATGCATAAATAATATTTTTCACATCTTTAGTGTCAAAGTGAAAACTTTTTCGTAAACTTTCATGTAGTGATTTTCCAGACACGTGTCAAGTTCCATTCTATTTCTCGGTAGATAATTACAAATGACTGGTGTCATTTTCAGTTGGTTACTTCTTATTTAGACTTTAGCTAAATTGTATTTTTGGATCAATTTCTCAAGTCCCTTCTTAAATCATGTGACAAAGAACTTTTTCGTCATTAAAACTTACACAAACAGAAATAAAAAACATCTTCACGTTTTTTCCACGCACACCTAGATTATATTATGAATACCAACTCTTAACTTAATATCCTCAATAATCTTATAACATTGAACTGGTCATTAGCAAAGTTTTTAATGACATTATTTCATCGTATTCTATTTAATAATATTTCTCAATAGAACTAAGCACATTGATCAATTGTTCAATATCTACCTACCTATATATACATATATATATATATATATATATATATATATATATATATATATATATATATATATATATATATATATATATATATATATATATATATATATATATTTGAAGTTATTATTATACGCGTTGATACAATATCATCACATTAGTCATCCCAAAAATAATAGAAAGAATAACTTAAAAATGTTCATAAAAAGCAAAGTAGAAAAGAAGCTTTACTTAAGCCTGATATAAATAGTAATTTCAAGAAAAGAAGAACGAATTTTCAAATGACAGAAACTCGTAGGAATAAAATCATTATTTTGATATTCAAAAATCAATCAAAACACTGATACTTTTTTCGGAAAAGGGTCTAAAATACCCTCGAAGTATTGGAAATGGTACAAAACTACCCTCCATCCACCTATTGGCTCCAAATTACCCTTGCCACCCACCTGTTGACTCAAAAATACCCTTGTCATCCACCTTTGGGTTCAAAATTGACCATTTATTTAACAATTTCAAATTTAAACTATTTAAATATTTTTAAATATATTTGACGCTCAATTATTGGATATAATTTAATTTATTAATATCATTTATAAATCAATCCACTTTCCACCCATTATTAATCAAGCTCCACCCAATTAATATACCATTTATAATATCAAAATCGCGTTAAACATTACTAAAGCATGACGATTACCGATTCCTGAAAAT